>OZ007581.1:27980811-27998311 GCA_963931925.1 Onchidella celtica | reverse complement strand
AAACAAAGGACAACATTTCAGTCAGAAATGAATCAGCACAAAACAGTGATGCCGAGATGCGTAGGGTCATCCACAATACTCGGTTATCAATGTATACATATAGGCCCATTGCACTTATCGGCCATCTTTGTTGTAAGGACCGACGCATAACCATGGCGATGGTGGCATTGATTTTGATTCCTTAGCTGATTTGCACTGCGATCACTTCAGGCATTGCGAACCAATCGGCGGCGAGCTAAAAGTAGTTCACTACAATACACAATGGCACGTGTGTACACGTACATGGGAGACGTTCGGTCAATTCTTTCACTTCCTTTCCCTTGTCTACACAGATGGTAGGGAATCTGACCAGCTTGGATCCATCCTTTCCACCCCTGGCATAACAGTCAACTGCAATGCAACCAGCAAGCATTTTAACCGCTTAGACATATCTGGAAGTTACACTCATCAGCTGATCCACCGGCCATTTTGGGTGTCGGAAGAACAAAACAAAAACACTCTGTGCCGCCATTCGCAATGGGCCTATAGGACAGAACACAGTGTGCAGTTGTGCTCACCGAGATGTTTTTCAGAAAGAAATGACGTCATGGGCTCATGATTTTGTTCGTGAAAGTAAAGGATAGGAGGTAGTCAATCAGCGACACACAGCAAACTCAAAAAATACTCCCCCCACCATATCAAGCCTCTAAATCTAAAAAATAAACCCTCTGCAGGTCAAAAGGAAGGCACCTGTAAAATTCTACGCAAATCTGAGCTGTGTGAGTGGTGGTGTGGCTCGTTAAAAATCCCACGAGTTTTGTTTTTTTTATTATAAGATACGATACTTCATGTTGCGTGTTCTACCCTTGAGATAGGGCTGGATTAACTATTAAGCAAAATAAGCACTTGCTTAAGGCATCAAGGGAAAATGGAGGGGGGGGGGGTGGGGGGTGTAGCACAGAAATTTTTCATTCAAAGACTTTGCAATTAAAAAAAAAAGAGAGAGAGAGAAAACTCATCAAAGCAGAACTAGGTGGAAATGTGCAAAAAAAAAAATTATAATAATAATTTTCCTTCCATCTTACTGTAAGTTTTCTTTCATTTCGAAAAACACAGTTTTATTTTATGGCTTATTTGTGTTTATATTTTGAATTACCTACACAGTAGGCCTATACATGGCGACACCAAAATCTTTTTAAGCCCTGGCGAGGGCCCAAGCCGTTTCTCTGAGGTGTGATCTGATTAAGTTCTCAAAACTGGAATCTAAAATCCCCAACAAAATATCTCTCTCGCTGTTCCCTACTCTGTCAATAGTTAACTCATTGTAATACATTCTTCTGTACAGCTTATGTATACATAAATTCTACGATTCTCGACTCATCTCCCTGTCAGCGATTATATTTCCTTTCTATTGTTCCTTTTCTCCCTTTCTTTCTATCTTTTTCTTTTTTTCATCACGCAATGCTCGATATCGTCTTTGTTTCTTTCGTTTGCTTTTTTTTTTTTTTTTTAGATGTTATTTGCTATTCTATTATTTTTTTTTTATTCATTTCATTATTCAGTACGTTCATACTTTGTCTTTTTTTGTTTTCTTTGATTCATTGTTTTTCCTTCTTCGCTCTCAATCTATTTCCCCCATAAATCTCTTGTCTTCCTATTTTCTTTGGCGTCCTTTCCCATTGTCTATGCATTTCTATTTCATTTTATCTATCTATCTATCTATCTATCTATCTATCTATCTATCTATCTATCTATCTATCTATCTATCTATCTATCTATCTATCTATCTATCTGTCTGTCTCTATCTATCTATCTATCTATCTATCTATCTATCTATCTATCTATCTATCTATCTATCTATCTATCTATCTGTCTGTCTGTCTGTCTGTCTGTCTGTCTGTCTGCCTATCTATCTATCTATCTATCTATTTATCTATCTATCTGCCTATCTATCTGACTGTCTGTCTGCCTGTCTGTCTATCTATCTATCTATCTATCTATTTATCTATCTTTCTATCTATCTATCTATCTATCTATCTATCTATCTATCTATCTATCTATCTATCTATCTATCTATCTATCTATCTATCTATCTGTCTGTCTGTCTGTCTGTCTGTCTGTCTGCCTATCTGTCTATCTATCTATATATCTGTCTATCTATCTATCTATCTATCTATCTATCTATCTATCTATCTATCTATCTATCCATCCATCCATCTATCTATCTATCTATCTATCTATCTATCTATCTATCTATCTATCTATCTATCTGTCTGTCTGTGTGTGTCTATCTATCTATCTATCTATCTACCTATCTATCTATCTATCTATCTATCTATCTATCTATCTATCTATCTACCTATCTATCTATCTATCTATCTATCTATCTATCTATCTATCTATCTATCTATCTATCTATCTATCTATAACTCTATTTCTTTTCTCTCTCCGCCTTCCCTCTACCCTCCCACCCTCTATTTGTCTGTGTGTGTGTCTATATGTCTATTTATCTATCTATCTATCTATCTGCCTATCTATCTGTCTGTCTGTCTGCCTGTCTGTCTATCTATCTATCTATCTATCTATTTATCTATCTTTCTATCTATCTATCTATCTATCTATCTATCTATCTATCTATCTATCTATCTATCTATCTATCTATCTACCTATCTATCAATCTATCTGCCTATCTATCTGTCTGTCTGTCTGCCTGTCTGTCTATCTTTCTATCTATCTATCTATCTATCTATCTATCTATCTATCTATCTATCTAACTATCTATCTGTCTATCTATCTATCTATCTATCTATCTATCTATCTATATTTCTCTCTCCACTTTCTCTCTATCCTCCCACCCTCTTTTCCTATCCCCTTCTTCCTCCCTCCCCTCCCCGGCTCTATCTCAACTCTTCCACAACTTCTTACAAAGTTCATTATTTTCCTCCCTCTCCCCTCTCCACGTCTTCCCAGATAAAAACATTAACAGCACAAGATGGCAAATAATTCCCCGATATCTTTCTTATCCCATCTTTCTCTCTGTATTTCTTTCAACCTCTCAGCATCCTTAAGTGCTTTCCAAATCAGCCTACTCCGTTCTTTTCAGTGGCCGTATCGATCGTGAACAAAGTCCTTGAATTATGGGGCGGTCCCTTTAAGATGCGTCAGCCTAAAACCCTTTCCTAAATGGCAACTTAATGGACGTTCAATTAAAAAACTTGAAGGGGCATAGCTAGGAATGCCGAACCAATGCCGCTGGAAGCTTTTGCGTTGTAGAAATCGCTAGTTCTATCATGAAACAGCATAACTGCTAAGAATCTGATTTTACAGGAACGGGGGGGGTGGGACAGCTTTTTCACTTGAAATGTGGTCCTTGTCTGAAAACTTAATACGTTTTGTTGTATAAATCTATATTTTAAAATATGGCTGTTGTTACTTGTACGTATGGCCCCCCAAGCGTTTTGAGCTGGGGGCTCGTACATATACGTAGCCTACCTTTCCCTAACCCCGTCCTTTTCCTCATCAATAAATCTTATCGAATCTCTAATCCTGCAACCAAGAAAACAGGAAGAAAACAAAAAGAATAATTAATCAAAGCTGTTATGAAGGCTATCTGTGTGTGTGGGGGGGGGGGGGGGCTCTCTAACTCTGGGGTCGCAAAAGACTTCAAGATACGTACTCCTTGAGCGAAAAACTTAGGGTACGTATGTACATGTAAGAGCAATCCTGAAGCATTGCACTGCTTCCTAATCAGCGCTACTAGTGAGGTCTCAGTCTGTCCTATCATCGGGCTTCTTCCTAAGACAATGTGACCGGTTTTTGTAGTGTCGATGTGCTTTCTCCAAACTCAAACTCTCTCAATCAGTAAATAATGTTAAAATTCCTATAAGGGGTTCATAGGCAAAATGGCAAAACAAGAGTTGTCATCTCGAACTATACAAATACAGTTGTGGCGTTTCATGAAAGGGCCAGCGAAATGGAAAGCAGAGTCGCGTAAAGGAGAAACTGGCGGGAGTGAGAGTTGTATATTGCAAAGCTTCCGGTTTGGAAAGTAAAAAGGTCGGAATGGAAAAACTAAAAGGATTAAAAGCTGAGGTTGTTTATTGCTGAGTTCCGATTGTTGCCCGTGGGTCGTAATCACGGCCCGAAAATGAACATCACTTCAAGGAAAACTGCACGATTGTCCTGTTGGTAATTTGTCCTTGTCGTTCCCGGGTTTTTTTCTTGATGTTTTTTTTTTTTTTTGGTATTTTTGTTTTTCTTGTTTATTGTTTGGTTGTTGTTATTTTTGTTAGTGTTAATGTTTGTTGTTGTTGTCCCTGTTTCTCCTTGGTGTTTTTGGTTGTCGTTCATGTTTGTTATTGTTGTTACTGGTTATTATTGTTACTGTTATTGTTGTTTGTTACTGTTGTACTTTGTTATAGTTGTTGTTCTTGTTATTTTTTATAGTTGTTGTTGTTGTTATGATTGTTATTGTTGTAGCTACTTCTGCTGTAGTTTTTTGTGTTTTTGTTGATATAAGAGTAGTTTGTGTTGTTGTTGTTGTTGTTTTTTGTTGTTTGTAATTGTTTGCTGTTATTATCGTTGCTGGCGTTTTTTAGTAGTTATCGTCGTTGTTGTTGCTGTCACTGCTGTTTTCTTGTGTTTATTATTGACGATGGTTTACCTGTCTATTATCAATACCAATGTCATTACATGCCAGGACTAGCAAAACACGGAGAAGCAAGCACCATCGCTGGCATCTACGTTAAGTTCTTTATCCCCAAAGACTTTCTTCTAGTGTTGCTAGAAGCTGGAGTAAAACCTTACGCTGTCAAACCGTTATTCTGCAGCCTAACATACAGATAGATTGGATATCGAGTCGATCTTCAGTAAGCATCAGAAAAAGTAGTTGTTTGTTTGTTGTTGTTGTTGGTTTCATTTAGGTTTACTTAATGAATTAAAATATTCATATCTGAAGCCATAGAGACGAAAGGCCTGAAGTTTCCAATGACGGAGTGGCTGAAAGGACGGTTGACTTCAGTTCGGATGCACCACCACACTTCATTAAACATTTAACACTAAAAATTCCGAAGTGAACAATTTGCACTGTTTGGTCCAGTTAGGTTTGGTTTACACAGTGAATGTTTGCGAAAATGCAGACTGAGCCAGCCGTCCACAAAAAGGTACCTTAGTTCTTGTTTGTTCTATGTCGATTTTCTGAAAACTGGAGATCTTTTAGTATTGTAGAAGAGGCGTAACGAATGCACACTTTGACACATACTTAAAATGCGTTATGGCACTTATCAAGCTGTTTCACAGTTCTGATTTATTCTAACTCCTTATCATATTAAAGCCGCAAACATTTACGACGAATATCTCAATTGTGCAAAAAAGTGGAGCTGGAACAAGGAGGACTGAGGTCGCAAATAATCTTATCGTTGGCAAAATGTCCACTTTTTGGGGTTTTGTTTTGTTTTAATTGAAAACAAATTGGTCAGAGACAACCTGTAGTAAATATCTTGGGTCATGGTCCAAAAAGTTCCCCAACCAAATAGTTTGCATAATTACAAATGCCATCATGGAACCACGAACGATTATATAGTGAATAGGATATGAACGGAACATGAAACGGGGAAACTTCAAAAGATAAACAAAGACTGTAATGTTTTGTACAAAATCCGCCATTCTCAATTGTTTTATTTACAATTTTTTTTTTTTTTACAGACAGAGCTAACAACAAAATGCTACAGAATCGAAGGAAATATCGAACGAAAAGTTTGTAAGACCATGAAATAATCTTGTGCAGTATCGTTCTTCCTGTTATGTCTTGAAAGTGATTACTAAAACCTTACGTTACAAGGTGAAAAAGAGACTCGCAACAAGAACGAGGCTGTGTTATAATAGAGATCCTTTGAGGATAAAAATCTTTTATCTTTAACTTTGTGGGGCTAGGCGTCTGAATTTCCTAGCAAAATGTACTTGGAACTGAAGGTACTTTTTGTATCATTGTTTTTATCATATTTTAGTTTCAGGATGAAAATTAGACTGATTCATCGTCCATGCAAGTGGAACGAATGAAATATTCCCAAAATCCGTAATAAACGGGCTTTTGGTCAGATTCGAAATATAACTATGTATTTTCTTTAACTCGGATGATCGCTAAGTAAAGAAAATTCAGATAATACGAAACTCGTTTTATGCGTATTTTCAAATGATGCCTTCGTTGCTGTTGACATTTCGTGCTGTTTGAGAGAATATTAAATTTTTCAAAGTGAGGGGAAAAAATGTATCAGGTAGACATGGATCTCTACAGCTCAGAGAAGTCTATCTAGGCCGGTACAGACACAGGTGAATGTGGTGATCAATTTGACTGCCGGTGTCCATTGGGTAAGCCCCGGTTTTGTTGTTTTGGTTGTTGTTGTCCTCGTCATCAAACCTGATAACTTCTTCTGTGGTGGTCATATCACGAACCTGTTCAATTGGGGTGGGGGTTGGGGGAGGCGGGGGGGGGGGGAGACAAAGGGACAACAAAAAGAAATACAATTAGTAACTGTAATTTAACTAGTCGGCCCGCCGTCTCGGGGAATACACAGATATGAGTATTAAACTTGAGTTTCGATTAATTATGTGTAAATTGAGGTGTAGAACGAAATTTCCAGCCATACTTTTTAATTCTACTCAAAGAAAATGTGTATCTTTTTTTTTTCCTGCTCAAAATGTCGGAACTCTTTCTTCTGTTTAACTCAGTTGTGGCTCAAAATCAACCAAAAGTTTTAAAAATATAGCGGAATTCAAGCCCACGTACACCTTTACGTCTTACTATGCGTAATACAACATTTTGTAGAATTTAAGGCTCAGCAGTTTGAAAGCCCTTGGTGATTACATTGGAGGCCATAATTATCTCCTTTACAATATGATTTTACAGTGGCAATGGAAAACGAATGAGAAAATTTGATCGGAATTTTAATGCTGGATGAGATGGTAAAGATAAACCCAGCCAGTAAATGTACGGAAATCTGATGTTAAAATGTGTGCATAGAATGACATTGCTCCTACGTAGATCTGCTGGTCACGATACCTCACCGACGTCGGTCTGATGTAGGAAATCTGCCCCTACGGTAATCCTACTAACCTTACAGAAATCTTGTACAATTCTACGTTGAATTGACATAGGGCTATTTGGCGGGAAGTAAGCTCAATTAACATACAACACCAGTTTTTAAAAAAATGCGGTGTTGTGATCTGCATATGTATAATATAATTATTTATATACAACAAGAAGAAGGGACATTCCACGTAATATGTTACCTAAGAGCCATTTTTCAAATCATGCCTGGGAAAAAAAAAATAACGGTTGTGTTGTAAACAGTAACATTTTTGATTAGCACTATTTTCTTTGCGTGACCATGTGATCTGGCGACCGTCTTGGAAAAGACCACATGTTTACAACCTCCCACCAGTTACCAAGATTATGTCCCATCAGTTACTCAAGCTAATTGCCCCAGTGTGCTTAAAAGTAAAACGTGATTGGTTGTGCTTTTTCTGTATGATCAAATTAATTTTTCTGAATGTAGAAGAACATTGTTCACTAATCCTGTTGGTTTGGTTTCACAAATTGTACAGTTTCATATTTTTTCTGTCTCATCAGTTAACCAAATAAAGCGAACGCGATTGAATGGACTCGTCTTAATTTTTATTATATAAAACATATTTTTATCATTTCCGTACATTTTTCTAGAGGACTGATTGGTCCATTTTGAAATAAATGCTTGGTTTTTTATTCAGCACTTTTTCTTTCTTAAAAAGTACTGTCTGAACGTCCCGACAGTTACCGAGGAATGTCCTAGAGAGAAATAGCTAAGCAATTACAATCAGTTTTAGAACCTTATTACGATTTTTTTTTTCTTTTATTAAGAAAATGAGATATTATTATTATTATTTTCAATTACTTTTACAGCGCCAATAAGGATAACATTATGCAAGAAATTGCCATCGATTTTGCAAAGATTTAGAAAACCTAATAACAATAATTCGTGAACCATTTTAATCAGTTTTACAACAAGAGATATTTTCTGGTCGGCTGTTGTTACTTGTGCGTACGGTCATCAAGCGTTTTGCGCTAAGGGCGCATACGTATACGTACCTATCCCTAACCCCGTCCTTATCCTCAACCCTAAATCTATATCGAATCCTTAACCCTATCCTTTATCCTTTCGACCAAAAAACAGGAGGAAAGCAAAAAGAAAATCTGAAAGGAATAATGAATTAAGACTGTTGTTTGGAGTATTTCGGGAGGAGCTCCTTAGCTCTGCAGTCACAAAAGGCTTTAAAACATGTACCCCTAGCGCAAAAAACTTGCGGGGCGTACGTACTTGTAACAACAATTTTTCTGGCCAGGCTTAGACCAAGTTAAATTATCTAGCAACCCTATGGAGATCCGAAGAGAAGAAATGACGTAAAGTTTGCGCGTAAGAACGACATGTTTTCAAGGCAGATTTGCAAGTTACCACATCGCGTTGACGTCAGTTTGATCTAAGGGAACCCGCCCCTACGGTAATCTTACAAATCCTAGGGAAATACACATCGGATTGACGTAGGGTAGCTGGCTGGGTAGACACAGGGGAAAGGACAGTGTGGCATTTTGGTGTGAACAACCGATCTAAACGGACAACGACGGTCAGATCCTGGACGAGTGATTTTTTTTCCGTACGAGTTTTAGCAAATTCAGGAGCGGGGCAGCAACACACCCCTAAACACAGGACAGCTCCAACACATCCCAGGGATTTTCGGTGACGTTCAGAGTTACATCAGGCACAGTTCTGAGATTGCAGCACCCATGGCAGTGTTCGATAGGACGAGAAATCTCTTAGCCGATGACCTGTGTTTGGGGGTGTGTTGCTGCTCCGCTCCTGAATTTGCTGCAGCTCGTACGGAAAAAATCACGCATCCGGGACAGTGAAAACAGACACTATCATGCTGAAGTTGTAATGCTGATGTTTTGATGAATTGGAAACAATGAAAATATCATGAAAATAAAAGTTACGTAGACTTAAGATGTTTGTGTCGTAATAACCGGGGTGACTTGACTCCAATAGACAAGCCACCTCTGGTATAACGAATTCTTACCCTTTGGCATTGTCCGGTAAAACGGTACATGTAGAATGGTTTAGTGACGGGCAGAGATATACCAACGTTGTCTGGTCCATCTTCCCTGAGGACGATAACAGTGTGTGTAATAGTAAGGTAACTGTGGTTAATGTAATGGTGGTGGACGTGGTGGTAGTTGTGATGGTGGTGGTGGTGATGGTGGTGGTGGTGATGGTGGTGGTGATGATGATGGTGATGGTGATGGTGGTGGTGGTGGTGATGATAATGATGATGCTGATGACAATGATGACAGTGGTGATGATGGCAGACGGAGGCAGGCAGGCAGGCAGACATACAGACAGATAGATAGATAGATAGATCGGTCTGAGGCAAGAGTTTCCCAGGTCTTGACGGAAATGTTCATGCCCTTTAGGGTCGTCTTAAGGCTGTCTTTAAATCTAAGTTTGGGTCGTCCGACTTGACGTGTTCCTTCTGCAAGTTCTCCATAAAGAAGGACATTGGGAATGCGCTCCTCCTTCATGCGTAGAATGTGTCCGGCCCACCTTGCCTGTGCCATCCCCAGGAGAGTGTATAGGCCTGTACTGTGCGTGTTGGCAATGGAGAGGACCTCGATGGTACAAGCAGATTGAAAACAACAACACACACAACAATGGTGATCGTGACCTCACCTGCAGCAGTAGAACAAAGTGGTGTCCGCGCCTAGGATAGCTGCTGGGGCTCTTCCAACTCTGCGGTTCATGTTGCTGTAGTTTTCGTCATCCCAGTGGATTGAACCCTCCTCGAAACCTAGAGGAGGAAGGAGGGGACATATAGCCATTTAAGGAACTATTTAGTACAGAGAAATAGTATTATTTCTTAACCTGCTGGCGCACAGTGGTCTATATTTGAAATACAGTTGAAAAAAATGTGCAACATATCGCTTTGTTGGAACGTCGCCAAACGCGCGTTTTGTTGATCGTCAACTTAGTTCTTGTTTGTTCTATCTCCATTTTCTGAAAAAAACTGGAGATCTTTTAGTATGTAGAAGAGGTATAACAAATCCACAATTTGACACTTGTTTAAAATGCGTTGTTGGCGCTTATCAAGCTGTTTCACAGTTCCGATTTATTCTAACTCCTTATCCTAATACCGAAACCGCAAAGGTTTAACGTGGAATTTCTCAGTTGTGCAAACAGTGGAGTTGGAACAAACAAGGACTAAGGTCGTGTTATGCTACCGTGGCTAAAACTGAACTGGTCTTTGTGCAACAAAGTGCTCAATGAGTTTCAATATCTCGTACACAGTTTTGATTTAATACACTTTTTGAAACTGCCCGTTCCTTTTGTATTAAGCTTGTATGTAGCAAAATCTGTCTTTTTCATCTCCGGCCTGACACTGGGAGAGTTAATGCAATATGACGTCAAACAGATACATATAGCAAAATCTATTGTTGTTATTTCTTTTTTGTTGTTGTTGTTTTTTCTCTCAGGGCTGGAACAGAGAGAGTTAATTTGATAAGCGGTACAGATATATAAAGCAAAATATGTCTTTTTATCTCAGGCCTGGGATAGAAAGAGTTAATCTGATATGTGGTACAGATAGAGATAGAGCAAAATCTGTCTTTTTATCACAGGTCTTCTTATCGCAGAAGAAGAAGAAGAGTCCAACGCTTGAGACTGAAAGCTGGGATTTCATGTGTACTGTAAGACACCCATCCATTTCCGTACGTCTGAAAACATTTTTTCTATTTCACTACTTGAAGAATATTGGATATTTCCGTTGACGTTTCCGTTTCCGTACATATGAAAGCACGGGCGTTAAGCTGAGTTTTCATGTGTACGGAACCGGTAATGTCGAAAACCCTTCAAGTAGTGAAACAGCAGGAATGTTTTCGTTTGTACCGGAAGGCCGTTTCCGTACACATGGAAACACGGTTTCTTTTTTACTGCTTGATAGATTTTTGGTTTTTCCGTTTGCCGTTTCCGTTTCTGTACATATGAAAACACAGCATTAAAGAGTCAACAAACTAAGCTTGCCAACAAACCTTGTGGACAAGATCTGCTGAACTTGTTAATACAGTAGTTTCCCTGGGGCCACTGATCTACTCCGGTCCCTTTATTCTTGGTGCAGAAATGGAAAGTGCACAATCGTGTTTCATTGGTCCTGAGGGGAGGACAAAGTAAGTAGATTTGGTTTCATTCTGCACAGTGTGGGGCATTGTCAGGTAGACAGGTAAAATGTGTGATAAGCGTTCCACCTGGAACCTATTTGTTATGTCTGACAGGGTCATATCTATCTATTTATCTATCTAATATATCTATCTATCTATCTATTTATCTATCTAATCTATCTATCTATCTTTCTATTTATCTATCTATCTATCTATCTATCTATCTATCTATCTATCTATCTATCTATCTATCTATCTATGCATCTGTCTGTCTGCCTGCCTGCCTGTCTGTCTATCTGTCTGTCTATCTGTCTGGCTATCTATTATCTATCTGTCTGTCTGGCTATCTATTTATCTATCTGTTTATCCGTCCATCCGTCTTTCTGTCTACATATCTATCTATCGTCCGGTGTTGTTCGTCTATCTGCCCACCTAACACCCACATCATTGTCTGCCTATCTAAGATTCGTGTACGTGTTTATTCATCAACCATCCATCCACCCACCCTCTCACCCATCCATTCATGCACCCTTCCTCCCTTACCCTTAAGACCAGGTGAGTTCACAGGCCAACTGTTAATATTCCTGTTGTCCTCGGTATCCTGGTAAATGTAACCTTTCCTGAATGGGAAAAAGTCTGGGCATTCGTCTCCAGCCATCATCAGGGAGAATCTGTAAAACCATGAGAAAGAGACCTACTTATATTTACATACAAAGGATCTGGGGTTGTGGTGCGTCACCGAGACAACGGTTTGTGTTGAATCTAGGACGATTCCTGGACTAGTTAAGGTTGAATTCTCTCTCTCTCTCTCTCTCTCTCTCTCTCTCTCTCTCTCTCTCTCTCTCTCTCTCTCTCTCTCTCTCTCTCTCTCTCTCTCTCTCTCTCTCTCTCTCTGTCTCTCAACTAGTTTGTGTTAAAAGTGTTGTAAATCAGAATTCTTCACTTATATGGAAAACACGATCATTTAATTACACGATCTGAAATCTACTCATCGTAGAGATGGGATTTCTCAGACAGTGCACTCGGCTTAGAGTTACTTAACAAAAAATAATTATTAAAGACAGATCCATCTGAATTGGATGGTATGAAAGGATTGAACTGGATTAAGTATCTTCCATATTTGAATTTAGACACTTCCAAAGCAAATGACACCATTATGTTCCAAGACTATAATGGAACTGTACGGAACTTTTATTGGATTTCATCATCCAACACTTAATAAATGTATCGTGTCACCGTCTTTTCAGCAAACCGATTTCCGTGACTGGTCATAGCGTTTAGATTTAGTAAAGGCTTTCAAATAAAAGACAGAAAAGCCATCGATACCAAAAACAAACAAAAAAGCAAGAAAGAAAGAAAAGAGTTTCATCTTGGCCACAACCAGCCTCTTTCACAACTGGAAAAAAATAATAAATGCAGCTCTACATAGTTTGAGTTTGAGTTTGGGTCCTACTCTGCGTCGGCACGACAACGGCCACTTTGCGTCTTTGACGGCGATTAATTTGTACCCTATTTATGTTTGGTATTCAGAACGTCGTCAGTTTTAAGTTTCACAAGAAGGAAATTAATAAATAGTTCCGTTACAACATTATTACATAGGTAAAATTCTCAAAAAGTGTTTGTATAGGTATGAAAAGTTCTTTTTTACTCAAGTTGTTAAACCTAGCCTTTTTCAGAAAGGACAAGACGTTCTGCAGACGGTCCACGACAGAACATAATTCTTTCATGGATCCGCAGGCACTCGAAACGGAATACTGTACTCCTGCATAACAAATAAATCTATTTATAATTGGTCCATTTCGTTACGACGCCTTCCAACCACTTTGCACATCTAGTCAATGTGGCTGACCAACTGTTACAGAGAGATATTTAGACTCGCTGTTAATCTACCATAGACGGCAGTCAGAAGTCTCAAGAGTTGAGGATGCAAATGGCGACTTTAGTTTTTGTTTGTTCTATTTCCGTTTTCTAAAAAAAAAAAAAACTGGAGGTCTTGTAGTATGCAGAAGAGGTATAACAAAATAATAACATGCATACTTTGACACTTTTTTAAAATGCGTTGTGGTACTTTTCGAACTGCTTCGCAGTTCCCATTTATTCTAACTCATTATCATAATACTAAAGCCGCAAACGTTTAACGTGGAATTTCTCAGTTGTGCAAAAAATGGAGTTGGACCAACAAAAAAAAATTAGGTCGCGAAATATGTACAGCTGCATGTCGGCCAAAATTATCACATGAAAGGCAGTTTGTCGTTCAAATGTAGATAACTATAATATACCGGCTCGGAATGTTATTGTCGTAAATCCATCACAAGTTCTACCCCTAGGGCGTCCGTCTGTCATTCAAAACTATTTCTCGGGTACGTTCAACGGATTTCTTTGTCTTTCTAACTCTTCTTCATTCTCTCTCTCATTTCCTCCTTCATTTTGGGGTGGGGGGGGGGGGGGGAATATAGCTTCCAGTTCACGTTCGTTTCTTTTTCTCGTCTCTCCTGAATTCACCAAGTTCTTTTTGGGAGGTTATCTGTCCCATCTTCTGCGTTGACTACGTCACAAATGCAGACATGAGAAGGCAGATAACCCAGCTTGTTCTATTTCTATTTCTACACTCGTGAATTATCTTTCTTGTTACACGGGAATTGGGATGTCCTGTGTTATCAGGCGGGCAATACTATTACATGTACATATAAAGAGTGATTGACGAAAAACACTTTGAACCAGTGTTTCTAACTTTGAACCAGTGTTTCTAACTTTGAACCAGTGTTTCTAACTTTGAACCAGTGTTTCTAACTTTGAACCAGTGTTTCTAAACCATTTTTGCCCCATGCCCCACTTCAATTTAAAAAACAAAAAACCTGCGCCCCACCATCATCGGACAAAAGTTAGTATACAGTATATACCAGTAGATTTATATACCCGTAGATTTATATAGACTTAGATTTATATAGGATTTTCGTAAGATTAATAGAATTACCGTAATGATGTGTTTCCTACATCAAACCGACGTCGGCACGATGTTGTAACTAGCGGATCTAAGCAGGAACGATGTCATTCCCGTGTGCAAACATGACGTGAATCCTACAAGTGGGATTTCAATAAGGTTGCTGGTTAGGTATATTTCATGCAATTCTGTGCCGCCATTTCAGATGCAGATAATGTTAAAATTCGGAGCAGCAAAAGTTCAGTGAGGTCAGCAGAAACCGGCCGTCCACTATTAGCGTGTTTGATTTACACCACCAGGATTATGATGCAGAGCCATTTTTGGTACGAAGAAAATCGCGGGGCACAGCCCATTGCTTTGCCCAGGGGCCTTCAATGATGTTAAGAACGGTACTGGGTCAAAGTTGACTTAACGTAGGGTTGCTGGCTGGGCCACTACCATTTTCATCATCACCAACACCATTTCAACTACGACAGCGTCCTCGACATTTCATCGGTTACATGACGAAAGGGCAAATAGATATCAACAGCTGCACAACGGAGAGGCGAACGCTTAACTTCTCTGTATGGCGCAGGCGCGAACCGCCAAAATCAGTTTTTTGCAAGAATTTCAGTTTTGAAAGTTTTGTGCTTCTCTCATCATCGATTTCTCACCTTTTCGTCACACATGTACTACATAACACAAAAACTAAATGAGATTTAACCAAATTTGCTGGTGTTGGATAAAGCCCCCCCCCCCCCCCCACATGCAATGTACTTTTGATAACCACAAATGAGTAAATATCTCAAATTTGATCTATTCGCCCTTTCGTCAAACAGATTCAAGTTAAGCGTTCGCCTTTTCGTTGTACTGATGTCGTTATCTATCCCCCCCTTCCCCCACCCCCACCCCCCCCCCCGTCATGAAACCGACGATTGCTCGTCTACGTACCTTCCGCTGGGCCAGAGCTCGGGTGGTGGTATATCGGGGGTTGTGGTCTCCGGGGCGGGTGTGTCCGGGGTGGGTGTGTCCGGTGGACTGGTGTCATCGATCACAGAGTCAGTGGTTTGGGGGGGAGAGTCTGTTGGCTCTGGAAGTAATGGCAAATAATGATACTGAAATGACGATGGTGGTGACAACGATGTCGATGATGATCTTGATGATTAGTGATATTCACAACCAACGGTCCCTCTAATTTTTCAAAACTACCGGGCGGAGCTTTTGATGAAATATTAAAACCACAGAAAAACTGTTGTTGTTTTGTTTTTTTCCTTGAAAAAGGCTCTAGCCGAAATATCGGCCATTTTCTGTCTTCTCTTTTAGTTTGCGTTTCATTGTATCGTTTGGGTATTATTTCTTACGCGAGGCTTTGCTACATACAACTTTTTCTTTTTGCAAAAAATTTGACGGAGCTTTTGATGCTTTGAGCAAAAATGTTTTAACCCGTCTAGAGCCCAAAAT
Organism: Onchidella celtica; assembly: GCA_963931925.1. Classification (NCBI taxonomy): domain Eukaryota; kingdom Metazoa; phylum Mollusca; class Gastropoda; order Systellommatophora; family Onchidiidae; genus Onchidella; species Onchidella celtica. The sequence continues at coordinate 27,982,715 of OZ007581.1, read as the reverse complement.
AAAGTGACGTGTCCATGAATTTTGAAACCTATGAAATTTATCTCAAATGAATAAAAAAAAAAAAAGGAAGACCATACATTATCAAAAACTGTCATGCAGTTCATGGAGATGTGAAAAAATGTCTAAAATATTATAAAACATAAGGCACCTGGTGAATCAGTGTTCCAAATATGGTTTTCTGGGCAGTACAGGGTTAAAATTCAAAGCTAGAGCGTGATATTCAAATGTTTGTGCAACGTTCTAAATGTGCTTGGCATCATTCAACAATGCAGCGACTGCGCAGCCGCGTATCGGCTTAGCTTAGATGATCACAACATTCGCTTAGGGGTGGGGCGTACGTACTTGTAACAACATTCATTGGGGAAAGATGTGCCTTTAAGACGTTTTTTTTGTCCATTCTCAATACAAGACCATAACAAAGGCGCATAGTGATTTGATATTAATGCATGTACTTACTGGTGCACTTGGCTGATGCAGAGACGGACGCCAGGGCGACTAGACCGATAATGGCGATGATATTCATGTTGATGCTGCAAGAACAGAAAGAATGAAACATGAGCATGAATGTAATCTATACCAGTAGTACCATTGCCCCCCCCCCCCCCATCATGAGTACCACATACCGTAATTATAACTTCATTAACCCTTTCACTGCTCTGAGGAAACACGACCTAAGTTCTTGTTTGTTCTATCTCCATTGTCTGTAAAAACTGGAGATCTTTTAGTATGTAGAAGAGGTAAAACAAATGCACACTTTGACAAGTATTTAAAAGGCATTGTGGCACTCAGCAGACTGTGTCACAATTCCGATTTATTCTATACCTCATCATAATACATTGTGCTAAAGCCATAAACCTTTACCGTCGAATTTCTCAGTTGTGAAAAAAGTGGAGTTGGAGAAAGCAAGAACTATAAAGGTCACGATATAGTGTCACCCACAAGTGTATTTCGCCAGATCCACTCACTTATCTTCAGAGGAACGAAACCCACCCCCCGTACAAGTGTTTCAGGCATTGAAATTCTAGTACAATTCCAGACATCCGGAACGTGTTCAGAAGCAATATCAACACCAACAACGAGAACAGCAAATAACAACGACCACAGCAACACAATAATTATAGTGCCCCCCCCCCCCACTCCACAGACTAATAAATTAACCAGACTGGATGATCCCATTGTGTGACGTCATAAAACAGCGAAAGGTCATGAACCATCCGCCATATCAGGTTTAAGGTAGCGACCGACGCTTCAGCATAGCTACAATTTTGAATGACACCATTTTGACGCGCCTACTGAACGCGGAAGTTTGGTTCCGCACCAAGAAATTAATACATGTACAACCAATCTTGACAAATGAAAAGAAATTTCTACTGCAGATAGAACTAGAATCGAAATTTCCCGAGCGGCGGCCATGTTGGTTATACAGTCGTCGCTCGGGAAATTCCGTAAAAAACGACACAGCCCGAAGCTCGTTTTTCCAGTCTGGTTAATTTATCAGTCTGTGCCCCCCCCCCCCCAGCACTTTTTTCGAAAACTGATAGTTGTATTGCAGTAATTTTTTTGCATGCAATCTTAGATTGTCCATGACCTTTAAACTTTCTGGTCAGAAAATCCACAAGCAAACGTGAGTTTTTCGAAGCGGCGAATTTCTGTGGTATTCTTGAAATTATCATTTTTAAAATATGCACCTTAAACATTCAATTTCATCGTAAATGCACAATTACGTCACTTCCATATTCAATGTTGCTGACTTGGCGGAGAGAAGATAATTAATAATTATTATTGAAGATTTCCCTTGCAAACATCGTCTTTCTGTCCCTGAACTGAAGTGTGCACTTTTTGAACGAGCCAATACGCATTGAAGGACGTACTACGCTCCGAGAATCCAAAATTTAGACTCGCAG
>OZ007581.1:27583311-27975811 GCA_963931925.1 Onchidella celtica | reverse complement strand
ATGTCACTTTGAAAAAAAAAAAGAAAGGTGTAACAACTGTAATAATTATTTGGGGTTAAAACGAATTTTTTTCTCTGATTTTTTAATACTGTTCATGTGAGTAGCAAAAAAAAAAAAAAAACTTTTGTCTAAAAATTTGAAAAAAAATTTCAATCAAGATTTATGTGCTTGAATTTATCTTTTAAATAAAGTTCATCCTTTTGTACAGATGATACTGTGCAAATTGCATGTTTTTTAGTGAGAGGGTTTGTTTGTTTTTTTTAATGAATTTTTGTGTGTGCTCACTGTTGTCTCTCATATTTGCTGGGAAAGAATTCGGGAACCAGGGGGCATTACAGAAGTTCCAGTACCGCAGAATAAGTGTTAATAAAGTATACATGTTCTGTATAACAATTCCTAATGCAAGGTTTGACTAACCCAGCTCTTGTCATTGTTTTTGTTGCCACATTTCAACTCTAGTAAACAGAGCACTATGTGCATATTATATTAGTGCACTGTGCATTCCTCTCCTGGTGTCAGCATGGTATGCTTCTTTGGTGCAAAGCAGGAAAAAAAAATTGTTTTTCAATTTTTAAAATCAGACTATTATTTTCTGAGTGACCAGTTTTTAAAGTATTCTGATTTAAGTGAAAATGTCATATAAAGATGGTTGTTACAAGTATGTACACCCCTATAGTTTTTTGCACTGGGGGTACGTATTCTAAAGACTTTTGTGGCCCCCAGAGCTAGAGACCTCCCCAACGAAATACTCATGACAAGAGCCTTAATTCGTTATTCGTTCAGATTTTTTCTCTTTCCCACCTGTTTTTTGGTTGAAAGGGTAAGGGGCAGGGTTAGAGATCTGATAACATTTAGGGTTGAGGATAAGGACAGGGTTAGGGATAGGTACGTAAACGTACGTGCCCCTAGCGCAAAACACTTGGGGTACGTACAGACAAGTAACAACAGGCTTATATAAAAGTCTGATTGGAGAGTACAGTACAAATTAAGGATTGAGGATTTCACACAAGCAAGTCAACAATACTACAGTGGAAATTCTGATGAACAGAGAGAGTGACAGGGATCAAACAAGTATTAAAAACATGAGAATACCCATGTATCTATCTAGAAATTAAAGCAAGAACAGGCAGAAAAGACCCAAAAATGATGAAAAATGACAAGAGGAACAAATCATTCTTCATGACAAAAATTTATTGACAAAAATTAATTTCAGGCAAACATATTGATGAAAAACAACTGAGATTCCATTCAATTACACCTATGTGAGCAAGCCCCACTAACCTCAACAAAAGTCGCACTAGACCAAATGGAGAAAATCGGGATCACACGCAAATATCCGATTTTTTGACAATTTTTTTTATTTTACTCGATCCTTAAAATTCAACTATTCTTCTACATTCTGTGGAAAAATTAGGTTTGAAATCAGCCTCTAAACATTGCTTTTAACGCCTTTAATTTTGCCTTTGACATCAAATATCACAGCAATATTGGGGTTCATTGAACTCCCGATAACTTCAAAACTAATAAAGCTATTGTCACAAAATTTTCACAGGCCCTGTAGCATTGATATTGGCACAGACATACAAAATTTCAAAGCCGTAAGTTAATTACAAGTACCGCTGCTAGGGAGATAAAAAAGACCAGCCATCTCACCAAGAGAGAAAATCGCTCCTCTATCTTTAATGGCGATTTCTCGGAAATTGCTTCCGTTTTTCACCGGAAGGGTAGGTGTCTTTAAATAGCCATAACTTAGAGATAAAAAGGAGCATTACGATAATTTTTACACCAAATTAAACTAATTGAAAATGAGATTTCGTACTTTATGGTGATATCCGTAACTCAAAACTGAAAAAAATGTGACTTCCTTTGAGGTTAGTAAGGCTCGCTCACATATCGTCAGTCCACTGTTGGAACCTCTTTAAAACTAAAATCAGCTGATGTTGTTAGGAGACAGTCTCTAGTTACAAAGCCAAATAGAGAAAATACTGCATTGTGTGCACTGCTCAGCTATAGCTTTCTCTGTTAAGTACTACAGTCCCCAGACACCAGCCTTTGAGTTCAGTTTTACCAAAGACACTAGAATTGACAAGGTAAGACAGCTAGTGCTTTTAGCATGCACACATTTCACACCGCCATCTAGCGGCAAACGTGCAGAAGTCATGAAAATTGCCGCAATTTACATAGCCAAGTAGCGAAAATATAGAATTTTGTTCTCTGTTCAGCTGTTGCTATAGACCGTGATTGATGTCACTTATTGTGGAATAATAACCTCAGTCACTGTAGGTAAACTGGGTATTTTTTCTTTTTTTCAGTCGCAGTAGCACTGTCACACTTTTGCATCATAAATTTACCATTATATCAAGCATTCTTTTCATACTATGTGCCATGAGGCCCCGCCCCGGATCAGTGCACAAATTGTGTGCACGTGTTTTTTAGTGGTGTGAAGACGACAGTTGTCTCATCTTATCGTTTCTAGTATCTTTGGTTTTAACGAGGTTCCAGCAGCTGACTGACTATTTTTGTATGTACAAAGGTGTTCTTCTCTTTCTCAGTGTTTCAAAAAAGCTTTCAAGCTGTAGCAGAATACATTATGTTTCAAAAAGCGTTTTATCGGACATTCCTCAATTAGGACAATGAAGTTAGAGTGAGAGGAAGCAAATCTTCATGTTCTTTGTTAGTACAGACAAAAAAACAAAAATGCAATTTAATGAAGTTCACATACCCTGGTATATTCTTCACCACAGCCTAAGACTGCAGTAAAATTTTGAAAAATCAATTTATATTATATAATATATATTCAACTACATTCAAAGCCACATCAAATGATCTTGGTTATAGACTCCTAAACTAAAAAATAACCGAATAGTAAACTTTCAAATTCATCATAACTAGACCAGCTGTTTTTTGCATCTCCTGAAAAATACCCAAAACCGATTACTACAGTTTTAGGATAGTGATGATGTGATCCTTGTCGCGATGTGGGTTAGATGGGGAGAATTCGACTGACACTCTTTCGAGGTCCGCTCCCACAATCGACGAACACACAAAAAAAATACTTGCACTCTAAAAACTAAATAAATCAATTGCTTTGATTTTTAGCAGAACTGTAGGGCAGTTTAATTACAGGAATTAATGTAACAAATATAATTATAAATATAAATATCAATTCAAAGGCAACTGAATCTAACTAATGAAACTACAGCTTTCTATAAAGACTAACTTATTCACTCTAACTACTTGCAGGTCATATGAGTTAGATGCCAAATAGAATCCGCGCACGTGGCGACGGATATAACAGTTTAAATTCTATTAATTCAATGAGACATGTTATGATATGGACATTTCCTCTAGACACGCCATGGAGAATGCTTGTACAACCATGCGTTGTCTGGCGGTAGCTCTGAAACTGTCTTCAAAAGTAAGTAGAACGGTTCACTTTCATCATTACAAATTAGTATGAACTCTCACCATTAGGCCCTCACTGGGAGTGAGAGCGCTGGATGTAAACGCTGTGGGTTCATATCAAACCAAGTAGCTTAGGCTCTGGAGCTTTAAAACATCACGCTCCTCACAATATGGACTGCTCAACTGCGTCTCTATGTCTCTCATCTGGCTGAGGACTATCGCCGTCCACCTCGTAAATGGATTGTCTACATGTGGCATCTATCTAAGCTCTGCACGGGTTTAAATACTAAAGCTATGTCTCGACCTTCCGTCCAGATTTATACATTTGATTGGTGCAGTCGCTTCAGCTCAGCCTGCAATATTAATTTATGCTTGTCATGGCCTTGCGCCAAAATCAAGGCCAATTTTACGGTCTAGACAAAATTTAAAATGCGAAACATTAACTACTAAAATCTTCAAACCCCGTGCTTTCTACTCTTATGCACGAATTTCCGAACGCCAACTAAGCGTCTAAATAAACTACCTTTACTCGCCCCTTATCTATGCTAATCAAAATCACGGGGTCGAGAACTGCTCTGTCATTCCTAGCTATACATTTATTCTATCTCGCCCCTCCTTCAGAAAAAAGGTGTTTCAAAACAAACTGTTCACGAGAACAGCTCAAGGACAAATTACGCTGGTTATAATCAACAAGATCGTAAAAATTAACTCACTGACGTCGTGACCTAGCACGGCATTTATGATCCTAATGTGATCGTGACAATCCTGATATATATATAGTGTAAACATCTGAAATTAGAAACATGAATACCTAACCTTACCAGCAAAACCAAAAGACCATCATATCATAGAGGAAGTAAGGCCTCCATTGTAATCATGAAAGGCTTTTTAATCGCTGAGCCTTAAATTCTACAAAATATCAATTTAAGCACAGAAAGACGTAAAGGTGTACGTGGGCATATTCAAAAAGGTCTTGAAGAAGCTCACTATGTTTTTAGTACCTTCATTGATTTTGAGCCACAACTGAATTGAACATAAAAAAGTTTTCTGACATTCCAAGCTAGAAAAAGAAAAAATGCAAATTCTTCGAGTACACGTAAAAAGTATGACAGGAACTTTCGTTCTGCACCTCAGTAATTAACATTCAACTCTAAAGATCACATCAGTGTATTCCCTGAGTCAGTGGGCAACCGGACAGTATCATACTACAACCTGAAATAACAATGTGACATCCTTCAGCATTTTTCGCATACATTCTTACATTCATGTTTTACTAGACAGGGTTTCACTAGGGGACATGATAAATATGATCATCTGATACATGTCTTAATTTTACAACCTTTGACACTGCGGTAAAAGAGTACAGCACCGTATCTATAAGCCTTTCCCTTCTTGCAGTCTAAATTTCAGAATTTAGTTGACCTGCCAACCCATTACAGATTTCCATAATATTTTTTTTCACAGAATATGAGAAAAAACTGCAGCATTATGGAAATTAGTTTTACATTACGTCAAATCACACTTTTACTGGACAGTTTTAAGCACATTACTCATCAAAAGGGTAAATAAATAATTTCACCAAGAAAACTCAAGGGAATAGTTCATATCCGATTAAGCGCTGACCTGTAAAAATATCCGAGACACATGTCACGATCACGTGCATGAAGATGGTCACGACCACGTGTGTGATGAGTACCTAACTTATTTACCTTTCAAACCCAGCTAACAAGCCAAGCAAGCAGACCAGCGATCAACGGACACATGGAGTGAGATTTAAATTAAACGATATTTAATTATAAATGCATGACAAAACTTATGTCAAAACATTCAACTCATGATAATCACATACATAATCACAAAAACAGAGATACTTCAAATTTACTCTTGGGGATCATGGCTATTATCTATTCCCCGTTTCACATCTAGATCTAATCCCTCTGTCTATAAACTTAACTACGTATACTTAATAGTCTCTGTCAACAGCTGCCCTCCTCGTTGATGCAGTTTCACTTCTCCAGAGTTCACACAATCCTTTCTAGATCTTTAATTTCGACGATAAAAGGGGAAACAGACGCCCCTGGCTTCACACAAATAAGAACACACAGTTCACACCCGCCATCGTAGATTACTTGTTCCTTGAGGGGTTCTCGACATCCCGTCCTCAAGACTCTTCAACTTGCAAACACACTGCACACCGACGGTTCACACCCGCCATCGTAGATTCACGAGCTTCTGATGGGTTCCCATCCTATCATCAGAACTCCTCAACTTCTGGTCCCCATGGCACAACCTTCCACTTGTCGCCCGGACCGATAAATTCTTCTTATTGGGAAATAAATGTGAACATCATGGATCCCTCACACACCTAACACTTCTGGTCCCCACTGGCACGACCTTCCACTTGTCGCCCGGACCGATAAATTCTGCGTCTTCCTTTAGGAATGAATAACTTGGGAACCACGTGTGTCGAGCTTCTCCTCTACTTATACTCCCGAGGTTTTTGCACACGCGACTAGTTTAAAGCGAGTCGTGTGTATCTATCCAAGCTCGTCAACAATGTTAAAAACCGTGTTTTCCCCTGCTAAGCTCACCCCCCTAGACTCGTGGCGCACAAGGCCACCGACCTTCCTCGTGATATTTAATCTTTCATGCTTGACAACAACTTTAAACTCCCCTTCTCCCCTACTAAGTTTACCCCCCTCTATACTCGTGGCGTACAAGGTCATCAACCTTAATCGTGACACACAGAATACTGAGACGAACCATTCCTTTTCCTACTATATGTCCACACTTAAAAGGACCTCCTCTACAGAGAGTTAGCAGAGGGAAAACGCCCAACAGGTAGACTCCATGTAAGGATGTGCAGGAGGGATATGCAGGACCTGGGCATCAAAGTGAAGTCATGGGAAGCTTCTACCTCAGACAGAACACACTGGAGGCGCGTTAGTGAAGCAAGGCCTCTCATTGTTTGAAGATACTTATGCAACAGTCTGAGGCAAAGCGGAAGAGAAGAAGGGCTCATGACCAAGCAGACAAAACCAGCACATGCCGTCTGTGGAAGGGAACGTCACTCCCAAATAAGCTTCTCCAGCCACACACAAGGCTGCACCAAATCAAGCCATACAGACATCCAGGATGCAACTCCATAGTCATTCAAGACTGACGGATGCCGCCAACTTTCACAAAGACCTGTTTCCAGACATTAAATATTACTAAAGGGTTCCAAAGTGGGCAAACCCAGACCGAAGCAACAGCCACTATCAAAGAACTTCCTGGTACTCAACCAGACAAACTGCCAACGAGAGTGTATCACAGTTCATTCACAGTACCCACAGATGGCTCTAATGACAGTGGTGAGAAACGATTTACCTGTGGTAGTCCGTACAGTTAATCCAGAGACATTGGTTGATGACTAAGCACTACTGGCATTGCCCACCCGTGAAAGATCAGCCGCAGGGGAGGCAATTTTTCACTTAATGGATTAGTTTGTTTCATCTTTCAATCTGCTTGTACCATCAAAGGCATTGCAGGAAGAAAGAGTTTTGCGGTCTGCAGCCAGCAGGGATGCCTGTCTTAGCATAATGCCGTGGGTCGTCAGAGTGTTTTTGCAGCCACTGATGCTGGTCTTCCTTGGTCATCCTCTGGCTTTGTATCCAGAGAATGACATTGTATCCACGATGTAATGGATAACATCATGAAAGACAATAAAATACCGTGGGACAATTGCTTGGCACTTGGTTGTGACAATGCAGCAGGTATGACAGGCACACATAAAGGAGTCATCAGCTTCACACACACAAAAAAAAACCCTGATGTTTATTTGGCAGGCTGCACCCTTTATTTGTGCCCATCTTGCAGCAGAAAAGGGAGCTCAGAAACTGCCTGTTTGTGTGCACATCAGACATTCCTGGTGACATATAGCATTACTTCAACAAAAGTTCAGTCAGACAACATAGACTGCCTGACTTTCAAAACTTCCACAATGTCAAGCAATGTAAAATTCTAAGACACACCAACACCAGGTGGCTCAGTCTAGGCAAATGTATTGACAGGCTGTTCATCAACTGTAAAGCCTTAAAGATATATTTTAAAAAGAAGTTAAAATACTCCTCAAAGTCAAAAACCACTGAGTACAACAATTGCTTGGAAGAGTAACTGTCTTCTTAAAATCCCTCAGTGCAAGGCTATATATGTGCTTTTTTTGCAGTACTTTTCTGCAATATTCCAGAAATTTTTACCAGTACGCCAGACAAACAGTCCACAGATCCACAGGCTGTGGCATGCACTCCATAAGCAGTTGAAGGAGGTCATGTTTAAATCTGTGAAACCAACGACCATGTGTGGAAACAAGCTTGCAACTGAAGTGGACTTTACGTTGAATTACAACATTAAACACAACAATGAAATTCTGATTGGTTCTACAGCCACCAAATCTATTCAAGACAAAAAAACTGCACAATATGCCAGATGACAGAATTGTCAAATTGTACAAAAATGTCTGACGGTTTGCATATGCTTGATAGAAAATTTTTCCATTTCAAGATATGTTTCAATGTGAAGCAAAAATTGTAGCCCCAGAGTGCAGACTAGGGGAATGCCATGCTAGTACCAAGACAAAGCTATCTCAGATATTTGAAATCCTCCAAAATGGTCAGAGTCATGCTGCAGCAAAGGATCGGCTGCCTTTTTCTCAATCAATCCATTCCATGTCTACTGACTATGGTGGCACAGTGGACAAAGCACAGAGAGCTTTATAGGAAAAATGTCCAAATCTGAAAGAACCTGGCCATTTCAAGCTGGGAGTATTGACAGTTCCCCATTCCAGTGCCCACTGCCAGTGGATATTTTCAACAGTGAGAAAAAAATAAGACCTGGATCACGGATTCTCTGAGTATAGAAAATGCTTGAAGTTCTTTTAATTCTGAAGAACAGGCAGGGAAATCCACTGGAAAAGATGTATGGCCAAGCAAATCTTGAGACATCATAAGAGCACACGTGTCAGGGCTTGATATTTCACAGACCTCATGTACATAGTGGATCAACTACCTTTTTATCAATCCATCGATCATCTGCCTACTGACTGCAACGAGAGAGTGGACAAAGCATTGAAAGCTCAAATAGAAAAATTTCTAATCTGAAGGAACGTGCCCATTTTATGCTAGAGGTGTTGAGAATTCCCCATTCCAGTGCTCACTGGGAGGTGATATATTCAACAGTGAGAAAAAAATAAGACTTTCTTCAGGGATTCTCTGAGTATAGATATGACCGAAGTTCTTTTAATTCTGAAGACCAGGCCAGTGAATCACTAGACTGAAAAAAACTGTCAAGTTTAAAATGTAAAGTCAAGTCTTTGAAAATAGACTATCACAATGCAACTTGCAGCAAACAAATACTGATGGTCAATAACAAAGCCTTGAAGCAAGAAATTGTAAATCTTGACCACTGTGTAGATTTTTTAGAAAGTGGACGCCTGCCAGCGTTGGAGACAAAATCTTCCAGTGACAGAAAGTATATTGACAGTGTGCGAGAGACATGTATGGACCTAGTTTGTAGGTTCAATGTCAGTGTGAGAAAAGTATCAGCTGGTGCTGGACAATCTGACAGACACAAAAGTGGATAGGAGTAGTTTGCCGAGCAAGTCAACAATTCAAAACATTTTCCTGGAAGCCAATGCCATTGCAAAGCACCATGTCACAGAAAAGTTGCTGGATGACTTCAATCCAGCTGACCTAGAAGGCAACGTGTCCCACAGCGAGGCAACCTCATAAGCATCACAAGCATTATCAAGGAAATCAAGTCAACACAGAAATCTGGTGAACAGCTGAGCACTGGCCTTAAAGAGGTGGCAGCTGGAGATGGTGAAGCATATACTGCTGTGTATAAGCAAGTCATCGAGGATCTGGCTGAGGCCTATCTGGTGGAAACAGATGAAGCCAAAAATTAACTAATTGCATCTTTCAAAGCAGTTATGACTGACAGATGTGCTGTCAATGGTGTATTGACTGACAACATTGAAGCTTTTCTGAGGGAAATTATTCCTGAGGTTATCCCAGATTTTGGAGCATTGTCTCATGGCAACCATTCGGACATTTTGTACCTTAGCAGGCATGCGTGCAGAAGCATTTGCCTGCAAACTTTGCCACAGCAGCGGATAAAGGTGTTCTTGCCTTTGAGACAGCCATATGCTCTGGATCCAATCCCCACTCGTTTAAGGCAAAAGACCAGACAGGAAAGCTCCGCCTAATCAGGAGTTGTGCAAAAGATTTTACAGAACATGGCTGCGATCAGCCAGGGGTCAACCAATATTTTGAACCTCATCTAAGAGAAAGAGGAAGAAAAAATCACCTGTTGTCTTATCTCCGACACAGATTTAACATCATGTTTACTGATGGTGCTTCTGTGTACTACCACAGAGATGATATCAGCAGCTCCCTTGAGCAGTGGCCAAATCCCAACCAACTTCTGCAGTCAGAGTCTTTTGACATCCACCAAAAAGGTTTTTGTTGCTGGGTCTCGTGCACTTGGTATAGTCTCAAAGAAATTGAACGAGCCATTTGATAAGCTCCTTAACTCTTTCGCTATGATGCGTCTAATATTAGACGCGAGCGCCATCGTCAGACTACGAAGCGTCTAATATTAGACGCTGCTCAATCGGCTATTATTTTGACTCCACTTACTTAGCCCGAAAAATCTGGTAGCGTCAGTTCGTTCGCCATTTTGTAAACAGTCACTAAGGAGCCATTTAGTGCACAGTGAGGGATTTTTGAACTTTTTTTTGCCGATTTTCGTTAAAAATTGTGACAATGGATCAACCAGGACCAAGTGGCTTACAAAGGCCCATTGGAACTAGCCGACCTATTCGGTATACAGCTGCCCAGGCCCGTCAGTTACTGGCCAATATTATTGAAAATGAGAGTGACGATAGTGATGTGGAAGAGCAGCGTCTGCTAGGTTTTGATCGCGACGACAGTGATTATTTTCAGCTCAGAGTTAGATCTAGATCTAGATCTAGCGAAAGTGATTCAGCTGATAGTGAAAGTGCCACGCCCCTTCGCCCTCCCCCACGCAAAAGACAGAGGCCCCAGTTAGATACAGAGGCAGAAGCAGATAGGTCTACTGATATTGAAGATTGGGAAGAGATAAAACCTAGATGCTGATGAGGAGACAGGTGCTGTTCCCGTTCATGCCACAAAGATGCACTTTGATTTTCTGCCAAAGAAACGCCGTGAACCAGGAATCAATGATGCAACAGGTCTCACTGCAGACTCATCACCCCTGGACTGCTTCCAGACTTTGTGGACAATGGGCATCTTCAATGAACTGGTGAATACCATCAATAGGTATGCCTAAATCAGAATGCACAAAACCAATCCACCAACTAAAAGATCATTGATTACAAAATGGGTGGCAATAACTGTGTTCGAGCTGTATAAATTTATTGCCACACTTATTGCTATTGGAATCAAACCACTGCCTTCCATCAAGCATTACTGGTCTGGAAAGGAACTATACTTTTCACGGTTCTTCAGTAAGCTGTTTACAAGAGATCGTTTTGAGCTGATTTATCACACCATGCTACATGCTGGAACTACTGCCGAAGCCGATGGAAAAGAAAAAATTGAGCCATTCATGAACTCGCTCATCCAGAACTTCAACAACGCTTTTTATCCCTTTCAGGACTTATCATTGGATGAGATGGTCATCGGCTGGTCAGGACATTGGGTTTACAAGCAGTACAATGCAAGTAAACCCAAGAAATACCATATAAAAACTTATGGATTATGTGATGCGTCTACAGGATATGTTGTCAAGATCCTGACGTACTTTGGCCGAAACACATCCTATAATCCCGAGATGGACAATGAAGGAAGCATGGCAATCAACATTTTTCACACCCTATTACAATATGTTGGGAAGGGTCATCATATTTTTGCAGATAGGTATTACACAACCCGCATCCTCATCCAATACTTGATAGACAACCAAACCTATTTCACAGGGACATTGAACAAAATCCGCAAGGGCTTTCCAAAACAAGTAAAAACATATCTTCCAAACATTTTGGAGAAGAAAAGCTACATCAACACAGACAAGTCTATTCTTGTAACAACATTCCGAGATAAGAAAGCAAAGAAACCAGTCATTGTTGTATCCTCAAATGCTGACACAGCTGATATGATGGTACATGGAAAGACAAAGCCTGTAGTTGTCAACCGCTACAACTACGCGATGAATGGTTCCGATCGGGTGGATCAGATGCTGACCTATTACGGAAACTTTCAGCGAAAGACCATCAAATGGTGGAAGAAGCTGTTCCACTGGATGTTAGAGATAAGCCAGTACAATGCTTATGTTCTGTATTGCCTCTCAAGACCAGCAGATGCAAAGAAGGTCAGCATGCTACAATTCAAGGAACAGCTGATTGATGCATTGCTGGACGTTGCTGTCAAAAACATGCCAGATGAAATCCATGAACGTGGAGACTCTCCAGCAGTAGGAAGGCCTCGTACAGTCCATGCCATTGAGAGATAAACAGGGAACAAGCACTTGATCTCTTTCTCTGGAAAACAAAGGCAGTGTGTCTACTGTAGCCCAGGCAGTGGTAAACCAAGAAGGTCGCAATTCTTTTGCAAAGGGTGTAGCGACAAGCCGCATCTGTGCCCTCGGGATTGCTTCGAGAAGTACCATACACCTGAGTAATTTCAAACTCACCTCCTGGATGTATATAGACTGTTATATATAGTAATTTTCATTCATTCAGTTTTCAGTTTTTCCTCATTCAAGTGCCAAGTTTATGTGTGTGCATTTTGTAATTCTTCAAATTTTCATCACTTATCTAAATGACCCCACGGATATTATTTTTTTGAGAAAACGACAAAACATATCAAGCCAAACTGTTGCACTAGGTTACATGTGTGGATTACCTTGATTTTTAGCCATATGGCAGCAACTGATAACTTGCACAGTGATATGCAGCCTTGGTAAGTAGATTTTTTATTTTTCAGTTTTTGTGTGCGTTTTATTTTGCTCTCTTTTATCATGCATCATGTCCTTCCTATGACCACCAAACAGATGAAAATAAACACAATTGTTAATCTACATTCGATTTCCTTTAATATGATATATGACAAGTGTGCTTTTAATCAATGCACAAAGTGACGAAACTCAGTTTCTTGTGACAACCCTATCAAAATTTTGCGCAGGTAAAAAAAATTCCGTCAGAATGCAAAAAAAATTCCGTAGCGAAAGAGTTAAAGTTAAAGGCAAAAAGATCCCGGAAATTAAAACTGATGATCTTGCCTTGCTTCAAAGAATGCTGCAACGATGGTCAGAGGATGCGTCTGATGCTTTTCCTCCAGGATCAATTTTTTCAGGTGAATCGTCATCATCATCACCATCATCATCATCATCATCATCATGTGTGAGTGACTGCTTAGTTCAAGAAACTGAGGACCCTGAATTAGACAGCTTCACAAATTTTGCCCTGGAGATGACTGTGGCAGAAATGCTGATTCTTCTGGAGAAGACATCTGGCCTGTCCATCTCCTCTGGAAATGAAAGCCTCTTTGAATGTTCCAGCAGACAATTTGGTGTCTGAGAGTGACATGGCATCCTTAGACAACATCCTGAATCTACGTCCCTCCACAGCAATTTCAACCATAGAGTCATGCCGTATGTGGCAAACCAATCGACCAGACACGTGGCTGAAAGACATTACCAATGAGGAAGAAGTCTTTTTCCCATGCACAGAAAATGGCATGCCAGTGGAGGAAAAAGCATTTTAACAGGAAGGAGACGCTAAAACAAGAGAAGCAAAGAGACCCATAGAGAAACAACAAGAAAAAGCAAAGAAGGAAGCCTCATGCACAGATTCTAAACTGAAAATTGTGAGGGATGTTGAGGCTAGTGGTGGTGTGTGGGATGAGACCAAGATCCAGGAGAAAATGAATTCAGAAATAAATGAAATGAAATTAAGATCAGAACTTATCTGTCAGCTGAAATTCCACAAAACAGTAACAAATGCACAGGGGCCACACACTCTTTTCCAACACTCAGCAAATGGGCAAATGTATGATACGGAAACACTAGCAGACAATCTCTCAACTATATTTCAGACAAATTATACCCATTCTGAAAAAAATGAAGGAATCAAATATTTTTATGATTATTTGGACAAAGTTCGACTGAAAAAGATACATATGGTCCTGTAACAACAGGCTCTGAGTTTAGTGTTAACAAGATTCCATCAGCCGACCTGCAAGTATGCAACAATCCCCTCCCTAGTCCATGCAAGAAAATACAATACACAACAGTTAACCAAAATTCAGATAAAGATGGCATGTTATTTGGTCTGAGCCTTTGCTAAGCTCATTCTTGTAAACTTTCAACCAGATCTCCGAAGTTCACTTTCTCTATGTCCACTGTAGTGTCCACATCCATAGAACCTGTCTGATGCCAGTGTCTCCCTCGTCCACCCCGGCCTCGACGCTGAAAGGCACGTTGTGATCCTCGGCCAAAGCAAATTACGGGTGGGACCCTGAGGAAAGCAAGCAATACATTGTCTAATATGTTTGCACAAGCCATCGTCTAAATCAGTGTTTCTCAAGGATGCCCCAACGAAGGGGCATGGCAATATTTGGGCGGGGTGTGTGACTTCAGAATGGGCCACAGGGATTTCCACAGAAATCATAAATTCATGGTGTGTTTTAACTTAACATTATAGGTGCACTTCATGTATGCCTGTTATTGAGCTACTGAGTTGTGAAATGTGTAAATGTAATGATACATACGCTACGTGTACCATGTAAATGCTGTTAAACGCTCTGTGAAAGAGAATTTCCCTCATGGAATGATAAAGAGATCTTTATCTTACCTTATGTAGATCAACTTCTCTTTGTTTATGATGTGTGAAATAAGAAACAAAGGAATAAAAATTCAAATAAAGTCTTAATTAAAACTTCTTTTGAATGTGTACACTGATATGAAATATCTTTAAAATCTTTTTGTATACACTGCATTACATCTTTGTCTGATCATGGTGGGGCGAGTGTTTCTTTTGAGTTTGGAATGGGGCGCAGGATTAAAAAGGTTGAGAAACACTGATCTACATCATTTAAAACAGTGGACGTCCAGCCACTGACCATCGATAAACATATGTTGAAAAATCAGCAGGATGGAAGACAACGCATTCAAGCCCTGTACTTTTCAGTTTGAATTTTGGGAGGGCTTGTCCCCAGTGTGTGCAAGACAAATCTTGAAAATTTTCCATGTACAAAGCCCAACCACATATAATCTAGATCTAGGCTCCATGAAAACGACATTTGGATTTGATGCAATGACTGACAGAACTTATTGTTACACTACAATTTCACACAGAAATACACAAATGTGATTACATTGATTTTCAATCATTAATGTGTAAAGAGAGGTCAAGGACGAAATTTCTGATCATGCTTTTTGATTCTATCCGATGAAAATACGTCACTACTTTTGCAGCTAAAAAAGATCTGAAACAAATAATATTAAAGACTGATTTTTGTCCGAAATGAATGTGTCCATGTAACTCATCGTCAAAAACTGAGACTACACCAAGTTTCATAATTTTTGAGTGTGTAGTTGCCAAGTTTAAGCTGCTTACAGGTTCACCCTCTGGCTCAATTATAGTAAGATAAGGGTTTCTAGGAAGAGTACACATATACTTGTCAGTAATGATAATGAATTAAAAAGTTCAGTTTCATTTAACTCATTCGCTATGGTAAGAATATTCGACTCATGGATTTTCACTTCACTATAGAAAGCCGAATAATCGGCACGAGTGGACACCAATTTTCCAACCCTAATATCTAAGCCGTCTTCTCGAAATACTGAATCCCATCCTAGTTCATTGATTTTCCTTCACTTTAATGTCTAATGTATCATGACTTGTGATTATACTGGGTGAAAGAAAAAACGTCTTTGAACTATGTCTAAATTTCAAAACTGGATAGTGTTGGAAGTTCCCATCCACACCCACAGCAGTTTTCTTGGGGAATAACTTAAACCTATGTGGATTTTTTTTCTTAAGTAACATGTTGGATTTTATGAAAATCATATTTCAGATGAAACAGTCACATAGTCCATACAAAATGTCACTTAAAAGTTTTAAAGCATAAAGGTTTTATCACTGATACTGAATACTCTAATGGCGGTATACTCATAGAAAGAGGGAGGGGCTTTCAGGCCAGGGGGAGGGCGGGTGTAAAAAATTGGTAAAATCAAGCATAAGTACTTTAAGGATAGACCCATGTCCTGAATGTTATCAATACCATAACAATTTCTTGCTTTGTGCTAGGTAATGCAGTCTTTGGCCAATATGGCACAAAAATATTAAAAGATTGTGGGGTGGAGGAGAGGAATTACATAAGGGGTTAAAACAAATCAATCAAGGAGTCAAACATCATTTTTATCTCACTCCTGCTTCACTGCTGAGCTAACTCTTTGTGTGCCGTGAATTTTTTCAAGTTTGCTGATACAGGAAGAAAATAGTGAGGGGCATGAATGAAGACTAATACAGCAACATTTATGAATGAAAAGTTGACATTCTTTCTTCCTGAAACAAAATAGCCTAGCATTCTTGTGCACCAATACATTGGTGACTGGCACAAATGTGACCAGCAGAAGAACCGATTCACCGGCTATTGACATGCAAAGACTTAACGGAAATTTTATCCAGTGGAAGACCCTAAATCTTGTTGATAACATATGGCATAGAAATGTTCCTCACTTTTTCCCTCTCCCACGACTATTTGCATTTCCTTTGCCTCTCTTCCCTCTGGCCTGGAATGACTGTGTTGTACTTGATCCATCCACAGCTCCAGTGTCCATGCTGGTGGGTTTTGATGATGGAGAGGGCGGATGTGATAAGAATGACGACGACGATGATGATTCTTCATTACTTATGCCTTCCATGCTGTTCTCTTCCCCGCTAGTTGAAAATGAATCATCTGGCGCTTTTGACGTCTGAGTTCTAAATGAAGAAAAGAGGAAGTTTCTAATAAGATAAGATAAGAAAGACAAGAATCACGTCTTTATTATCATTTGAGGGAACAGTTCTGGGCACATGGTACTATAATGAGATTAGACAGCCTGGAACAGTTCCAGGCCAAGCAGGAAAGGGATTACAACCGTCATCTAAATATAGAAACATAAATAAGTTTCAAAATATTAAGTTACTTCATTGTATCCAACACTACAAAGGCAATGAGATACTCTTTTACATACTTGGGTTTGATGGGTCTATGAAAAGAGAAACTGCCTGTAAATTTGTGCTGCTTTATAAGATGTTCTTTGCGTAGCTCTGCAGTTCGGAACTTCTGATTGCAGCTCTCTACAAGACAGCGATACTGAAAAGATGAAAAACAGAGATGAGACCTACCTAAGGTACAAGTATTAGTAATCAAACAGTAAAACTACTTCTTTCAAGAAGACAATAAAAAGTATGATAAATGTCCACATATGAATTTATATAATTCACAAATTCTCCACTTTCAAATGCAAAAGGCCTTTTTATCAGGAAGCCTACAGTAACCAAATTTTGCATGTAGGTTTCAGTTACCATGGAGGGTGCACCGCAGTTTGGATTTTATTATTAGTTTTGTTTTCCTTTTTTTTTTTACTTTGCTTGGTGTCAATGACTGCTTCCCTCTGATCCCTTTTTTTTCACAAGCACATGACCCATGGCGTGAACACTTCGTGCCGGCTGGCGTAAACTACTCAGCATGCTCGCAGTTAAGTTAGAACACAGGAATATCTGCTACAGAGGGCAGAAGGTGTCTGGGCGGGGCAGTGGCTGGGGGGTCTGCGTAGAGCATAGCTTTAATGCTTGTTGTACATATAACAGTGCTTAAAAACCCTATCTTAAAACAACATTGTCAATGTTTCAAGCATTAAAGATCCTGGAACAAACATTTTGGTATTAACTCACGGAGTTCCAAGGCTTTTTCTCAGGTTATGCCCCTGAGCCCAGGGATTTGCAGCATATTAAAAAAAATGTAGAACTTTTGTTATTTGTCAAGATATCTCTTTCAAGTATGCTGTATTTATTGTTCAACGAATAGATTGTTCAACCAATAGATTATTACTAAATATTATTAAACAAAAATAATTTTTTTTAAGTATAAAGAATTAAAATATTGGTAATTTTTTAAAAATTCAACTCTTTTTCATGTCAATTTTTAGTATAAAACACATATTTTTTGCATGAAACTTGGAGCACCCTTTTTTTGTTGAAAATTCTTAATGATTATAATATGACTTTTCTATTCATGGATGAAATAATATGGCAAATTTTACGGGAAAATTTTATTTCTTCGGCAAAATCCGTGGAAAGTTTCACATATTTTATGGCAAAATTTAGGCTTGAAAAATGGCAAATTCTCCGGGGACAGATAATTCTTCTGAAACTATGGACAGCTTTATCACTGACTACCTATTCAAAACTCACCATGTCCAACCGTGACCTGAGAATCTCGAAGTAAGAGTCGTGGTTTTCTTGCAGGTGAATGTCCAGTAGAAAGTTAGATACAAACTTCCTTTTGCAGGAGGCACAGACAAAGCTGTGGCAGGAATGGTAATGAGACTCATAACTGGGGAATATCAGGAGTAAATCAAAGAACATGAGCATAAACAACACAGTTTTTTTCATACAAAGTGTCATAACATGATGGAGGACCCCTGGGTTCAATTCATGATAGTGATAATATAGTAGTACATGTATATGTAAAGTTCTAATAATGGCCTGTACTTTGAAAAATGATCCTCAGCAGCCACCAAAGCTAATGTGCTGCACTTTGACAACAGCTTTATTGAAGAAAGTCATCTCATCCTCTCAGCCATGTTACTGAGATTTCGCCGGGTGCATCGCCAACGGGACCATCCCCCAGAAAAGCCAACTTTTCAGGAGAGCGATTTAAAGTTTGTAATATTTTTCAGAGCAATGTTGACATAGTATTAACTAATATGGGTCCAAACTTGAACATAACTATTTGACACTATTTGACTGCATCCTGAATTGTGTTTTGTCTTCATCTGACACCCAGTTTGCCGTTAATTATAGCCTAAAGACATTAAACCAGCATAGCCCCCTTGGCGAAACAACTTATCAGTCCCATCGCGGTAGTGAAATTGGATCTATCCGGGTTAGCCCCATTGGCAGAATCTTGATCGCTGAGTTCTAGGTGTAATTTATAGGTTGTATGCTATTAACAATGTGGTCAAAGCATTATAGAATGGTCTTATCACAATACACCAAAAGTACACATAATGGTCAAATTATTACATTTTATTGAAACACTGATATGGTTACATTTTCAATCATGTTCATTCAATTCTAAAAAAAAAAAAAATACAAAACAAAATTTTACTCTTACTTATTTTACATGTATTATACGAGTATGGAATATAGATCTATTGCTGTTATTGCTACTGCCACCATGACCACCACCAACCCCCTTTCTTCATTTCTCTCTCTCTCTTTCTCTCCATCTCTCACCCTCTCTCTTTCTATCTCTCTCTCTTTCTTTCTTTTCTTTACTTTCTCTCGTGCTATATCTTTCTCTCCCTCTTTCTCAATCGCTTTCTCTCCCTCTCAATCTTTTTCTTGCTATCCACTCTCTCTCTACCGTTCTCTCACTCTACCGTTACCTCTTTCTCTCTCTCTCTCTCTCCCGGAATGTTTATTATGTAATCAACACAAGCAACTGACAGTCTATAGTAACACGATGAACTAAAACATAAAGAATTCAGTGGGGGAGGTTTCTGTAAAAGTTTTGAGCATCTATAGTTCGTATAACTGGAGTCGTGCCACTACCAAGTGCCAACAGATCGTTGTATTTCCCTTCCGACAGGGGAAGAGGATGCTCGTGTGCATAAGGAATCACAGATGTACATGTTTGGGTTGTTCTTCTTGCTAGCAATGTTAGAGAATTAAATTCTTTTTCCAAGTGCGAATTTTTGAAGAAAATTTTCTCTGGGAATTGTTTAGCGACTTTGACTTGTTTGAATGATGTCCATTTGATGTCATCACCAGTGACTGCAACACGGACACGAAGTATTCCAAGGTTCTGACTATACTTTTTCCAGTCTCTAACATCTGATGTTTGTATTTCATTAATTATATACGGAAATTTCTTTGCTGCCAAGGAAATTATTGTAGCCAGCTACAAGTTCTTTTAACAGCTGCTTCCGCAACACTGTGCATACTGTCGGCTGATGTCTCACCGTGGTTAGTTTAAAAAAAGTGCAGGAACCACTGAATTCTTATTCTGTCTGGAACAGGCATCAGAGAAAAAAATAACATTTTGTATGCCTCGATTGTCAAGCATTTTAAGAAATGCATGGAGGCATGTTGATATTTCATTTGGGCCTCGCCCAGCGATACATTCATGCCAAAAAAAGCAATGTCCTTGTTCAGAGGTGCTTTCAAACACAGTAAAATTGAAACATGATAATCTTCTTTTATAAAAAATTTCACCTCTGTCTGATTGTGGCAAGTATAGTACTTTCTCCAAGTCAAAAGCTGAAACATGTAACGAAGGGTCAGTCTTAGCTTGCTCACAAAATCCTGACCAAAGACTTCGTGCTTTTTATTTTTCGGCTATGTGCCTTCCATACTGATCTTTCATTTCCAAAGATGGTTGTTTTTGCCTGAATGTTTCACAAATTCCACACAAATCTTTTTTTGATTTATAAAATTTGAATTTCATGCTATTGAATACGAGTCTGTATAATCCAATTTTAGCTGTAGGGCCTGGTCCCATCTCCATCTGATACATTTTATACATTTGAGACACTGTAAGATCACATGATAAATATTGATAGGTTGTTGAATTCCTGCAGTAATGGCTCTCTACTCTAGGGAATTTATTGATATGATCAACAATACCAGCACGAAACTGTTTGTCCAGTTTCTGCTGTGCTGCTTGTCTACCGCCTCTGTGGTCTCCGTCAACTACACCTGTATTTTCATCCCTTTTGGACAATGCAGTCATCACATGTTTACGACTGATGCCAAGAGTATTCAGGAACATGGTTCGGCAGACTTGCACCTGGCTATCTCCATGCGGCAAAAAAATATTGCATTGTCCTTTTTCTCTGTGATGCTTTCGTATTCTCTGGATCTATTAAACACACCACTATGTGTCTCAACACCCATTCTCTCTGTAGTCTTAGATCACTTTGATCCCAATAAGCCATTTGAATCACAGTCCGGTTATCTTCTGATAAACAGTTAAGTTTTCTCCGTTGGCAATCGGAACTTGAACATCTTGGCAGCTTTAACCTTTTGGAACCGACCTCTTTCCCATTTCATGAGATGTATTCCTCACCACTGTCACGTTTCCTCTTTGTAGTTTGTCTTTTATGGGCAAACTTGTTCTTGTGTAATTCAGAAGTTTTTTCTTCTGCACGGACTGTACCTTCTACTGCAAAGAATTCAGCAATGTGAGAATTTGCAGCCGAATCAGTGGGGCTTTGAGCTGAGCCGTCGTGCATGTTGACGGTGTTCCCAACGATATCACTGCATGTGTTGAGATCGTTTGCGGCAATCGAAGCAGTGTCGTCAGATGTGCTTAAACCACTGAAAGCATCGGGGCTGACAACATGGCAAGAGATGTTGGAATCATGAGGAAAAGTGTCGTGTGTGGTGACTGATCTCAGATCAGTCTGAGGGATACCATCATGCGTTGTTGTATTAGTAATGTTGTAGTGCTATCCATACACTGAAATTCTATGCCAGAGGAAGAAGCTGCATCTGTGAGACTAAGTATGTCGTGGTGCTCAGACAGCTCATTCACATCCACGTTGCTGGACATTTTTGGGTTTGTGCACGGCAGTAGAGATGTATAAGTTTTGGGAGTGTTGTCTTTGTCACCATCATTCTTGTCCTCCTGTTTCTGAGAGAAAAAAAAAAATGAAATGTAGGTTTTGAAAGGCATATCTCAGGCATTTCAACTTCAAATGCAATGCAATACTTACATTAACATTATTATTCAACTTGTCAAATCTAAAACACTAATTATAACTTCAGTAGCCGTGTCATCAAAAACTTAACTCTCACCCTGCGCGCCACGCCTTAAAGCCCGCTGACCGGTCAGTGACCTTACTCATGGAGAATCTCATCTGGGGTCACTGACCCTTGCCGCTAGACGATGACCACACATGCTGTCCATGCGGTTCGGTTTTTATTGATCGGTATGAAAACATTCGCTGCTATGCTTTATCACACTTGATAATGAATTAACCAGCAAAACCTTAGTCTGTCAGTCTCTAACTAATGATCTGACTTATGATACCAAACTGACAGCTGTAGTTTTCGTGAGAACCAAGCATTATAACTAGCCACGCCCTCCCAAGCCCTACACAAATGGTTTCATCCTGATTGACACATACTAATAAACCAATGAGGCAATGCATTTGGCATTTGGGGCAAAGATGATTTCAGAACTTGTTTCTGATTGGTTCTTAGATACAGACAACTCCAGATGGTGGCCAGCTTGTGAGAAAATGAGATAATATTGCAAATTTGTTGAGCAACAGTTCGCATGTCGATGTTACATCTTTTGAAAGTGTGGGGAGAGCCTTTGAAAGCTTAGTCTTTGTGATTCCGACCAGTGGTTCGCTGGTTAACATGTCCATGTCACAATGCCTTTGATTTAGAAGAGATACAGTGAACAATAAGATGGTGATTACGTCTCAAAAAGGTCAGTGACCCGACGCGTGAAAATACGGCTTGCGCATGGCGCGGTCAGCTTGACCTTGCTGACTTTTGCCGCCCGTGCGGCATGAGCACTTGGGAAGCATGGGCAGCATTTGACGCCCTGCGCAGGGTGAGGGTTAATATTTTAATCCATATTTTGTAATTTCGTGTCAAAATGTATGTTACAAAAACCTTGTTGCTGTGCCTTTTGTGTGTTTAGAGCAAAGGTGAAACAACAAAATGTAGCAATACTACAATTATAATCATCAATATTATTTTGGCAAAGACATTAACAATACTAAAAAAATAATATTTTTAGTTTTTGATTATAAATGTGCATTTAATACTTCTACTTACCTCATAATTGTTGGTACTTTCACCCAACCAATTATCATCCAGTGCATTGCATAGGTCATGCAACAAATCAGGCTGATTAGGTTCAATTCCAATTGCAGCTAGCAGTTCAACTGGTGGAGGTTCTTGGTGTAAGTGATACGGTGTTAGTTCATCAAAGTGATCGAAATACAGCAGACTCAGGCATAATGGACATGCAGCAAATATCTCATCCGTACATATGTTCTGGAAACAGCATTTAGTGTGCTCGTTTTCAAATTGTACTGGTTGCTTGGTGGCTGCTAGTCTAGCTAGAGGAATATTATCTTCTTCCTCAGAGCTACTCCCTCCCAAGAATTCGGTATCAATGATTTTGCCTTGATAATATCGGAGATCTGGATCCCACCACATTTCCACACAGCTTCCAACAGAAAACGGCTTAGATTTATCCGTCTTTCGTAGATCTCGCGTGTTGACAACATTTTGTGACCCGTTGTAGTCCCATTTCACCAAAACATCAAAATTAAATTTTCCCATTTTGTCACTGATTTTAAATTGCAACAAAGTAGAACAATAAACAACAAAATTAAGCGAATAACTTGGAGTAGGACCCTACAGATATCCAGAGGACTGAGAAAGGTCCAAATGTAAGGACAAAGTTATATAGGAAGAAAACGCGCCAAAAAAAGAGGTGTTGTTATTGTTCTACTAGGGTTTACTGTCTCTTATTGAGATGCCAAGATGGTTTATGGACTACACGAGACAACCTGTATTTTGATACTGAGATTGCGGTTCTCAGATACTGTCATGGGTACTGTAAATATTGCTGATTGCACAAAAACAAACATAAAAAAGACCACACAAGAAATGTAACTGATGCCCATTGTAAAATATTAGTTGTCTCGAGCAGCCCATCCCAGCAACCAGCAACAAAAGTTTTCCGCCAACCGGACCATCCCGACTGGTCCCATTGGCAATGAAAAGAATGGAACAGAATTTGAAAAATCGGTATGTACCTTATCTATATCTACAAAACCACGTTTTTTAAACAAATGCTTTTGTCAGACAATAGACAACAATAATTTAATAACATTGAGCAAAAAAAATTGAAATTGAAAAAATCGGGTTGGTCCCGTTGGCAATGCACCCGACGATTTAACTGTCTTTTCACTGAATAACAATTTCATAATCAATTAAGTACTTAACTATCATCTGACAGCTATGAAGAGGATATTTAGACGGCTTTCAGTGCACTCCTGCAACGGCTTACATGAAGAACTCTAAATTTCAAGATAGGATGAGTCTTGGAAAGAATGTATCTTTTATCAAAACAGGTGCCACTTGTATCACAAACCCTTTTTCTTATTTACCTTATTTTTGTTTTAAGTTTTGTTTACTGAACTTGCAGCTTTCAAGGTTATTTTTTAAACCAGTGCTAACTTACTTATGTTTTTTCAATGGTCACACCAACCTGAACCCTGTGAGATGGACATTTTGTGGTAATGAGAGGAAAATCAAATACATTACATGTAAACTTGTAAAGTAAAAATATAATTATTTAACTACCAGACACTGAAAAAAACAAACATCAAACCCACCTGGCTAAAGATGTAAAGTTTTGGTTACAGCCATTCACACCACAAAAGAAGCTGGAAAATGAAACACAAAATGACCTCATTATCTGCAGGCAAGAGGAACGAACTTTTGTGGAAAAATTAAACTGACTAGAAAATGACACCTCTCACAAACAGGATGTGTAAGCCAGAAAAATGGTGACACTCACCAGAGAATTCACTGGTAAAATTTTAATAAAACCATTATGCAATTCACGCAAATAAACAATTAAGATAAAAAGTATGAAGGTTAACAATTCCTTAGACTTACCAAATTTACAATAAAAGCATCCTCATTTTTGGTGCTGAAATATTCCCTACGAACATTTCAAGTCATATTTTTTCCAAATAAAGTGCCACAGCAAGTGGTGACTCTAAAGTGTACTTCAGTTGCTACATCCATGCATGTATGTAAAGTTTAAAGACATACTTTATAGAAGCGAATCACAATATCAGATCTCGCTCCAAAGCCAAAATAATAAACAAAGAAGATATTTGGGGTTGATTTCCACAGGCATACTGATCTTACACAGCCAATGAAAACATTACAGATTTTTTGCCTATTCAATGGGTGCAATCAATATCTTGGCTCACCTTTTACCTCCTTCTTCACCACTGCCTTCACCAGCTGCTCCTTTCACATTGTTTTCTCCCTGTATGCTGTCCTTCACATCCCTATCACCACAGTCATCAAGAGCCGTTTGCTTTGTAGAAAACCCATATGCATCACTGTCTGAACTCTCTGGGACATCCACTGGCTTCAGAATAATTTTCGGTTTCCATTGTAAAGTATCTAATCTTTTCCTCATATTGACATCTCTAGGATCACACCAGCAAATGTCTCCACTTCTTCTACTCTGCACTATGGCTTCCTTCAAACTCAAGTAGTATTCCACATTCTCCTCTTTACCCCCAAACAACTTCAGCAGTTCTTCCAGGCCCATTCTTGGTAAATCATCCCTTACGTCTCCCCTTCCATCAGAGATTTCACTAACAGACGTAATCTTGTCCTTCTGACGAGAATGGTGAATGTCTGCTCCATCTTCCATGTCATCCATAGCCAATGTGAAGATGTCTTACAAATTTATGCCAATGCAGTGGCAATGTAGATTATCTGAGTTAAATACACACGAACTTCAGAAAATTTTACAGGAATGATGAATTTTACAAGACGTGATGAATAGGTACACAATGTCCTTACGGTGGAATCTGAGAAGTAAAGACAACATTATACATTATTGCAGGGCAAATTTTCAAAGGGGATAAATATTTACATGACTGAAATTTGGTGGACACTGAAACCAATGTGAACAATTTTGAGTGTGAATCCATTTTGATATTTTAGTAGGTGGTATGAATTATCACATTATTTGACTTTATAGATATCAAAATGATAAGGGGAGAATGGAAAGCAAACATTCTGGAAGGAGGCCCATTTGAGTCACACAATAAGGAGTGATTCCTCTGGGTGGATGTTTCTTAAAGTGAATGTGCAACTCTGTAATTAAAACTCAGAACATGAAATATCCACAAAAGTTATGTAACCTATACTGTACTCCTTCCAACATCCTGAATGTACTAATCTGGGCTTGTAGTTACAATTTCTCACAACATTTTAAAGGAAGAACCCTAAAACACAAAAGACTAGAAAATCATAATTATGGATATTGGGCAAGAATGCTGTTAGGGACGCAAAGTCTAATTACAAAGCCAAATAGGGAAAATACTGAGTTGTGCTCACAGTCCAGCAATGGCTTGTAATAGGTAGTCCAAACT
Source organism: Onchidella celtica (assembly GCA_963931925.1). Taxonomy (NCBI): domain Eukaryota; kingdom Metazoa; phylum Mollusca; class Gastropoda; order Systellommatophora; family Onchidiidae; genus Onchidella; species Onchidella celtica. Next base: position 27,949,951 of record OZ007581.1, on the reverse strand, counting down.
GCCCCGCTAGAGGGAGGAATCCCATTTTGGCATAATTTTAAGCCAACATTACAAGGCTACTAGAAGTACTACTGCTGTGTATATTTATGTCAAGCGGCATGCATCCTACATCAAACTAAACTTTAGTTCTTCCTCTGTCAAAATATACTATCTTTTGTCTTGTTTAATGTGTATAGCTGTGAGTTTTTATTGCTTGAACGTCTTACCATTTCCACCCTAAGCGGTGTGTGCCGAATTGACCCCCTAATAACAAAGGAACGCAGAACGTCATGTCGATGTATCACACGTTTGAAATAACTCAAAACAGAAAGCCAGATAAATAAGGTTTAATCCAATGTATTTTTCATTGTGTTTTGAGTTGAAATTCCTTTAAAAATCATTTGTTGAAAAGTTTGCTGACCAAGAAACTGGTGGAAACTTTAATAGATCAGGATCAAAATTATACGCAAATGAACCTCAGCCTTTGTATTATAAGGGCATGCCTAGATCAGCCATGGGGCATGTTTTGGCACGAAGCGCTAACTGTTTTTATAGACCCACCCAATGCTTGATTTCTCATTTTTGTCCGACACTCAGTGCTAAGTCAATGGTGACACGGTTGACCTCCTTTTCAAATAAAAAAAAAAACAAAAACATTATTTTGGTCTCCCTTGTAAGAGTACACAAAAAATTGACGTCGGATGAAGTTTGATGACTAAAAAAAGTAAAATCAAGGATGGAACCAGGCCACAAAAAAATTTCCTGAACTTTTTCCGGCAAGCTTTTGTCACGCACGAATGTAAAAGATGACTCAACAATACATAAAGAAAGGCGTGTCATGTAATATCAATAAAACCGCCAGGAACCTGTCCTAGAGATAGGATAAGTATGAATGACTTAGACTAGAGGTGCCATCATGATCTCAAGTCATTTCTCACTTGTCTCTTAAGACCACACAATCTTAGATCTAGATGGGTTACGTTGCAATCTTACATTTACATGCTAACCAAAATAACATAGCTTATTAAGTTATTACCACTACACCAGTGTCTTTATCCAAATATTTTTGAACTAATCCCTACTCAATGCAAGGTAGATCTAACTTTGTTTGGTAATCCCCACCCCCCTTTTTTTTTAACAAACAAGCTCTACTTTAAGTCTAATATTCTAACTAACATAGCTGATAATCTTTAACCTACCAAGTCATAATTCATCCTGAATGAACCACTGAAAAGAAAGCTACTTATGCTAGAATGTGATTTTTTTTTTTATTTCTAGGTCTAGATTTTGGAAAACGTGACTCTGACACTGCACCATGTTGGCAAAGTCTCTTTGTGCCTGGTTCTAGATTTAGGCTAGAGTCCAGTTCTCTAGTTTTATTTGAACGATGCTGTGAAAATTAAAGACTACTATGACTATCAGTAATCACTGACCCTAGATCTAGACTAGATCTAGATTCTAGATGGCATTGGATGACAGTCTACTCTGATTAAATAGTTTGAATATATGCAGCCTCAAAGTCATCCAGCTGTTTCTGGCAGCGGCCTCTCCTGTGACAAGCCCACTGCAGTTCTGCCTCAGAGTCCTCTTCTTCTTCCCCCTCTTCCTCTGTGAAGGTCTCCTCCTCTGGCTCTTCAGTCTGGGCTTCTGCTGTTTGGCCTGTGGCTGCTGCTCTCTTATATGAAGTCTTTCTGCGAGTCTTCCCACTCCTCATCCAGTGCTGCACTGAAGGCAAGGGGTCAAACTCACTAATGCCTGCAGTGTGCATAAGGACAGTCATGAGGTCAGACAGGGTGCCTGTATGGAGAGAACTTCTCCAGTCAGACTTGATCTGCTTCATGCAGCTGAAACCTCTCTCACACTCTGCTGTGGAGGAAGGCAGAGTCAACAGCAGATCAACAAGAAACAGCAAATTTGGACATGTGTGGCCAAACTCTCTGTTGAGTTCGCTGCCTCTGTGTCTGCTTTCTTCTTGTCACGGTTCTCCTCGCATGTTTTACTCCACGTGTGTCCTGCAGACTTTTCATGAGTGGTCACACTTTCCAGTTTGAAAATCGCTGATCCGACCACAAATGGAGAGCTTTTCACTTTCCCCGTAGCAAAGCGTTGACAGAAAGTACAATACATTTTCTGTCCGTCGAACTTCAGCCATGTCCGACGCTCGCCTGTCGACGCATTGACGTACCATGTTTCTTGAAAAGACCGGCTGCATATTTTTTTATCATAATGACTGTCTCTGGATTTCTTCTCCTCGTCAGTTTTTTTCTTTTTTGGCGGCGTGGCGTCACCAGATCGTGTTAGGAAGCGATCCATCTTAGATCTAGTCTAGAACAAGAAACTTATTTGTAAGTCTGTGCGTAAAATCTGTCTGACCGAGACGGGAGGAGAGCTGATGCCCGACCTCATGGCGCCACTAAGCAGGAAACGGTCAAGCTTCGCTGCGATTTTAACATCGTCCGTCGGACCGGCAGTCGGCGCAAATTAGGTCGTCCGCGGAAAAGTTTAGTCGCCTGGGGCGAGCGGACTGGCGATTTCATCACCCCTGCAAGGTACTATATATTACGAAACAAACATGCAAAAATACGGATGTTACTTAGCAATAACATTGTTATTTTTTTTAAATACATGCTTGAAGTAAACAACTTTTATAAATAGCCATCATCTTCCTTATCTCAATTGCCACCTTCCTGCCAAATTTACGGCCTGAAGAGTGTATAGTTGGGTCAGTGACTCATGCCAAAGGTTGGAAGTTACTGAAATATTAGATATCTGTACCCCTCGAAAAAAATTGAATGTAATGTACACCCACTTGCCATGGAAATTGAGAATTTTTAATGCCATGACTCAATGAATCGTCACTTTGTACTGTCAAAGTTGGGCTATCGTGCAATTTGCAAAATGTAGAAAATTTGAGGTGTTATTTCACTTTTGAAAATGCCATAACTTTAAAAGCCTTTATACTTTAAGCCAAAATAATAAATTTGGTATCAAAATTGTTGGAAAAGCAAGTTCCATCAGATTTGACAATAATTGGTGAGATATAAGATAAGATAAGATAAGATAAGATAAATTTTATTCGTCCTTGTACAAGGAAATTTGTTTTGATCATTGAATACATAACAATACAGTTACAGAAGCAGAAAGTATGATACATAGCGCGCACACACACATATATACACACACACTGATAAATTAACTAAATTAACAAAATTAACAGTGCACACAATATGCTTCCCTAACTAAAACACATTGACCTGACACGCAGGACATAATTCAACTGTGCACAGATTACGATCAAGATGACGACATTATTGTAACATCCTAGTTGATGATGGAATAAACGATTTAAAGTAGCGCTCAGTTTTAGTTTTCTTTGACAACAGCCTTAAACTTCTTACAGATCTTATATATTCCTTGTTCAGGGGATGTTGGGGGTCATTTATAATAATATTAGCTTTTTTAATACAAGCACCAGTGTACAGCTCATCAAAATATGGCAGATCACAGATACAAATTTTGGATGCTTTTTTAATTAAATTATTGATCTTATTTTTATCTTTTTGTAAGATGTTTCCTCCCCAACAGACAACTCCATACATCAAAACGCTCTGAATAGCCATGGTGTAAAATATTTTCAGAATGCTTTTGCTAACTTTTATATAAAAGCATTAGTAAAAATCAGTTTGGATTACCTACTTGTAATGTAAAATACTATGCGTCCTTAACAGTAACAATAGCCACTGGGCAATTTCACACCTGTTATTTTTCAGCTATGTTAAATGACATCTGATCCATCAATTCATCTATTCGATCTTGCAAGATTTCAATGATGTCAGCAGCAATAAACAAATGTGTGTCATCCAAGTCCTGCAATGTAAGAATAAATTCTTAAAATAAAAAGCAAAATCAGACATCTAAACGACAGAAACCTGGACATGAAACTTGTGGCTGACATGTATATAATTATAAATGATTTCTTTTCCAGTTGCATACTACTGTACTAAAAGTACTACACGTGTGTGGTGTGCAAAACTTATGAGAGACTTCTGTATGTCCGAACCACTTTGAATTCTTACAATTCGTCGCAGATTTTGTTTTTTGTTTTCTGGTTGAAATTGAAAGGGCAATGGGTAAGGTTGGGATAAGATGAGGTTTAGAGTCAGGAATAAGGACAGGGTTAGGGATAGGTTTAGTGATGGATGGTCTTGACTGTGGGGTCGGGATAGAACTCTTTCCAAAACCCTCTTTAAAAGGATTGCTGAATCCAGTTCTTGGTTGCTGCAAGGCTGACTCAAGGGCATGACTTTAGAAGTATCTGTGCCTGTGTCCCTGGCAAGTTAGTCCTCTGGCTAGATGTTTTGACAGTCAGTATGCGAATCAGCAATTAATACTCACAATATATAGGGCCTATCTAATTTTTATTCAAAAATCCACGTTTGTTTTCTAATTCTAGAGATAACTGGATTCAGTAATCCCTGGCCACCCTTCGTGCATTTTTGACTGATTATGCTGAGGAAATTTACCAGGGTCTTTTACTGTTCCCCATTCAGCAAAAAATGTAATACAAGACAAGAGCAAGGCTGTCCATAAATGGGAATGAGAAGTGTGCTGAGAAGTGGCTGTGGCGTATTTTCCGAGTAAACCCGGAGAACGTGTTTCAAAGTTGGCCCCAGTCTCGTCCATTTCAGATCCATGGTGAGCATGGGCCAAAAGAAAATATGTGTTTCGGAGGCTTGTCCCCTGGTTAGCGATGTGGTGATCTGTTGGCTCCGGTAACTCCAGTGTCATAGCATCCACTGACATGATGTTCGCCTGGGCAGTAGTCAGATTGACATACCAGGGAAAGCCGCCGGGGCAGCTATGTGTTGTTTTCACTCGGACTATGGGACGCATTCGGAAGTCCTTCCCTTAACTAAGGAGGGGTGTGAACAACCGAAAAAGTGCCCATAAATGTACATATAATAGATCTAGATCTAGATCTAGAGAGACAGTTTCTTTTACTATTATTAGCACAAGGATTTTCTCCAAGTGTTCACTTTTCATTCGAACTTGAGTTCAACTCGAGTATGCCCTGGGATAGAAAACAGATTTTTCTTTACACCAGCTTCTAAAGCTAGATATCTCTAGAGGTCTAGATCTAGATCTAGATGTAGATCTAGACTAGAGTCTAGGGAAGGAGTTCCGTACTCGAGCGCCAAAGACCAGAAACTAACTAAACACAACTACCCCAGCCCCTTTTCGCCTGATTAGTCAATCTGTCTACCGCCCATTGATACAAACTGACTAGACCCTCACGCCCCCAGGTCCATCTGACCATTCCATGTGTTTAAATTGATAACAGTGAAAGTGGCGCTCGAGTAAGGTACTCCTCCAGAGTCTAGATCTCTAGAATACTAGAATCTAGATCTAGAGATCTAGATCTAGATATTAGATTAGTTATCTGCTTCCTAGGAAGTAGAATCCAGAGATCTTGAAAAGCCTTCTGCTCAACGTCGTTAGTTCAAATTGGAGAATAAAGATCTACCTGGAATACAAATTTCCTCCCAAATTCATTCTTTTCGTCCAAATGTAAGAGAAACTGCTTCATCGCAGGATCGCATTCCACCAGCACGCCTTTCGTCACATTCACCATGTCTGATTCTGCCGAGTTTGAGTTTTTTGTTTGACTTGGCATTATTTTATCGTTACTTTCTGCCTTTCCTAAACAAAATTGAGGTTCGATTAGAAACTACTTGAAAATCAAAAAAAAAAGTTATCCGTCTCACGAAAGAAACCCCAAAACAAATAAGTAAAATACACACAAATAAAGTTCATGTATAAATAAAATGGAAAGCGCTACTGTCAGTGTTGAGATCTAGGCTCTACTTGCCACCAGTGTGAGAGGAAAATAGTCGGAGACGCGTGAAATTCTAGACAGTAATCTTGTCTAGCAGTAAAGCTGGGTGTGAACGAAATGTATTTTAATGTATTTCCAAATTGTCAGACAAAAGAAAACATTACGCAAATTAGACCAAGCTTTTCTTGCTGGATATCTCGAGACAAATAGGCTCTGTGGCGTTCTCTGAGCCGACACCAATCGAAATTTATAAGCTCGGGCGGTCGTCACAAATATAATCTTACACCTTTTTTGGGACTTTTTGACCCCCCCCCCCCCCACCTTCTTACACTTTTCTTACATTATTTTGCCCCCCCCCCCCATCCCGTAATATTACAATAATACATGTAATAATTATACAATGCACACGTACTCTTTCTTACAAATGAGGAAAAAATGAGACTCATGTCAAAGTCAATGTCAAAATTGCCTTAAATTAGTTATCATCAACAAAGGGGTTTTTCATCATATAAATGTCAAAGATATTTCTAAAAACAGGGGCATCTGCTGAGCTATCTTGAAAATCCGGGTCTTGTTCCTGCTCTTTCTCCTCTTCCTCTTCTTCCTCCACCTCCGTTTCTTCCTCCATCCTGTGCAAAGCAAGGTAGTCTCTTCAGTGCAGCAATTTAATGCTTGGAAAATACTATTCCTTTTTATAGTCTCACATCACAAAAGTGTAATATTACATTGGTTCAAGACCCCCCCCCCCCTTCTTACACTTTTCTTACAGGAGCCAAACTGTGTATCACTGGTGATACATTATGGTGCCTAGAGGGTTAACATAGCATAGTTCAGACAAGATGTTATGACACTGTTCAGGAAAGAGGGCAGACAGAAAAATGATGAATCAGAATAGCTTTTTGCAAAGTTGAAGGACAGTAAGAACAAGAATCATGCTTTGTGTCTTTTCAGAGACATCCTGTTCACAGACAGAAAGAGATGACAAAAGACAACAGAATAAAGACATTATGCAAAGTTTTATTTCTCTTTTGCGGTGACAAACTTCACATTTTCCAAGGAACTTCCCCTGGACTTGCATCTAGGCACAAAATGTACACAACTTCTACATTGTGAAGAAAATGAAAAATGGAGAAAAAATGCCATATGTATAAATAAGTCACTTCAGCATTGCATCATACATCATTAGTACCAGTACATTCCCAATGACCAGTTGTTCAATTAGAAAACAAGCATTTATTAGCTTAATGGAGTTAAGCAGAAAGAATGAAAATAGTTTATGTCAACACTGGATGCTTATCCATATATGAAGCTTTTGCTGATAACTTTCAACTTGAGAGGATGATACTGATATTGATAACATCTTAGTCAATGAATTATACTGATTGAAACTTGAACAGAAACAAAAAAATATATACCCAGATGAGACAGAACTACTTCAAATCCTTTAGAAACATTAGAGAGGTGCCCCGCATTACTCGGGATACACCTGTGTGCCCAGCTTTCTATTTCTCTCTATTTCTGATCTAGAAAGTTTCCCATAATATTCTACAATCTTGCTACAGAACTCATGCATGCCAGGGCACTATGTATTCAAATTGAAATTGCACCAAAGTGATACCAGGTCAAATTTATCCTCCCGTGCGCAGAGCTTATCAAAGGGAGCATAGAAAAAAACAAAACATCATTTATTTTACATTTTTACAACTTAAAAAAAAATACCTGAAATTTGAACACACACAATCAGTCGATACAAAAGCGATTGGATTAGATTAGATGGCACTTGCAAATAAATGTTTTGATCATTAAATTGAGACCCTTATTTAGGCTGTAGCGTTAAGCAAAGAAATGGGGCGAAATTGCACCACAGTGAAAATACTCCCCCCAATATCTTGTTTATAATAAGATATATAAGCTTAAATACTGATGCTCAGCGAAGCTATTAAATGTATGTTGGGAAAAGAAGAATTTAGGAGAGAGAGACTGCAGGAAATTTCAAGAGGGATAAAGTCCCTGTGAAACTCGTTTCTTTCAGCCTTTGATTTCTTTACAGTCCCAGAGATAAGACACAAATGACTTTAAAATCTTTACAAATTATATGGGCTAGCTGATCCATGCAAGAAAAATTTTGCAAATTTTCCATGTACCAAGCCCAAGTGTATAATATCTAGATCCAGGCTACATTAAAAAGGCATTTGGATTCGATGCAATGACTAATTAAACTTGCGCAGAAATACACATATTATTATGTGATTCAACAACCAACGTATAAAGAGAGGTCAAGGACAGAATTTCCGATCATGTTTTTTAATCCTACTCGACGAAAATGCATCTCTGTTTTTGTGGCTCAAACAATTTTAATATAAATAATAATAAAGACTGATTTTTGTTCATAATGAAAGTGTCCACGTAACTCTTCGTAAAAAATTGATGCAGTACACCAAATTTCATAATTTTTGATGGCATAGTTGAAAAGTTTTAGCTGCTTACAGGTTCACCCTCTAGGTCAAGTATAGTAAGATAAATTCTGATAATGTATGAATTTCAAATTGTAGGATGGGAGGCCTATTGGCCATTTAATAAACACCGTCTATTTGATAGGGGGCAAGGGGCTCGCCTCTCATGTCAAGGGTACCAGGTTCAATACCCGGCCGGTGCAGGCATGTTGGAAATTTGGGATTTTTCTCATAGTTTCGTGTCCCTGATCCTATTGGGAGGTAGGATTGAGTTGAATAGGCCTACCTAGTCTTCTCGGATTAGGACGAAAAGATTCGGATGTTAAAGATACCTTGGCAGTTGGAAAACGAAAAGAGCAGGCCGAACAGGCCGCTGTCCGGGCAAAATCAAATAAAATTCATCCCCACCACACCCTCCCCCCCCCTCAAAAGAAAACGCTGCACTGTGGCGATGACATGCCTGCTCCAGTTGTAACTGGGTGCAATGACACAAAGACAAATTTGCCCAGTTACAGCTTTCTATGTAAATACTATGCACCCTAGCAATAGCCTTTGAATGAATACTGATTGAAACTTGAAACGAAGCAAAAAAAATATATACCCAGATGAGACAGACCTACTTCAAATCCTTTAGAAATACTAGAGAGATGCCCGGCACTACCCAGGACATACCTGTGCACCCATCTATCTATTTCTCTCTATTTCTGATCCAGACAGCCTTTGAGTTAAGTTTTAATGAGGTTTCAACTCAACAGCAAACGGATGATATATGGGTTGTAATTGTTTAGAAGTTAAAAGATATGAAGAGAAAGGGCAATTTTTTTATTACCTTTTTTTACAGAATACATTATCTAGATATAGACATTAAAAACTAGGTCAACCATAAAACACAAGGAAAGATATTTATGTTGTTTACAGATACATGAGTATTCAAAATACACATAGAGCAAATAATGTACCTTCATATTTAGCATGTTCTCTGTGTACTCATCTCTTTTTTCTTCTTTTGCTCAGTCTTCATGTGATGTAAATGGTAATGACATTGAAATGGTCTATTTGGCAAAGAACTCAATTAGAGCTACAGTACAAGATATTGGTAAATCTGCTCATCTGTAATTCACCTGTCCAGTTTTTCAAACTCCACACATCTATACTTATGGTAACTAGGGCTGTAAATTTATGCCATGAAACAAAAATCTGGATGCACCTTTATTCTGCGCATCGTCACTGCTCCATAATAATGGCATGTCAGACTTATGCTAAAACGCAACTGACTATTTATTGTATTCCTGAGCAGATAATATTATACAAAAAGAAGTGCGGCAATAAGAAAATGTAATAATCCAATAGAATCGTAATGGCATAAGTCACTAAAGGACAATAAAGAAACGATTTTTTCTTAATGTCTCGAAAGTGTTAAAATGACTTAGTATAGAACAGTAATGATATACAATTTTCTATTACATATACATAATAAGTAAAGAGATTATGAAGCGTCCGATGATATCCTGAATTAGTTCTACCCTTCTGGTAAACTGATTTTTGCCAACATTGTCATATAAATAAAAATTGGCACCATTTGTAGCAAAATCTTCGGTGTAATTTCTATTTTTGAGGACAATAAACATATACATGGATTATGAATAAAATTATGAACATTTGGAACATGTATGAAAGTTTTTGCATGGTGAATAATACATTGCGTCAGTGCTCACACCAGTGTACAGAAAACACAACAAGTTTTTGACAACCTCGTGCACCATAAAGGCTGGATCATGGACACATTATGGATCATCCCTCTCTCAACAATAATTTATTAGCAAATACTTCAGTGAAAGACATGATCCTTGCATAAACAGTTGAGGGCACATGCAGGAATGTACCGATTATACAAAACTATATGAAACTAATCAAGGAGAGAATAGTTTGTCTATGCTCCTTTTTGCAAAGAGATGAATCGACCGACTAAGTCATGTGGCCCATTAGGATAGGCTTGAGTATATACATATTTAGGAATCTATAATTCACAAATTCTCCACCTTTGAACGCAAGAGGCTTTTTTATTAGGCCACCTCCAGTAACCAAATTTTTCATGTAGGTTTCAAATACAGTGGAGTGTGCATGAAGTTTGAATCTTTTTTATTGGTTTTGATTTTCAATTTTTTTAGTCTGCTTTGTGTTGTTGACTGTTCCCCTATAATTCCTTTTTTTTCATGGGCATATGACACTCACATGGCGTGAACACTTCATGTCGGCTGATGTATACTGCTCAACGTGCTCGTGGCCAAGTTGAAGCTCAGGAATATCTCCTAGGGAAGGTAGAAACTTCAACTAGAAAGTGACGGGGTGGGGTAGTGGTTAGTGGTCTGCAAAGAGCACAGCTTTTATGCTTGTATATAATAAATATAATAAATGTGTTTTTGTTGACCCTTAAAGTGCATAAAGGCTCTTGAGCTCTGATTATCACATTCCCTCTTATGTAAAATTGGATACCTTAAACTGTGTTACTGAGTCAAAAAAGAAATAATACTATTTCTTTTTTGATGGTAAGAAACTCCTCAGGTGGAGCGAGGCAGATTTTCTTTCATTAGATTCCACTCTTCCTGTGAAGATCGTCATCTGAAGCGCCTCGTTCCGCCTGAGGAGTTTCTTACCACCAAAAAAGAAATACCGGTAGTATTATTTAGTTTTTTGCCATTTCCACTCAAATACTGACACAACTTCACTTACAGACAGTGGTACAACCAGGGTTCATACAAAGTCTTGAAAACTAATCTTAAGGACTTCCTAAGGACTCAGAGTAAACAAATTAAGGACCTGTGTGCCCGTGACCAAGAAATATTAACTATACAAATGGTGCACAGCACCCATTGAAACGGGATGTTTCTGTATCCAGAGTTCAAACATAGTAAATTCACTCTGAAAAAGTTTAGTTATTTCAAAGTACCAATTACCCAGTGTGCAATTGGAAGATTTGAATCTCAAATGTTTCAATTGAAACACAAATTTTAAGGACTTTGGCATCATTTTCAGAAATTAAGGACTTTTTGAGTACTTATTTTTTCTTTTATGAAAATTAAGGACTTTAAGGACTTTTAAGGACCTGTGTGAACCCTGTACAACTAACCCCTCATGCAAATTTATGAATTCAGCTTTTCAAATACAATGCAGTTACACATCTGAAGCAATGGATTATATGAAACTTAAACACTGTGCCAGTCATAGACTCATCACATCTCTCCCTTCTTAGCCCAGAACTTAACTTTTGGTTTCAACATAAAATCTTACATATTAGAGCATATGATTTCATGCCCTCCATGTTTTCTGACAAATTCTATTGCTGTTCAGACAAAAGTTATTAAAAATCATAAATCAAAGGGGCACAGTACATAATATGCATATATATATGTAATATGGCAAATGTCAAAATAGTGATTGCGGTGAACTTTGAAATACAAAAACACAGGACAACAGCAACTGCAATAATTTATCAGATTCCGCAATTATTTGTTCTTCCTGCCATAAAATCTCAGTGAATTTTCATTCATATAAAATGACATCCTGTCAAAAACAATGGAACATGATGCAAAGCTAAAACTAAAAGGAGCCTCTCTTCTTTTTTTTTTGCAATGAACGGTCCGAACGAGACAAAAACCTTGAATCCACACGTCGTCAATAATGAAAAAAAATTTTTTTTTAAATGAACCATTGTGACTGGTGACTGTGTCTGGCAAAAATATTCTATAAAAAAAACCTTGCCAAAATGTAGGCTTTTGATTTCTAGGTGTTAATGCTAAGGGCAGTGATCCTCCTGTTACAAAGACTTCAAAACCTGAGCTATTGGTTTTAGGGATTTAACTTTCAACACTTCAATCTCGTGGATATTTCTAGTCACTGCACCAGGGAAATAACATTATCAACATCATTTTAGCAAATTCAGGAAAAACTCAATACTGCCATGAATATTTTTTTTTTTTTTTTTTGGAGGAGGGTCATGAATGGGAAAGAATGTACATTATAGTGCTGGGTGAGAGTGCAGATTTAAATCCAGTTAAACAGATCAATCCAGTTATTTGGATACATGGATGACCCACTTGCGACTCATTTGTGACCTGTCTTTGTTTGTTTGTTTCAAAGGTGGCAAAGCAAAGTGATTCGTTACAGACTGAGGATTCAGACCTGATTTTCTTAACTAATCCAAAATTTGAATCATGATCCAGATATCCAGCTATTTTGAAGTGGATGATCCAAAAATCCGGATCACTCAAAAGCAAGTCTCTGCCGAGCGCTACTGCATAATATAGTTGTATACAAACTGCATCCCCTGATGATATACACTGTATCTACATTGGGATTCACATGTGTATTAAATAAATTAAGAGTCTGGAGATGGAATGTGATGTAAATATGGCAAGGTTGCATCAGCTGAAATACACCCATATGAAGTCACTGATATAATGATATCTTTGTATAGAAAGGGGAGGGCGAGAAGAGAAAACAAGAGAAGTAAATCCTTCCAAATCCCACATTGTTTTCACATATATATATTCTCTTGCATGTGATGTATGTAAAACAATTCCATTGCTTTATCTGCAACAAAAATAAAACACTGAACGAACATCTTTTCCATGCACTTCATGAAGTTCTAGAATAAATCCTGGAAACACGAAACGGTTAAGATAAAAGGTCAGCTTTACAGATACTCGTTTTTCCCATATCTTTCGAACAGTGTTCCATTTCAAGCCAAGTTCATGCAATTAAAATCTACATGTACTTCCAAATTCATTACACAGTTTAATAGTTAACAAACATCATAGTAACTTAGTTAGTGCATATGAGACTACGAACATCAATTTACAATCTACAAACAATGGACCTTCATGACACATTAACACCCGTAGTTACCTAAGGAAAATAGAACTTTTTCCCAAATGACAAAACTATAGAAAGGGGATAATCACCTTTGGACAATACTGGATGTGGAACCACTATTGACATTAGATTTAAGAACTGGACAGGGATCAGACTCCGTAAAGAAATGGATTGTCAGAAAATGCACACTTAGCTCTAGACCTTGTCCCCTTAGAATGACAAGGATCTCTCTCCCTTCCATCAGCTTTTGAGAAATTGATCACTGAAGTTTTATGTGCTCATAGCTTGTAGAAAGCCCTTTTTGAGCCATGAGCAGAATGTCATACCATAAATATTTTTACTTGAACATAACATATTCCATTATTTCAACTCCTCACTGTGAATCTGAAAGACTAAAACATCAACTTTCTGAAAATGACTTTCGCTTTTCGCCTTACAGGGAACATTACACAACCAGCAATTCACGATTATTTACTGCCGACATTTAAAGGGTTTTAGTAATACTTACAAAGAGTGGAGACAAAACTTGTCATTCTAAGGGGCAATCTGCCAGACAGGGCTTGAAGTGAAAAATTCTGAGAACTACTGAACTCCATCTGAACTCATCAGGACAACCTTACTTACACTCTTATGTAAGTATGCTAAAATATTTGTGTATACTTATAGTGACATGAAGCAAGCTGTGGAAATAGTGAAAACCAGAAATTCAAAGTACATACAGAAGTTCTTGAGATCAGACTACATGATTTCTGTACAAAATGTAACTGGCACTCAAGGAAGAAAGCAGTTCTTTTTAACACGCTGCATCTGATATTCCAATGTGGATATGTAATTATCATAAGTACATCAACTACAAGTATTCAGAGACATGAAAACATTGTTAGGACAAACAAAAATAACCAACTAAACTTTTGAAAATCCAGAATATGGAAATCAATGGTTGTAGAATCCCAACGCAACACATTATCATGGGTGAAAGCACTGAAGGTTCAGAAACCTGAAAATTTCCAAAGAGTCCATTCCTGAAACTGAAATTGTCAGTGAAATATAGGCTGGCCAGAACACATATACCTCAGGTCAGTGGTTCTTTTTTCAGTCTCAGTCTGTAGTTCAGCCAACAATCAACCATTTTGTCCATATTCTTTAGTGAATATTGCCAGTTTCTTTGTCTTATTATTATTTTATTTTATTATTGATTATAATGTACGTGTCCTATCAGCATTTCCTATAAAAGTCACAAAACAATGTCCTATCGCAGTAAATACAAATTTTCCCAAGATATAACCTAGCTGGTCAGTGTCGCCCAGTCTTGAAAAGAAGAACACTACAGGAATAGCTATCAGCTGTAGATGACATCACCAGGTAACCTTCAGGCGCCCAATGACCCAGTCTGAACCACAAAAGTGTGAGTTAATCAGGCCTACTTTAATAGTGCATTGTATTACACATGGTCATCCAACAGGCCTACGTGTTTGCTGTCTCGGATACTAGCATGATGCCTTTGTGTGGGCAGTGGAGATCACATGGGTTAAGCCTTGCTAGGGTCTGTTTCAATGACAGTATTACACGAGTAGATATTTTGTTCAGGAATGAAAACCGAAAATCCGGAATAATCCAGAGAACTTTCACCCGTGCATTATTTCAAAAATACCAATTTAAAATGTTCTCAGGGCTATAACAAAGTAATTAGAAAGTAAAATATAAAAATTACTGTCTTAAAAAAAAAAAACACGGAACCAGTGAATTATGCAGAAAACAATCACATCATTAGAAAACAAATAAATATAACCAGATTTACCCCCCTCCATTACCGCATTTGTTCTTTCTATTTCACATGAAACTCTAAATAAACAAAACAAACTGGATCTTTGCTATATGCCTGTTAAGAAGATCCTGAACAAACAGTAAAACAAGATTTATCAGAGAGATCTAAACTGGTCAAACCGTAGATGAACAGGAATGAAAGAGAATGAGAAAAGGAATAAACAGTGGAGGCAATCGAAACAAAATGAGTTGCTTATCTACTTTAAGTAACCTGAAGAGGACCCACCATCATAAATATTGTTCCAATGCAAAACAGTAGTGGTAAAAGTAAGACACATCCAGGAATATGAGGGAAGCAGCTGAGTGATATGATTGAAATGAAGAAATAAAAGCTGCAACAAATTGAACTATGACTAGCATCTTGTACTGCATCTAAATATTGCATTTACATAATTACATACTGGTCTCAGTTTGACAAAAAAGTTTTAGTGCATCCAATTCTATGTAAAATGTGCCAAAGCTTATCAGAGTATAGTGTATTGTACATGTATGCCATTTATGTGTTATACAGTCGAAAATGATAAATGCTCACTTATAACAGTTCAGTACATTTTGACAATTTTACCTGTGACAATATAAAACATTAGTGAGTGGATCTGGCGAAATTGGGCTTATGGTGAAAGACCAAATTGCTGAGAAAAGCCTTCCGAAGGGGGAAAATTTTATGCGGCAATTGAAATTTGCTTATAAACTGAAAGATTAGCCATTTTTCTGCATCATTAAAATATTTTGTTTGAAATTGTCTAAGAAATATTTTATTTTGATTTTTCAAAGACAACAAAATTTCACCTTTATCCCAGCTTTGTCTGATCCACCCACATTTCTGCTAGGTCAGACTGGGACACGAGTGGCACATTTCATTTCAGGAAAACAGAAAGTGCAGGTAAACTAACCTTCACGTCCAGGATTTTACATAACCTTCATTTTGTAACCATTTCCGCCTCCAACAATTCTTCCCTTAGAAAACTGCAGGGATTCCAAACAAATATGACATGCTTATTTAAGGTGGCTACATTTTTTTCTCATTATTTTTGACAACATCATCTCAAAACATTGGTCTGTCGGGGAATTGTTGTTTTCACTGCCTTAATTTATAGAAATCGAAATTGTTTCCAATAAGTTACTGTACAACCTGCAGTCGTGAAATTTTCAGGCAAAGTTCATCATACCTATTTGTCCAAGACTTTGTGATGTTTCAGTTACATTATTCATAATGTAGTTTCATCTGATCAGAATGTGTATAATCATACAGCTATATTTGAAAAATAAAATATTAAATATTGAAATATGTGCAAATTGGTTATCCTAAAGAAGAGCTCTGCAAAATAGAATCGGGTTAATGAAACTAAAATCTTTCTTTGCGTAATGTTCTCAATTGCTGGAAATGTGTGATCTCCTCAAATTAAAGGCATGTAGTTACTATACTACTTCAGGAATTCCTTTCCAAACTCATATGGGCTATGATATTTAAATTTTTAGAACCCCCGCTGATTTCTCTGATTAGAATCTGCCAGAAAGGTACATGAACTATTAAAAGTTTAAATCTTGCCTCCAAGATGCTTTCTACATACACATGCAATGGCAACTGAAAAACAAGCTGATAGTTTGAAACATTTATGGAACAGAGCAATTAACAAAGATCTTGACAAAGTCAATTTGTCTAAAACAAAATAATGTTTCAATCAGACTACCATAATGCTGACCACTTTTACAAACAGATGGAAGCACCAGTACGATTATAGCATAGTATTGTCATGGTGTGGTGAGATGGAATTTGAGTTTGTCCAACGAGGTATAGCTAAAACACAAATGCTGGAAACATCTACGCTGAACTTGGTCCCTCATCAGAAATTTCCATTGATAGTTCCGTCTCGTCTCAAGCCTTTCATTCTCTTAACTTCCTCCTGAAGCGTCAAATTACGTTTTGCCAGCATCTCTGTGTGCTGTTTCAGGTACCGAATCATATCAGCCTGTTTCTCCATTACTTGATCAATGTAGTTCTCATTTCTGAAAGTCAAAAAAAAATTATATATTCTGGATAGACATTCTGATAACATATTGTTGTGACCTGAAAATCAATTGATAAATCAACTAAAGACTGACAGCACCCTCTCCACTGAAATTAATCAAGAAAGTTCCTCTCATGCTGAGGGTATCAGGTTTGGTTCCCGGTTGGTGCAGACATGTTGGAAATTTTGGGGGAATTTCCTGTCCCTGGTCCTATGGCAGGTAGGATCGAGCACCTAGTCTTCTCGGATACAGACAAAAAACTTGGATGGCCTGTGCTGTATTAGTGAAAAAAAAACAACCCAACCCCATCCCTGACCATATAAGATATTTAAAAAAAAGGCTGGTGGTCTCTGAATTGTTAGACAGCAGGTGTGATCAAACAAAGCCAAACAGGGAATGAAATATATCCAGGACAGATGCCATATAAGAGTTGAATCATGAACCAGGAAACACCCAAGAAGGCAAAACAGGAAAAGAAGGTTCAACATCTAACCCTTTCAGTGTCGCAGACCTCCATAGCAGTCGTTGGCATTTTCCTAAATATGTGCACAGAGACCGCTATTGCGGTCGATCGCGGGTAGGTTGAATCTATGATAAAGTATTATACGAATACGAACGAGGGCGTTATAATTTCTTTTCTACGAGTTTCAGGAGTTATTCTCGGGTAATACAATTTGCCACTATGTCTCAGGGCTGTGAAACCGAAAGAGTTAAAGTCTTGCTGGTGCATAAAAGTACTACTAGTGAGTAGACTTACAATTCCACTGGCGCAAATTTGCACTGACACCAGTGAGTAGTCATGTCTCACTGAACATGGTAAGTCGGCAAATATCAAAAGTACACTGGACATTATTCCTATCGACTCCAGAGATGTTGAAAGGATATATGGGGAATATTTTCACCTTTATAAGTTAATTTTTAAGTGATTTGTGATGAAATTTGGAGATGGCTGCGCCTATTACACATAGACAAGATGTAGATTCTGAGTTACAGCTATCTGTAGTGATAATTATAGCTGACTGGTGTTAGCACCAAACTGACCTGTAGCCAATATCAGCTGAAGAATGAGAGTTGACAAAACTAGTCATGAGTTCGTCTTGATTCACATCTGGCAAGGCTTGCTTGTTATTAAACCTCACTGTGTGAACTGGATTAAATATGATAAAAGTTATATATGAGAGAAAAAACAAATTCATATTATGCATTAGGTTGCAAGATTTAGACATAATATGTGCACATCCAAAATTCTGAACCAAATACATGTATTACTCAAGTACCCCTGAGTTTTGCTTCCATCACTGAAAGTTGCGCTGCATAAATTATATTTCCTGGTAAACAAATCTGAGGTCTCACAAACAAACTAAATGTTGTGAATTTATTTAAGCCCCTCCGCCCCTTCCATCGATATTGGAACAAAATCAAATACACTACACATAATAATATAATAAAGTTCTTACATTAATCAGCTTTCCCTAAATATCAAAATAAAAATCTATTATAAACTCAAAAGTGCCTGAATTATTTAGTCCAAATTATGATAAATCCACTTCTCATTAATTCCATGTCAGTAAATATCTTGATTTAAGTCATTACCTTACCAACACAGATATTTTGCACATTACGAGAGGTGTGACAAGCCCCCTTTCCACATTTATTTAAGTAACAAGAGCTCTTTCACTGACTTGCATCCCTTACATATACATGACAAGAATGAGTGTACAATGAGAGACGTAACATCAACTTAGGCAAGTTACAAGTACAGCTGTGGGAACTATAGCATTAACTTGCCATGGCAAACAACTAATTACGTGAAAACAAAATCTACAATTTTTCTACTTATTCAAGAATATCTTTGTACCCCGAGAGCTAAGGCGTTAACTGACACAAATTACTAAGTACATCTGTGAGAGATTACTATTGTATTCAACTGGTAGGTGTTACCTTAGTTATGCAAACAATTCTGCTACATTGCGAAAAAAGAACAGTATCAGCCAAAAAACAGAGGTTTCCTAGGATATGCAAAAAATGTTTCACTTTGCCTTCCACTATATTCTTTGTTCAATTTTCAGTTCCATTCTGCGTGGTGACTAAAGGAAACTAGTAGTCGTACAAATGTATAAACCACGCAGAAAGACAGCACAGTTCATTCTATAACAATGCCAAAAAGTGAATTTGACCTAGATTGGTGTAGGTTCTTTTTCCGTCACACAGCAGAATTAGAACTGTGACAAAAATGTCATTATGTATTGCAGAGAAACAATATATGTGTAGCCGCCCGACAAAATGAGGCACTTTTCAGCACTACCCAACTCGAGAAAATTGTTAATAGGCATCATAGGGTCAATTTTGCTTTTTCAGCATTTTTGAAAAGTTTAACTTCTTTACTTTTACTTTTCCAAATGATAATCCTGTTTAAGATGGGTAAATGCCTCAAAATTGACTTTGAATCGAGTCACCATCAATAAGTTTGACCAAAAGCCGAAACTTAAAAAAAACATTTTTCTCAAATCTGTGGTTGTGTCACGTCCTGTCTTTGAGAGACCATAATTATTATCTTCTATGCTAATTAAATTACAGCAATATTTTTTTATTCAAATGAAGGGGCTTTGAATAACCTATTTGGTGATACTAATATCTTCATACCACCAAAATGGACGAAGTGCCTCATTTTGTCGGGTGGCTACATACACTCAACACATAATAAGCTCTACGGCAACAACTTACCCAGGTATATAATGAGAACTATGATGGCTATGACACACTCCACGCTCACAAGTATCTGCACGTAATGTGTTTTTGAGAGAAACTGGCATTCTTTGTTGTCTTTGCCAGTGTGACAGTAGTTATCCAATACCTTCACCACGATCAACATGACAGCATTGGCTGTGGACAGAGAATGAAAACCTAGAAGACAGCTTCCAAACAAACGATTCCCCATACCACTTCCAATAACTGCTAATTTAAGTAAACTTAAACAAGCTGGCTGTGACAATGGAGTTGCTCCAATTTTTTGCCTGGTCATGTGACAGGTGGCTACAACTACAAGGGGACAAGGTGGTCTAGAGGCAAGGTGCTCGCCTCTCATGCCAAGGGTCCTGGGTTCAAAACCCGGCCGGTGCAGGCATGTTGGAAGTTCGGGGTTTTTCTCACCTGCTCCAGTTGTAAACTGGGCTGCAATGGCACAAAGGCAAATTTCCCACATGGGATTCAAGAGTTATACAAATACAAATACAAATTACAAATACAACAGTATGAAAAGTTGAGAAACTGTTGAGAAAACCAATATCCGGCACTTCTGATACCTGATCACATCAGATAGTCACGTAAAATTAATAAAATATATATCGACAGGTATTTTCCATTATACTATTATTGTTGAATGTGCATTTTTGTTTTTTTGAGAAAATGACGATCAAAACTTTGAAGAGTTGTGTAAAATCAAAGGACAACATTACGTCACAAACATATACCTCGGAAAGTTTTGAATTGATTGGAATGACACATGCTCATAATGAAATTAGGAGTGAGAGAACAATTTTCATGACAAAACCTCAAATTCCGCAAAATGTAGCATGAAACATGATGGCAAATACCCCATGATATAAACATGAAAGCTGTTACTAATCATCTGACACATAACTCAGCCAACATACCAAACAACCCAATGTTTTTCAATGTCAGGACTTGCGGTCAAGTGGCCTATGAATTAAATAACTTTCTGCTAGCTTCTGTTCGTTTGGTTTATTTTAATTCAGAAGTTTTAATGTCTCACAGACTTATGTAATGCAGTTTCTATTGGGAACCAAAAATGAACTGATTCAATGCAAGGATGAAGCCAAAGCTGTGTCAATATATATTTCATAGCATCTACCAGTGGCATCTAATGAATAAGTACTGTCCCCTGGCCCCTTCCCCTCCCAAAAAAGCCCATTTTACATCAGCTGTGGCACTGGTTAAATGCTGTTTAGTTCACCTTTATGTGTGACTGACATAAACACTGTGACCACTCTTCTCATTTTGCCACATAAAGTTCCTCTATAACGTAAAGAACATCAACTGTTTGCTGTATGAAAATGCAATCAGACATACAAAGAACCAAAAATCTATTTCACAGCTTCATGAATGTAAGTGTTCAGAAATGCAGACAAAATGCATCGTGCACCATAATGCATACAGATATTTTTACTTCATGGTAACAGCAGAAATTCTTACCACAAGAATTGATCATGAAAGGCATACGTCGAATGTTCCGAGTTTTTCTGTAGAAATCAAGGTATCCATTCAGTCTGCTCTCATCATGTTTCTGCTGCAAGAATCTGTCTATAAGAAATAGTATAAACCACATTCCTCCATGTATGTACATTGTCACTGATATCGGATTCTCATTCCCACATTTGGTATCGCTGCATATCACTGGGATCACATATGCCATCACACCCAAGGCTATCTGTGTAGGAGATTGAAACAACAAGAGAACTATGTGAAACTCAATTCAAATACTGAGTCTAACATAATTTCTGTATTCTTCAGTCAAAATTCAGGAAATGTAATCAGGTATTACTGACGTCTCTTTAAAGTATTATCATCAATATGCTACTAAACTGTTCTAAGCCTAGCTCAGATTTGGGGCATTTCTCATTGACTTTCTTCTTGAGGTCAAGCCCAATACTCATATAATACGTCATGCGAACAAAAAACAGGTGTGCCATTGCCAATCCGTACCCATAATAATGAGCTAAACAATGACGCCATAAGAGAAAAGACTTAATTACATACCTTGATAAAACAGTTTTAAATTTAGAAATTAGATTCACTGTTCTCAGAACCATGAAAAATGTGACAGACTCTAATATTATTATTTTAGTGCAGCAAGGACATGTTCATGTACCATTATATATTGTAATATTATGTTTCAATATATTCAGAATTCGGCTGTACTTAAATTAGCAATTTCCCGAACATTTTTCTACCCATCATTGATAATTGCTAAATGTTACATTTGAAATTAAATTTTCAGTATACTTTTAATCCATAGATATACCACCTCACAGTCTTGTGGACAAAATTTCAGGGGGTGGGGGGTGGGGGGGGGGGAGTGCTGAAAAGTGCCTCATTTTGTCGGGCGGCTACACATATATTGTTTCTCTGCAATACATAATGACATTTTTGTCACAGTTCTAATTCTGCTGTGTGACGGAAAAAGAACCTACACCAATCTAGGTCAAATTCACTTTTTGGCATTGTTATAGAATGAACTGTGCTGTCTTTCTGCGTGGTTTATACATTTGTACGACTACTAGTTTCCTTTAGTCACCACGCAGAATGGAACTGAAAACTGAACAAAGAATATAGTGGAAGGCAAAGTGAAACATTTTTTGCATATCCTAGGAAACCTCTGTTTTAGTGAAAGTTCAATTTCATACAAAATTCCCCAAATGCTAATGCTGTCTCTATCTCCAGGATCTAATGTAAGGGGATAAAACATGAAGACAGCACAGCTGTGGATAGTATCAGGTTCCACCAATGAGTCAAGTTTCATGCACCTGTATCATTTAAATCATTTAAAAGAATGGTTGTTTTAACCATTATGAAGATGCTTAATTAAATGTTCCTGCGTTTTTGTATTCATTCTGTCCCTTACAATTTGTTTTATCAATGAGCTGTGAATGGGGCAAGAAAGCAAAGTGAAGAATACTGTGATGTTTCCAGTTCACGCACTCTTCCTCTCACTAACTTTATTCTGACACCAGCCGTGATAGGCACGGCACAAACACACTATCTCTCTTCTATAAGTTATAACAAACGATATCTGTGTTGCTTATCTATACAATAATTATTAATTCATTCAATAATAATAGGAACATAGGTCATACAATTTCACGTGAATTTCGATGGAATGAAATCAATGCAAATCAGTACATGATAATTAAAAGGCTTCGTAATATTCAATTTCTAGCACATTTTATAAAACACATGGGTACATTCAGCGTAAGGAAACCTCTCCTTTAGGGGTGTATGGCGCTATCTGGGAGCTGGTTCTTCCTCTCTACTCTGGCTTGACTGCGCAGTTAGATCAACAGGTATCGGCAGGTACCAATAGGTCGGGAAGCCAAGAAGCCACGATGTCGTTAATCAAAGGACAAGAAGTTGAGAAGCCAAGAAGGTGTTGTTCTTCCTCCTCACTCAGCAACAGCTCAAATGCCGACAAGATACCAAAGATACCACGCTCTGACAAAGGATGTTTGCGGGTTCCCTGACCCTCCCCACTCACAAGACTAGTACAAAGTTACAGTTGCAGTTGTGGTCTCCTCTTCAGCACGAAGCTGGTGAGTGCTCTCAGCGGTCTGAAGTTGGAAGGAGCGTTCGAGGATTTATTCCCAGTCGGGTAGCGTCCCACGACGCTCACCGAGTGTACATTAGTTATCCTAATAGCCACCCCCGTCGACTCCACGTCAAATACTATTGAAGCATCTCTACTCCCCAAGCAATTCCCAGGTGATCTGATCGTCAAGTACGGCGGACAAGTAAACACTACCCTTTTCGGGTGTCAACGTGCTTTCCGTTGCATCCCCTACTTTCCCCCTCTGGCCTACAATAACTCTGTCTCCCCGCTGTCAACTATCTTCCCACGCTAGTTATACCTTGCCAATCTGTCACCCTGTTACAAATACAAAAGAAATTAATGTAGAAAGAAGTACAGTTAAAAAAGAAAAATGCAGGATGTAAACTTGGGTATTGTTTTCAGCAGTAATTTTAAAATGAACGAGAAGTTTCAGTATTAAACTTACATAGAGTATCTTGGCAAGAACAATTGCCCAGGTGGTTCTTATTGGTTTGTGCGCCATATCTGGGCCAGAGACCAACTCAATATGGTCAATGATAAGATCATCATCAGAATTTGTAGAATTTATGGTAGGCCCATCTTCTGAGAAACCAAAATAACCCTGAGGAAACATTTAAATATATATTGTTCAGAATCAAGGTATCTCTCCTTGCATGCAAATGTTACAAAGGCATAATATTTTTGGAAACTTGCAACAAAAAATATCATTAAGTCTGTTTCCTACTACGGGTGTGCGAGTAACGATTCCGGAATTGAGTACTCGATTCTTAACTGCGGCGATTCCGGACCCGAGTCTCCAATCAAATACTCGATTCTGGACTCGATTCCAACAAACCG
This sequence comes from Onchidella celtica, assembly GCA_963931925.1. NCBI lineage: Eukaryota > Metazoa > Mollusca > Gastropoda > Systellommatophora > Onchidiidae > Onchidella > Onchidella celtica. The sequence continues at coordinate 27,925,797 of OZ007581.1, read as the reverse complement.
GTTCCGGACTCGACTCCTCGGTAAAGGACTCGAGTCCCATACACAAATTGGGCAAAAAATTACACTGAAAGCACGTCAAATCACCACGCCACCACCACAACCACACGTGCTGGGTGAGTACAGCAAGTGGAAACCGACGGCAACAGAACTGAAAGTGAAACTACTCTTAGAATTCCAAGAATTTACGGTGGTTTCGATTTCAAAAGAAACACTCAATACTAGCCTTAGCTCACACAAGTTGTTATAGTTTACAACAACAGCAACAACATCGCCACCATCATCACCACAACCAACCAATCAACAACAACAAACAACATTCCAGCATCCTCCGTCCCATCAGAGAGATTGTTTTCTGCTGCCGGAGAACTGGTATCCAGCAGGAGATCAAGATTGACAGCAGAAAATGTAAATATGTTGTTGTTTCTAAACAGCAATATGTTGTAAAAAAAAAAAAAAAAGAAAGAAAGAAAGAAAAAAAAAAAACAATTAAAAAAGAAGAAAAAAAACTTTAAAAAAGAAAGAAAAAAGAAAAAAAAAACCCAACAACTTTCAATTGCTGACTATTAAGAACCTATGATGATCCCAAGCAAACTTCATGTATGAAGTGCATTCTCTGAGGTTCACAGTTATAAATTTTAGGTGTGCATTTTATTTTCAGTGTACCACCACCACCAACACCAACAACAACAACAACAGCAGCAACAGCAACAACAACAACAAATACAACAACAGCAGCAGTGGTGAAACAGCAGTGGCAACAACAACAACAACAGCAGCAGCAGCGATAACAACAGCATTAGCAGCAATAACAACAAGGTTAAAACAATAATTGCAGCAGTAGTGCATTATTATCACCACAAACCACCACTACCACCACCACCACCACCAACAGCTACAGAAACAACAGTACTGAAGTTAAAACAATAGCAACACCAACATTTGCCATGTAAAAAAAATTGAATAACAAGTTCTCGTTAGTATAATTACTCGAGTAATTACTCGATTCCTGGCACCTTGGGAATCGAGTCCTTACTCGAGTAATTATTCGACTCCTTTTGTATTACTCGATTCCGGAATCGAGTCCGAAATTTTTGGATTCGCACACCCTTATTTCCTACTAGTTTTAGAGAAATCTAGAGCATTTTCTATGTTCTGCAGTGAAAAGTAAAGAAAATAGGCTTAATCTTATAAATATAATATGCATGTGACACTAAAGTAAATAAAAAGTGTGGAGGGCCATCACAATAAATATTTATCTTTTCACATTGTGAATCATGTCATAATGCTACAACTTTTTAATATAAACCTCAGCCAAATTCTAAACCTCTGTCAACCCTAAACTTGCATTGCAATTTGAAATTGAAGATCCTAAACCTGACGTTTACCTCAAATCCAAAGCTTAATCTCGGCCACAAAGATTTTATTACACTAGAGAACCTGATGTACCCCACGCCTGATAAGAAATGGAATAATGTTTTTGTTGCTGTTGTTGTCCTGCTTTTCTCTCCACTACCACTGCATGCCCTCTTTTCTTCCCATTGTCAAGTTATTTCACTTCTAACTAAAACTGATGACAGGATTCAGCAAAGATTCAGCAAAGAGCATTCAGCAAACCAAGCGCAAAGGCAAGCTGGCTGAAATGTCTTGACATAAGATGTATTATAAATTATGTGGTCCGCTAAGCCATAGGCAGGCTAGGAATTGGTCCCAATTCCGGATGTTAAATCAATAAATGGTATGTGCCGTCGGTTTGTTACAATAATTTTGCTCTGATGCCTTCTTACATTACTGCGTCAAACTTGATACATCCTTACTTAAAATGTTTGGATTTGCCTCTGTTAAAAAAGATTAACACAAATAATGTGTATGTCTGCTGTATGCTACATTAATATAATTACTGATCTGTTTCATAACTGAAATAAAATGCATATCCCTAACTAAAGTTTCTCAGTTAAGAGAAGAGCACAAGGAAATTGATAGATCATATCAATAAATGTTTCTTGATTCACTTTGCTAGCTGACATTAACAACTAGGCAAAACAAAATAATCATGAACTTGTCACTGTTAAAACAGTTATAAACCAAATAAAAGTTTTCCATCATGACAATAGCTACTGAAATATTTTTTACTTCTGCAGCATGAATTAGCAAGCAAAACATTTTATATTACTTATAAAATTGAACCTTAATGACACTGCACAATGAAAATAAAACTGAAAATGTATAGGTCAAGTGTTACATGTATTTCTTGCAAAACAAAAAAAAGTGTGATTATATCTGACAGTTCTAGTGCACAAAAAGGCTGACATAGCCCTCAGTGCTTAATAAGTTAATAAGTGTTACACAATCTGCAACACAACAATATGCGGAGAATACTGTTTAGAACTCCAAGATGTCAGAAATATCCAATCATCTTTTCTCTGACCTACAAAAAAAAGTGCATGACTTAAGCCCGCTACATGCGTACACTCTGGTCCAAACAAATCTCTCGACAGACTCAGACTGACCTGTCACCTATGAGTGATGGTCAGGGCCAGATTAAGACCTTTAGACTAGAGTGAGGTCCTAAGCACTTAAAAGATTTTGGTGCCCCCTTAATACTGTCTATGTAAATAAAAATATAAACCAAAAAAAATCCCCATAAAAATTAAAATAAAATCTTATTTTTCAAAATAAAACAAAACTTACAGTACAATGGAAAATCATGTTTATTTTTGTATCCCCTAGGGCCTACTTCTACTTTATTTTTATTTGAAAAGATTTCTCCTACTTTTTTTATTTTTGACTGCAAAATCTTTGATCACATCCTCAAAACTGATCTCATGCAACCCAATTGCTTCTGTACTTAGTTGAGATACTTTCTGCGGTACTCCCTTTCTCTTGATGCCCTAAGCAGGTGCTTATTTTGCTTAGTTAATCCAGATCTGGTGACAGTTAAGCTTTTAAAGAACAAAGAAAACAACAACTAAAAAATCATGTTTTCAAAGAACGAAATGTGTACTAAAAGTTAATGCTATTTCTTTCATTTCTAATTCTAAATAAAGCATTAAGACAAAGCGTGTGTGCTTAGATTTTGCTAACTTTGATACCCTGAAACGAACTGCAATCATTTCTTAGATTTGGTGGCTATTTGATAGATTTAGTGTGTTTGACAAAAAAAACAAAACAAACCCTGTGCCTAGGTGACTGAAATTCAAAAGGAATTGAGCCACTCCTACCCGCGATCTGTTGGACCCAAAAATATCAAGCAGTGTTTAGTTTTTGTGCTATACATGTACAAATTTTGGCCATGAGTCTTGCCCATTACACACACGAGCATTTAAATGTGTTCAGATTTGTATTTTTGGACAAAACCATCAAGATTATAACCTAATAAAAAAGTAATATAGGCAGGCCTACAGGTATTTGACTTTTTCCTTTTTAGAACTACTACTACCACTAGACTAGTTCTACATGTGGGCGACATGCCACATGGGGAGGTCTTCCCCCCGTCCGCGCCACTTACCAAAAAGTTAACAAACATAATATGATTAAGATATAAAAAGCTTAAACAACCTGCATTGGAATGGTCAGATGGACCTGGGGGCGTGAGGGTCTAGTCAGTTTGTATCAATGGGCGGTAGTCAGATTGACTAATCAGGCGAAAAGGGGCTGGGGTAGTTGTGTTTTCTTGATTGGCGCGGACGGCCGGAAGACCTTCCGCCACATGGTAGGTACAGGAGATCTACAGTGTACTTTTCTACAAACTTATCTCTTTTCTGCAAATTTACTTGTCATTCAGGACCATTGAAGCTATTCTCTTTACCTATTGGGACCAATTACCATTAGGCTACAAAATCCCATGCTTATATAATATAAATAGGCTATCCCCTATAGGCATGCATGTATATCAATAATTGGACAAATTAATAGATTTTGAGACAGGCCTATTCGCCCAATAGCCCATTTGGACAAATAAGGATTAGGTTTATTAGTCCATTTGGACCAATAAGGGTAGCCATGTTATTTATAATTAGCTTAAAGTCCTACGATGTAAAGAACTTATAGATCAGATAGATTTCTAGATCTAGATCTAGAGTCTAGATCTAGAGTCATAATTTGGACTTCGCCACAGCATGAGATAACAGAAGTTGACCTAGAGGTAAGCAACTTACGCCAGAGTGAGATCTGTTATTTCCCAAGCTGACCATTACTGCTGATGAAAAAGTTCCACAGACGGTAATTCCGATTGGTGACTTTGTCTAGAGTTCCAGGATTGATTTCCTTCTTGGTTACACTTGAAATGGAATCACTGTTCCTGTCATGGTCGACTCCGACAGCTGATTATCTACTGTCACACACCTAAGTAATTATTGAAGCCCTAGCAGTTCAAAATAGTTATACTGCTGTTTGCCGGATAAATTTTAATGTCCTTATTTTTCTGAATAGAGTTATTGTATTTTGTTATAACTCAACTTTTGTTATAAATATTCAAGCGCAAGAAAGTTAGCGCCTTCAGATAAACGCATTTTAAGCAAGCCCTTTTTGCTGCCGAGGAAAAATAAATATACACATAAATAAAGTCCGGAAAAGCAAGCGCATCACCAGTCATGGCACCCTCTCATATTTTAAGATAGTAGTCGACATCCATTTTGTTGCACCAGAGGATCGAAAAGTGCAAGTAACTACACACTGCACTACATAGCAAGTCGCTTCAAAGCCTGAAAAAGAATTCACTTTCAATATTTCAAAACACTCTTGATTTTACAAATGGCGCTCTGCGCAGCAAGCTTTGTAAGAGGTGCATTTTCCATGTGTGTCAAAAGGATTTGTGGAATATTCCACAAAGCTGTAAAGCGCTAGCTTGTCTCGAAGCGCTAGCTTTCTCGCTCTTGAAGTGTTCTTCTCTATCTTCTTTCCCTTATGATAGTTGTAATTCGATCTACTCTTGTATAAATCAAGAGCACAGGGCGGTCCTGTTCCGCTACACTTTCTGCCATCTTTTATACGTTGTTTTGAGACGCTGTCTTTCGACAATTCAGTAAAAACCCGGCCTTTCACAATTGAAACATAAAATTCTTATTTGCTACAGGAAGAAGAAATTCCCTAACAAAGACTCACTCGTGAACTTTGCAAACGCTCAGCAGTTGAATTCATTGAGTTCATTGAATTCTGTTTAGAGAAATTAAAATAACTCGATCGAAAAGAAACAAAAAATAGTGGCACGGGGACTCCAGCACACACTACCCTACCTAGCACAGATGTGCCGTGTGACTATGTGGTTGCGAGAGCACTTTTCCCATGACATGGACGACCCTAAGTCTAATACACTAAAGTACCAGTTGCCGCCACTTAAGATCTGAGGAAGTAGGTTCTAATCCGTATGTTTTGTCCGGCCTGCCCCCGACCAAACTCCACCCCAACTCTCAGTCCCTCAGTAAGCGCCTCAAGGGAGGAATCTCGCCAGACCCTAAGCTTTACAGACTAGTTGGGCATGACTAGCCGTGCGAGAACCTTGGTCGACCGCCGACCTCGACGCTACATGGAAGCAGGAGCCAGTGACCATCCAGGTTTCCCCAAAGTGGCTGTTCTGTACTATAAATAAATTTGGGTTTTCTTATATGACACAGAATCCATACATTGTCTGCCGTTATGGGTTTGACCTCATTATGCATAAACTTAGATATTAAATCCATCCCTTTATTAAGACTATTAAAATTGTTTTGTTTTAGTTCAAACGTTTATGCTTATTGATATTTTTTCAGATAAATGTCTCTCGATACGGCATAGCTTCATAATTTTGCTTTCTCAAAAAGACAATGACCCTATCACATGATTATCGCTCTTTGCCCCTGACATCTGCTTGACTTTTATCTACAAACTGGAAGCAGAAGTAGGAATCGATACCATTATATATTCTCCTTAAAATGAATGACATAACGGATTAATACTTTCTCTTACTTCCTTGAAACTGTGAAACTTCTCACTTGCATTTACATGAGTGTTTTTCTTTCTCTGGTTTACAAGTTTGAATAAAAATAGAATAGGTCAAACAAAACATTAAAGTAATTTCATAATAGTTTTATGTCTGACATTACAAGAAAGTTCCTATTTAGGATTTCAAATTCGATACCAGATAGGCACATCCATTACCAAAGAGATGGCCTCACAACTCTTACCACTGAAAATCCCATTACTTCTAAGTTATAATATACGTCGTTGCTGTCGTGGTCAAACTGCCTATCTCATGGAAACAAAATTTTACAGTAAAAGGGAAAAACTTGTCGGATTAGGCAAGACCTCTCCACCCTTAATACTAAAAATCCTATAACCTCTAAATTATGATATATAACGTCGATGTCATGGTCTAACCACTTATCTCGTGGAAATAAAGTTTTACAAATGACTTGTCAGACTTCTCGGACTTGTGCAAAAGATTTCTCAGGCTTGGCAAACCTTTGCAGCGGACTTGTCGAACTTGTCGAACCTGTGCCATGGACTTTTTTAACCTGTCGGACTTGCTGAAAATGTCGGACTTTTCAGACTTGTTCGGAACGTGGACTTGTTCAACTTGTCAGACTTGTGCCATGGGGTGGTTGGTCTTGTGGGGCGGACTTGTTGATCTTGTGCAGCAGACTTGTCCAACTTGTATGGAGGACTTGTCGCACTTATTGAACCTGTGATCCGGACTTCTTGGACTTGTCGGATTTCTGCGATGAACTGGTCTGACTTGTTCTGCGGACTTGTCAGACTTGTGCGGCAGACTTGTCAGCCTCATCAGACTTGTGCCCCTGGCCTGTCAGACTTATGCGGCAGACCTGTTGGACTAGTACTGTGCATTTTTTGACTTTGTCAGACTTGTGCGGCGAACGTGTCGGACTTGTTGGACTTATGTGACATTTTCTTTGGACTTGTCAGACTTGTGCAGCAGGCTTGCCAAGTTTGTTGGACTTCTGTCACAGATTTGTAGGATTTGTGAGGCTGATTGTCAGATTTGTCACGCTTGTCAGACCTGTTGAACCTGTCAGGATTGCTGAAAATGTCAGATTTTTGGACTTGTTGGACTTATCAGACTTGTGCCATGGAGTTGTCAGACTTGTGCGGCAGCCTTGTCTGGCTTGTCCGGTAGACTTGTCATACTTGTTGAACCTGTGCAGCAGACTTCTTGGACCTATCGGAATTCTATGGCAGACTTCTTGGACTAGTTGGACTTCTGCGGCGAACTTGTCTGACTTGTGCAATGGACTTGTCAGCCTCGTCAGACTTGTGCTACTGGCTTGCAAGACGTATGCGGCAGACTTTTTGGACTTATGCTGCGGATTTGTCAGACTTGTTGGACGTCTGCAGCGGACTAATCAGATATGTTGGACGTGGCGGAGTTGCTCGGCGACCTTTGTTGGACTTGTGCGGCGGATTTGTCATAATTGTACATCCGGCATGTCAGACATGTCAAAATTGTGGGTTTTCTGCGGTGGGCTTGTCAGATTTTTTGACCAACTTCTTCTACTTGTTTGTCAGACTTGTCAAATTTTTTTTAACCAACTTGTTGCACTTTTGCATCCGACTTGTTAGACTTTTTTGGCCAACTTTTTTGACTTGTGCATTGAACTTGTCAGACTTTTTTCGGCCGTATTGTTTTACTTGTGCATTGGACTTATCAGACTTTTTTCGGCCAACTTGTTGAATTTGTGCAGCGAACTTGCCGGAATTTTTTCGGACAAATTATTGATCTTGCATGTCAGACTTGTCGGAATATTTCGGCCAAATTGTTGGGCATTTATGTCTGACTTATCAAAGTGTTTTTGGCCAACTTGCAGAACTTGTGCATCAGACTTGTCCAACTTTTTTGGATAATTTGTTTGACTTGGGTGTCAGAATGGTCAAAATTGTTTAAGACAATTTGTCGGATTTGTTGGAATTTTTCAGCCAAGTTATTGGAATTGTGCGTCAAACTTGTCAAAATTTTTTGTCCAACTTCTCGGATTTGTGAGTCAGACTTGTCAGACTTTTCTTGGCCAACCTTTTGTTTTTGTGTGGCAGACTTGTCAAAATTTTTTGGCCAACTAGTAACTAGTTATATTTGTTTGTCAGACCATTCGGAATTTTTTGGCTAACTGTTTGGACTTGTGCGTCAGATTGTCAGACTTTTTCTGGTCAACTTCTTGGACCTTTGTGTCAATCAAGAGCCTTGAAACAATATATGCTACTGTGTATGTGTGTGTGTGTATTACATGTGTATGTGTGTGACTGTCTGTGTATATGTGTGAGTGTGTGCGTTCTGACATAGGTGGGAATAAAGACAGACAGTCATTTAAACCAGCACTGTAACCTGATTTTTTTTTCTTACAGATATCTAAGTAGTAGGACAGTAATGTCTTAGTAAAAATTCAAAAACAAACAAACAAATAAATAAATGAATAAATAAGTAAATAAATAAAGATGCATGCCTTGATATGGTAAAACATTTGAATGAGTGATAACCATCAATATACCATTGCTCTTGCTGAAGTGCATCAGAGACTCACAGTAGTCGCCTCACCTCCTCCCCAAGATGAAGAAACGTTTAGGGAATTAATGTGGCATTTTACTGTAGATCCCTAGTGTTAGGTATAGGGCTTGATTGAATGAAGAAATATTAAATAATTATAGTAGAGGTACCGGTAGGTAATTGCACAAAGTGCCCAAACGAGCCTGAACTAAGCCATACAGCCAAACTTTAATACATGTATTACAAATTTGCGCCTAGCTATGAGTATGATTTATGGCACTGAAAAGATGTACACGTATAACATTTTCCCCCTTTTCCTGGTAATAATATGTGCTTAATGAAAACGCAGTGCTCAACACAAGTGAAAAAGCTCCCGTCTTGTTTTATTTTGACTGTTTTTGATTTTAGGGCCTATCGGAAATTATAATCCAAGACATTTTTGTTGCAAAGATTTTTACACGGCATCCGTATTAATAGAAAAATTAAAAATGTGGACGTTCTTTCCGACTCGTGTCTCCACTCTTCGCTAGATCTAGTTCATTCAGGGAAGAGACACATCATCATGGTAGACGAAGCGACAAAACGCACTTTAGCGAAAATTTCTTTATTAAAAACAAAAGCAGGACCCCGAGATGGAGAATTGTGGATTCCAAGATTGAAAGAAGAATATCAGGCATTGATACAGGTCTGGTAGATCTAGATCTAGATTTAGATCTAGTCTAGATCTAGAATAGATCCGGTCTAGATCTAGATCTAGATCTAGATATCTAGATCTAGTTCTAAAGATTCTCACTATCAGATTTGTCGGGTGTTCGAAAAGGACTGAAACCAATCATACATTACTAACCAGACGATTATCTTTGTTTTTTTTCTTTTGGTTCCATGCATTTGGGCACCCTGTAGGCCTAGATCTATTTCTATTTTAACCCACAATGTCTGAGTTCAAGCTATGCCAATACTTCTTCTTCTTCTTCTTCTTCTTTTATAGTTGGTTCGTCTATAACTATAAGACGATTCCCCAACTGCACTATAGTATATGCGACTCAACGTCGCTCCTCTGAGGCTAAAAACAGGGTAAAATCTTACATAGATGTTAAGACCATTAAAAAATATATTAGTTGTATAAAGTCTTTTGTATATATAACTCTGGTATAAATATCTCTTGGTTTCCAGATTGTGCACAGACATACAACCCGCACTTTAGTTACAATGGTAGCTGCAACGGATAATAATGTTCTTAAATTCATTGTCGAAAGTCGTTGCAGACGATAGTGTTTGGACTTCTGCCGGGAGGTTGTTCCACATCCTGATGACATTAGGGTAAAAAGAATAAAGATGGCTGTTAACCCGTGAGCTTGGGATGTTATATTTTATATTATTCCTTCTTTTGCCTCTGGTATTAATGGTGAGGTGGTTCAGTGGGATATGGATATTTCCTTCCCTGCCTTTATAAAATATTTTTACTTTGTTTTTTGCTCTCCTCTCTTCTAATGGTGTCCACTCGAGGTCTCTCATCATTTTATTTACACTACTACTTCTAGTATAGTCATTTGTCACAAAGCGGGCAGCTCTCCTCTGGACCCTTTCCAGTTGGTCTATGTTTATTCGACAGTGGGGGTCCCAGACATTGCCCGATTCAGAGATTGCACCTTGTATTTTTTGTAATGAACTCAACAGTTAACCACCGAGCCATTCATTAACTGTAAAAAATTCCCTGTAGAGGACATATTTGCCAGGGAAATGACCCCTGCGACCTCACAGCACGATCACTCCTAGAGTCCCTTGCTTATCAGGGTTCACACAGGTCCTTAAAAGTCCTTGAAGTCCTTAATTTTCATTTTAAAATTTAAATAAGTACTCAAAAAGTCCTTAAATTCTGAAAATGATGCCAAAGTCCTTAAAAAGTCCTTAAAATTAGTGTTTCAATTGAAACATTTGAAATTCAAATCTTCCAGTTGCACACTGGATAATTGGTAGGCCCCTACTTTGAAATGTCTGAACTTTTAAGTGTGAATTTGCTACGTTTGGACTCTGGATACAGAAACATTCCGTTTCGATGAGTGCTGCACACCACTCGTATAGTTGTAATATTTCTTGGTCACAGGCACACAGGTCCTTAATTTGTTTTGTGTGAGTCCTTAGGAAGTCCTTAAAATTAGTTTTCAAGATTTTGTATGAACCCTGGCTTATACTTATAGAATCTCTTTGCTCCTGCAGTAAATGGAATATTTCATTGTCGTATCACCTAGAAACATGAATTGCCAGCGCATCAACTGATTAAAAATCTGAACAAAAATTATCTCTAAGAATATCTACAACCCTCAATCAGTCCATTGTACCAGACATGGACCCATGGAGAATTTACATGTCGAAAAAAGATGGAGGCTTAACTCTAATCAGGTCATGCCATGAATTTACGAAAAAAAAATTTGTTTGGAAGGGGTTTGGGGCTTTGGATGCAATAATGATTTAATTCTGTCTTTTACTCAGGGCCAAGGCATGTTGGAACAAACACCATGTTCTGTTTGAGTAACTTGAAGACAGGAAAATGCAGTCATATTTGAGTTTGGAGAAAGCATGTCGACACAATAATGGTCACATTGTGATTGTGTTAAGAAAAATCAAGATGACAGACAAAATATAATGAATTGATAGGGGAGGAGAAGAGTCTACCAGAACTGAGGAGTGCCTATCAACCACCCACGATGCAGTCATGATCAAAATCAAACAAACTGGGGAAAGGGATAATGCTCAGCTGTCCCCATGCAGTGTGTTATTATGAAGGCAGATCTATCGCATCCAGCTCAGGATTTTTCCTACCCATGGCCCTGTGTGAAAGATGTGAAAGTTTGATTTTGAATTATTGACATCCCTTTATTTCTTGCAAGTTCTAAATTTAATGTCACCACTACTTATGATATATGAAAAAATACATTTAAAAATAATAATGAACAGCACAATACTATTATTACTAAATGCTGTTATATTTTAGTCTAAAGTCAAGATCTCTGATTGTTTTGGTTTTATTTAACAGTATGTGCAGAACAACAAAGAGAGTGACAATGACTGGTTTCGTCTAGAGTCCAACAAAGAAGGAACACGATGGTTTGGGAAGTGTTGGTATATCCATGAACTGCTGAAGTACGAGTTTGATGTGGAGTTTGACGTAAGGTTTACATTTTGCTGAAAAATTAGTTCACTGTTTGGTTCCATTTTATTATATTCAGGTACTTTTGACTTGTGTGGGTTAATTTTCTGAGAATAAAATGGAAAATCATTAAGCCAGAGTAAAGTGTTACTGTGTTTGTCACATCAACATGTTTTTAAATTTAATTATGAGGCCATCTTGCTTTCTCGCAAAATGTGAAAGTTTGTTGCGTATATTTATGTAAAATTCATCCAGGCTTCAAACCATTTTATGTACAGTCAGAAGATTGGTCTCAGATTTTTTAGAGGATAAATTAAAAACTCACAGATTTTCTAAAATATATTAGATCTCAGGTTCTGTAGCGGCCATAACATGAATATTATAACAAAGCAATCATAATTTTTCCTTAATTGTTCTACTTTCAAGATGTTACATGTACTATCAGCACAGTAATAATGACACTGCATTCTAAAATTTTCAGATTCCTGTCACGTATCCAACCACAGCCCCAGAGATTGCACTACCTGAACTTGATGGTAAAACAGCTAAAATGTACAGGTAAGAGCAAAAAATTAAGCCATGCATCATTTATTCTGAATAGACCACAATTGATCATTGTTAATCTGGAGCATTAATACACATGAGAACACCATTGTACCGTGTACTATCCATAAAGTGAATCAAAAAGTTATGGCTAGCTTTGGCACATCAAAACTGATGGGAAAATTTTAAATATCAAAGTATAAGACCTCATTGGCAAACACTGAACTGTGATAAAATGACACTTGTTGAATGAAGAAAAGTTATGATTTTATTATTAATGACCTTCATACTGTTTTATGAGACTGTAATTATTATTAAAGCAGTTTACATCCTATTGCATGGAAACTGATTATCAAGTTGTCAATTATATTATTTTCAGAGGAGGCAAGATTTGCCTGACCGACCATTTCAAACCTTTATGGGCAAGGAATGTTCCCAGATTTGGTATAGCTCATGCAATGGCTTTAGGGGTGAGTTTGTGTTTCATATTTCCAGTATCTTATATTATTAATGATTTTGTGAACCAAAAGGAATTCCATATTGAAAAACTTGAAAGAATCAGTTCTAACGAGGGTTTCTGTATTGCAGCCAGTAATCTATTATCATTAAAAAAACTTGCGGGATTTTGAACAAGCCCTACCGCCGCTGAAAGAGCTCGAATTGGCATGAAATTTTACAGGTGCCGTCCTTTTGACCTGCAGAATGTTCTTTTTTAGATTTGGAGACTTGAGATGGTGGAAGTATTTATTTGAGTTTGTTTTGTGTTTGTGATTTTGCCTCTAGTTTTCCTTTTCACATACACATGAGTCTGTGATGTCATCATCTCCTTCCACTAGACCATCCATGCTGAGTCGACACGCTTTATGAACACGCATTGAGCCTATTTTCTTTCATTCGTTACTGAACTGAGCACACCGCCTTGACCTCCGAGCCTGCTTAATCGCTTATGTATGGACAAGAGCAGTGAAAGAGAAGGGGGAGCGAACCTAACATTTTGATATTTTGTGCTGATTTCTTTCAGTCTGAAATGGTGCCTTTTGTCAATTATCGTTTTGCAGAACAGGACAGTACTAAAACAAACTAACTTCCCAGCGTGCAGATGAAAGACAAACTTTGCCACATTGCTTACGGGGTGTGTACAGAATTAACGCGCATAGCGAATGCAATAAGACAGCCAAAAGTGAACGAACAACAACGAAACAAACGTAAAGAAACTAGTAAAATGTAACAGATCCATTATAATCACCCAAAGATTGAAAGTAATAAATAGTTTATCCCGGGCAACACCGGAACCACAGCTAGTCTAGACATAGAAATATTCAGCTATTTGAGGCTTATCTAATCCCACTCCCAGAATTGTCAGGTTTAGACGTGACCAATATTTTGCACTGAATGGGATTACAAGCTTTGGTTTATATGATTATTTTGCATGGGAATTGTGAAATATGATATTTAAGAATATTGTTCATGTATTGTGTGTCTACATGTGAAAGTTATGGAATCTAGAAAGTCAAGACACTCATTTCTTTTTCAGCTTGGCCCATGGCTTGCAGTAGAGATTCCTGACCTTATTCAGCGAGGAGTTGTTACACACAAAGATTCTGAGAAAGGAGCCTCAAGTTGATCATAACGTGTCATATAGTCCTAGAATACTGGTCTTCAAAAAGTTTACAAGCCATCAAATTTATTTTTAAAAATGTGAAAACAGGTTTACAACTCTACGTATATGTTTGAAATTTTGGATCACATGATAAAAAATGGTTACATAGGACTGGAACTTCTTTGTCGCAAATAAAATTCAAACACCTAAATGCCCAAGAGTAATAACTATGTTTGGAGACAGAATTAGTTCACTCTGCTGAAAATATTTCTGGTATCTTATATACTTATAATAAGACTATATTATATGGTTATATGACAATTTAGGCAGCAAGGAGGTGTTTGAACATGACATTTCTACACAGAACTGGGAAAGTTATAAAACTTTAGAATACTGCAGCACAGTAATCAGCTGAATGGCACAGAATAAAAGACATAGTTCTTTTTTTTAAAGCAAGAAAATCACCAAGAAAAGGAGAAGTTGATTTTGTCTTGGACAATAAGCATTACAAGTAATATATTTTATTTTATATTCTTGCAAGCAGCTGGGCAAGATAAGGGTTTTTGAAAATAACGCATCTCATTATAACAAAAGTTTTGTTTGATTTTTGAATCAGTTAAGAACATGTAAAATGGATTTTTTTTTTTCTTTCTTTTTGTTTTCTTTACTGTTCACTTCAATGCCGTTGAAGTAAGATTTTTAAAGTGTTAACTCTATAATGACACTTCATCATTATTGTAATCAAAGGGGCATGCTTGATCTTACATGCATTATGGGACGAGATGTTCATTATAAAATCTTGGAGAGCCAGACTTATTTTTGTTTTGCTTCTATAGTTCTAATGTCATTTTACTTATTTGATTTTGTTGTACATAACAGCCTCTTTTTCTTCATTGGGGTTTGGGTTATTTAAAATTATTGTTCTGTTATGATTATATGGTCTGCATGAAGAACATTTTTAGCTACTGTGCAAAGCATAAGATTCTCCTCCATGTATTTTTTTGGATATGAGAATAAACAAATAAAGGATATTGCTTTAGTTTACTTATTATCAGAAATGATGAAATTGTGTTTCCAGAGTCTTTTGTAAAATTTACTCCAGATGATACATATTATATATATCTGTACAAAATAATTCAAATTGGTGCATGGATGAGGGAATTCAGTTGAAAAGAACAAACCCTGCACATGTGTGTCAAGTACTTTGTGATAGCGTTTGATGAAATAAATTTCAATTGGAGATCATAATTTTTAGATTTATCATGTAGAGCTTTTCCACGGCAGATCAGGCAAGGAAAGTACACAAAAATTTACAAAGTATTGATACAATTTTTCCATGCTGTATATATTCATTGTAGGAATTAAGAAAAAGCAGATATTTTGTTCTTGTGATGACTGTTATTACTTAGTCAACATTTTTATTTATTATACAATGTACTACCTGTTCTTCAGTCCTTCATAGCAGAAAATGAAGGAAGGTTATGTTGCATTCTTGGCTTTTTGTCTATGTTTGTTTGGTGCATGTGAGTGTTTTGTGCCTGGATGACCGGCTGTCTTCCAAGGGTATGTTACTGGTGCTGAATGGAGAATGAATCAAAAGTGAATGTTTGCCATGATCACTGAGCCTCGCATGTATTTGTTTGTGATCCTAACTGTAGGGTAGGGATTTTGATTCATAGTTAATTACATGGATGTTTTTTTTTTTTAGTTTTCTGTTTAGACCATCATTTCTCTGTGTTTTGCATTTTTTTCTTAAATGTAAGCGAGAGATTCTAAAGTGTTTTTTTCTTCTGTTTAGATTATCATTTCTCTTGGTTTTTATTATTTTTTTCTTTGCCATTCCCCACTGTCTGTAACTCCTCTCTCCCGCCTATCATGCCGTCATATTAATATTTTTTATGCCACAAGAAATTCTCATATATTAAGATCAGTGTTTGCTTCCGTCAGCTTTTATGGCATCATTTTAAGCAGGTAATTTAGAAAACAATAAATTGTCAAACATATACAGAGTTAGGAAGAGAGAGAGACTCGAGACTGCAGGTTTAAGTGATGAAAGTGCTTATTGCATGTTAGAACATCTCCAGCTTCTTTCTTGTGTTTTATCATTCCTCTGTTATCATTTAAGTATAGAGATTCTGTTATTAACCTGTTACATAAATCATGTTTGTTTCAAAAATCATGTAATTTTTTTTTTAATTTCAAAGATGGAATTACCTCTTGAATCTGTTCTCTCTATACAAATTAGTATACATAGTACATTTCTGTTATTTGCTATCACTTTTTTTACTGTATGAGAACTGACTGGGTACTCTGTAGTTTGGCATTTGAAGTCAAATGTGTTAATTGCATATGATTATTTTAATGTAACATTTACTTCAAACTTTTCATTTAATATTTTCTCACTCTGTTGAAACTATGATTCCATACTGGGAGGGACATTATAAAATGCCATAATTTAACAGGTTGAGAAAGTGATTTGGACTACTTGGAAAGGCAGTTATTAAATTTTAATGGGTAACAAATTAAAATTATTAAGCACCACTGTGCTTTTGCATTTATTTTGCATTTTCATTTTAATGTAGTCAACAGAATATCAGAATGATGATCAAAAATTTCCCCAAAAATAATAATGCACATGGAAGTAAAATTTCTGCAATGCAAGTGTGGTATTTTGTGTTCTTTTTTACTTTATTCATTTCTATTTGTTTTTTGTGCCACTGGATAATACATATCGTCACTCAGCTCTTGGAACGTCAATAAAACCAGAGAGTATAAATGTACAGAGAGGTTTCACTATTGGTCGATTTGCACTGCAAGACACGGAAGGCTGTGCGGAACCACTGTTAGCATGGAGCAGAAAGTAGGTCGCTGTGGTAAACAATACCGGTTTGTGCATTTCCATGGGGCGTAAGAACTTACAAACGGCTCTAAATAGTTTCAGTCAGCCCAAAAATATGAACAAACCACAGTAAACAGATATGCACACTATCTTTGGTGGAGGCGGTCTCTTTCAAGTCTTCAATGTCTTGTTTACTGCAGCGACCAAGTTTTGCCATTTGGCGGAAGTGAGATCTCTCTATACATCTATACTCTCTGGTAAAATTAAACTCGGAGGCTGCTGTCAGGGGACTAAAGCCAACTAGAGAAAATACAGAGTTGGGTTCACTGCTCAGCTATAACTTTTTATACAAAATACTGTGGTCCCGTAACAGTGGCCTTAGTTTTAACAAGGGTTCCAACAGCCGACTGACAATATTCAAGGAGAGTCAAAATTATGTTAATACTAGTATGGGCAAAATCATTTATTCAGAATTTACTGAACAGTCTCAACCTGGTCGCCAGCATGATCAGTACACAAAAACCATCGATCAACAGTACAATTTAGTGCCTTGACACACATTTCGCGGGAAATATTTGACATGACACTTTGTATTCTGTCCTTGAGTTCATCAATGTCTCTAACTTTTTTGCTATATATATACGCGCTCCTTTACCATGCCCCATAATCAGTAGTCACAGGGTGTCAGATCAGGGGATTGTGCAGGCCATGACAATGGACAACCGTGACCTATCCAACAATTTGGATATTATATGTTTTGATCGAGAAAAGCACAAACAGTACTGGCAAAATGAGGCGGTGCACCATCTTGTTGGAGATACCCTGCCTGTCTGATTTGTAGGGGTATATAATACATATAATCAGTTTGATGGTTTGTGTCACAATTACCAAAGTCCAGAGAGGCCAACTTTATAAGAGGAATAAAAATTGAAAGAGTAAACTGAGATATAGTTTTGTACCAGTGTGTTTTTCTGTAGTATTTCTGTTGTGTTTTACTGTAAGATATTTTTACAAGTGGTGTTGAAGGAGATTCTATTTCTGTTCTCACAGAAATAACAAAATTACAAATTTTGGATTTATGTGGTTTGTGCCCTGATTATTGACTTGCAGTGCACACATACCTGCTACAGTGTAGTACATTACATGTAGTTATTTGCAAGCCTGTCAAATTTAGTAATTATTTCCAATATGGGCACTGCGCGTGTATGCGTGTTAGAATTCAATCAGAACTCAAGGGGCAAGTGAATGTAATTCTATGGGAACAAATGTTGGGTGCTGCTGTTTTCAGAGTCTTGAAATGAATTGCTCTTGACAAACAAGAAGAAATCATTTGTGGAGGATAACGAAATAAAATATGCTTGCCTGACTGAAAAATCGGATCGTTTATTGCCACTGGTCAATATGATGGTAAAAAATGCATGTATTAAAAGAATACTGCTGATTAGTTAAGTTCTATTGCTCATCCCTGGCCGATTGAGTTTTCACTCGTGACGGCGATGGCGAATATGGTAGTATTCTTTAGTTGTTTTACGGCCCCGTAAAGGCAGTTGGAGACTGTTGGGGTATCTGGGAGGTAGCGGGATCTGAGGTGTTTTAGTCCTTGGCACTCCGCCAGGATGTGCTCGACTGTCTCCTGCGGGGACCCGCAGTGCCGGCATACTGGCCCACTATACATGATGATTAGTTAAGTTAGTCACGTACAAAAAATATAAGAAAGAAATTCCTTGCAATGCAAAAGATTCCATTGATTTGAAATATGATCTTATATATATACAAGTACTTTCATTGGCATAGGGCTATGAGTGACAACTGTAATGACAATGAATAAAGTATGTACCATATGGTGTCACCTGATGTTGACTCTCTCATTCACCCACTCTGGGTGAAACAGTCTCATTCAGAACATATTTTCCCACTCCTTTGACAAGGCCTGAAATGTAGTGAGCGGTACTTCTAGCATCTCTGTTGCAGTTTAACCTCATGTTATAAGAACTGCTTGGCTTTGATCTTCTAGCATCTCTGTTGCAGTTTAACCTCATGTTATAAGAACTGCTTGGCTTTGATCTTCCCCTTACATGCCCATCTTTTCACAAGTCATAGTGCAAAGTAACGCATGGAGTGTAAAATTGGTTATGAAAGGAAATACATCCAGCTGATGAACTGATGGTACAATAAACATCTCATGGTTTCAAACATATTTAGATTGACTGTGTATTTATTTTAACAGTATAAAAATATGATCTGGGTCTGAAAAGTGGTAGGAGGTAAATAATTCTCACAAAGCTTGAACTGGCTGGAGAGATCTGGTAAAGGTGTACCATTATTTTATGGACGCAAATCGACGAGGTCGTGCGTTGTGCGATCCTAGTTTTTGCGACAACAGCAGCCGCAACTTTCGCTGTTTCCGTCAACAAGCAATCATGGCGTCGATCAGCAAGGAACGTTTGCGAGAGATGGAAGAGGAGATGGACCGGTAAGCTGTTTTAACTATATGCCGCCAGATTCTCAGTTCAATTTAGTTGAGAGCTTAATTCTTCCGAGAAAAGCAAATTCAGTTAACATCCATTCTATCCTTTCAATGTCATTTGAAGCAAACCCGTCTTGGAAGCCCTTTGGGCGTTTGGCTACTCGGCGCTTTTTCGGTTGTTCCCACCCCTCCCCAGTTAACGGAAGGACTTCCGAATGCGTTCCATCGAGTGAAAACAATACATAGCTACCCCGGCGGCTTTCCCTGATATGTCAATCTGACTACTGCCCAGACGAACATCGGCCTACGGCCTCAATGATACAAACTGACTAGACCCTCACGTCGTTGCAAATCAATCTGACAATCGACTAATATAGCCTAAGTTGGGGTGGGAACAACCGAAAAAGCGCCGGCTACTCCTCTAGTCTATAATTATAAATTATCCAGATCTACTGTCAATGCACTATGTGCAGTCAGCACGTCGATGCAGTCAATATTTGTTTTTCCATACAGTTTCATTTACCAGTGTTTTTGTGACTAATCCACGTTTAGTGACGTTCTTATCAAGACATCACAACATTACGGTGCACATGACTGCTGTCAACTAAGCTTGTATAAATTTTGCCTTGAATAACTTTCCCAAGTTTTGTGTCCCCACAACTTCCATCTTGAGTTCAAAGGTAAATATGTGACCCTACAGTTTTCTCCATTTAGTGGTCTGGTGCAAGCTCACAGAAGTGCTTTGGACACTCTACTTTAGGTGGATTTTCGGAAGGTCTTCCGCCCGTCCACGCCAGTCAAGAAAACACAACTACCCTAGCCCCTTTTCGCCTGATTAGTCAATCTGACTACCACCCATTGATACAAACTGACTAGACCCTCACGCCCCCAGGTCCATCTGACCATTCCAATGCAGGTTGTTTAAGCTTATATCTTAATCATATTATGTTTGTTAACTTTTTGGTAAGTGGCGCGGACGGGGGGAAGACCTCCCGGATTTTCATTGAAAATATGTTTTCTGGGAATTACGAGTGTGATTATGCACAATGGTGCTTACTGCACTGACATGCATTCATTTGGCACCCAGCATGAGGTGTGGTCTCTGGTAATTGCAGTGTGACATCAGTGTTGTGTGTGCATCAACTGGGATCACTAGCAGCATCATTAATCTATTGTATTAGTATGATTACATGATGTATTCAAAACAAGAGTTCAAAAGAGCCACAAAAAATAGATCGTAGAAAATTTAAGTGAAACAAGGAATCGGACCACAAAGTTTTAAGTTGAAAACAGTAAAGGGCGCACAGTCTTTTTGAAAGGTACACAGCTGAATAAACTTGCACTTGCACATGACATGCGAAAACAAAGATGTGCTGCGCATGCTCACTTTGATTATGAGTGATGACAGTTTCATTACACAAACATGTATTAACCCCATGACCCGAGCGGGACCTGTGCGTGGCAGTGTCTTACTTGACTATATACACAGAGTGCACACTGTACGTCATTTTGAGTGTTGATGTCAAAGCTTCTTAGAGATGTTATCATACCATTTACATGTCCTGTCTATGCATGATGTCTTTGTAAATGACCTTATGAAGAGGGTTATAGGATTTGGCTCAGGAGCCCAGGTGCAGGGTCATATAAGGCTCAGGGGGTCAGGGTTCATAGGGTTAATTGTGCGTCACTCTATGATATAATTATGCATCATGGACTGGAGTGAAACTGCAGCTTAATGTATGTAGTTTACAAACTGTGTGTACGCTTTGCATTGAGTCTGACTTCATCTAACTGAAGATCACAGATTGTGGAAGTTGAGTACTCATAGAATTAGAAGTTGGTTTTTTTTTTTCAGCTTTGAAGCGGAGATCCAGGGGCCTGGAGGCCCCCCACCTCCTGGAAGAGGCTTTATTCTGGGTGCCAACACCTATGATAAAGTTCAGGCTCAACTTTCCTCCTTGAGACAAGAGGTATCAAGACTTCCAGAGAAGGAAAAGAAGGATGGTGATGAAGGAGGTGAAACAAACATTTTTGGTGACGAAGATTTGCGGAAACGGAAACGGAAGTTCCAGCCTGATGATGACGATGATGAAGAAGGGAATGAATTTCATGACATTGATGAAAGACCCGGGAGACCACAAGGTCCCATCATACCACCTCCCCCTCCTCCACCACCAGTTATGCCAAGCAGACCTCCACCTTCACAGCCAAAAGGTGGAAACTCCGTATCAAGTAAGTGTACTAAATATATATCTTACTGCAGTTTGATCATGAAACCACAAGTACAGCTTTCTTTATAAATTATTACGTCTTAGGTCTCATATTGACAAGAGAAAAAATACACTTTTCATGGTACAGTGGTCACCGCCTAACAGCACGGTACCCGGGAGACAGTGTTTAGCGTGCTGGTAGGCGAACGTGCTGTTAGGCGTATAGGGGAGGGAACCATGCAGGCATGTGCACTGTGTAATTAACACACTCGTCAATGTAGACTGAGGCCTTATGCCTTGCTGTAAATTTAGGCCTAATCATGACAAAACTGGAAAGAATCCGACCAATCCAATGCAAAAGCTGATCAGATGCAAAAACCAATCAAGTGCAACGAATGTTTTCTCTGTTCTTTCCTATCCGCCCACTCAAATCTTTGCAAATGATTAGGGCGGTCACAAACCTTTTGTTGTTCCCGTCCCCCACCCATACAGTCAGTTCGATCTACATACGCAACTGATCAAAGCAGCGCTGCCGCCATGTGTCCATTGTAAAGAGCGCGTGTCTGTCTGACGAGAGATTATGGCGGTCCCATACCCTCTGTTGACTCCAACCCCACCCTCACATGCCAGCTTGATCTACCTATAGGTAATGATTAAAGTAGCGGCGCCTTCACAGGTTCATTGCAAATGGCCCCTGCCTGTCTGGTGGTCAATTACATGTAATACAGTTTCGTTTGTAAAAGTTTTTCATCTCTCTGATATGAAAAATGCGTGCTCTTAGGTGAATGGTACTTAAATAAGCGTGCTGTTAGAAGGGACCTTTTATATAGAAAAACTTATGTTTTTTTTAAAGAGCGTGCTGTTAGAAGGATCGTGCTGGTAGCCGGCGTGCTGTTAGGCGGTGACCACTGTACTGGATCCTTCTGTGCTGAATGAGTGGAATTCCTTCTTTAGAGAGTTCATAGAGTTTGTATGCTCAGAGGAGGGATTGCCCCCAGCTTATGGAGAATGTACATGGGTACAGTGGAGAAAGGGTTCTGGGTAGCGTACATATATGCGCTTTCAATTCTGATGGCAAATTGAAAGGTGTTTTTGTTTAATAATATTTCAACAAAGTTTACTGACAAGTGTCTGAATACATAGGGCGTTATTGTGCAAGAGGAATGCATGCAATAAGACTACATCTGCAAACAACAACAATAGACAAACAAACAAAGTTACAGGAATACAGAGGTTCAAGTTGATCCATAGCTATTGATATTTTTAACATTTCCTTTGTTGCCTTTAAATTTTAAGCACTTTGAGCAAATCCTTTGGTTTGGTCATCACAGTGTTTTTCTGCGCTTCATGAAAACAAGATCAAGGATCTACTGGCCTAGGACACTGTGATGTTGTAACATCCAGTGTTTGGTGAAAGAGGGTAAAATATTGATTTTTAATCATTTGAAAATGATCATAAACATGAAATGACACTTTCCTGCAGGAGTTTGTTGAAGAAATGTCACAGCGAGGTTGAAGTTACTGAGAACTAACAGTATGATTTCACATCATATATGTTAGTTAAATGCATTATAATCAGAGACTGTTTTACTGTGTTTTATTTCAGCACTCTGCTTGCAGGTAAACTGACATAAAATTTATTCTACCACCAGAATACTTATTAAATATTATTTTTCCATCACCAGGACCAATGTAGAATGGCAAAAAGGACCTCATGAAATATTTTTGAAATCTTTTTCCTTCTGTCTGACAGTGTTTGCCCCACCCCCTCCTCCACCCCCTGAGCCAGAAAGAGACAACAGTGACCGCACACGCTCTACATTGTCCTTTAAGCCCTATGCTGCTGGTGAAGGTCCACATGTGCGCCGCCCTGCATTCATGCCACCGCAACTTAGACATCGACCCCCACATCCTCCTGGTGGGCCACGTCCACCTTTCCCGCGACCACCCATGAGGATGGGGGGACCACTTGGTCCTGGTGGAGGCTTCGGTCATATGGGAGGACCTCCTAGACCCCCTCCTATGATGGGACCAGGTCCTCCAATGGGGCCGATGGCACCGCCTGGCCCACCAGTTGCACCCATGGGACACCCAAATCCTGGAGTTCCCACAGTCGGAATGCCTGGCCCACCAATGGCTCCACCGGGCCCACCAGGGATGGACCCTGGGGGAATGCAGTTCATGACCCCAGCAGTTGAAGTAAGCATTCATTTGGCAGCCTCAGTTCCTTTTTTTTCTTTCTCCATTTTCTTTTGGTATGTAGAAGAGGTGTAACAAATGCACACTTTGACACTTGTTTAGAATGCGTTGTGGCACTTATCAAGCTGTGTCACAGATCCAATTTATTCAAACTTCTTATATCATAATACTAAAGTCGCAAACATTGAATGTCAAATTTCTCAATTGTGCAAAAAGTGGAGTTGGAACAACAAGAACAGTCACGATTTGTCAGTCTGTCATCAGTTCCTACCCATCTGATTGTCAGGCGTCTTAGCAAATGGGTGGATCAAATTTGCCAGTTTTTAGCCTTCAACAGAAACAGAATCATCATGTCAAATGAGCTAAAGAAGTGCACATGAATTTTAAATCAATTTTTTTTTTACCACTGTTCATTGCCTTTGAAAATGACTTTGAAAATTAACAATCTCACCAGGCAAATCGGAAAAAGTGACTTCCGCAGACATTCCCCAAAATTGAAAAAGTATCAGTTACAGAAGCATTTAATACAGTTTTTTCGCAGGTGATCAATGTTTTATAAATAATGTAAATTTTCACGGTTATCATTGTGTGTGTTAACTACTTCACTGTGATTTGGTAAATATGTGGAATGAGAATGGGTGTCTTCTATGATCATTCTTCCTTTGTGTAATTCTTAAAAATGTCTGGAAAGTAGAAAACAAAATATGACAGCCATCATTAACTAAGCCATGATTTAGTTGAAGAATGGATGGGAGAGGCAAACATTTGTTGCATTTTTCGTATTTGCAGAGTAAAGTAATTCACTTGGTACCTTCATCTTTTGCAAAATTAATTCATCAAAGAAGAGCTGAAGCGTTCCAAAGTGTATCCTTAGTTAGCATTCAGAAAAGTGGGAGTGACAGAATGAAGAACTAGTGACTCAGGCAAGGCTCAAGCCTGTGACCTCTGCTGTAGTACCAAATGCTTTGCCAGGAAGAAGAAAACCAACTTTCTTTTAAACAGTTTGGCCACTCTTTATCTCCTAATTCAGCGTAATGACTGCAGGTAAACAAGGACAGTTTTTGCAAGCATTAAATGCAAGGATGGGAATCTTCCAGAAATTTCCTGATTTCTGGACTTTTTAAAATTTATTTTCTTTTTTGCCCAACGTGGAAATTTTCTGAACCATCACTGTTATTACATCCCCTAAGGATGACAAGGTTCTGTCTATACTTCTTGGCTGAACTCAGTTACACACAACCCTGCACACTATTTCTATAGGCTTTCTCCACTGTGTGTCAAAGTATCAAGCAGATTCAGTGTGAAATTTGTTACTGTTACTAAAACAAAAAAAAATATTTGCTCTAGAAGCTATGAGTACATGAAACTTCAATCTTTGACTTCTCAAGAGTTGATGGAAGAAAGTTAGAACCTTGTCATTCTGAGGGGACAATTAATCAAAATTGTTTTGTGTTTTGTCCAATGCATTCATGGTAATGTAATTTATATATAATGTGTATGCATACTATTGGCAGTGATGCATTACATCAAAAGTTCAGGAAACTTATCTGCCAGCAGTTCTCATCCCTGATTAAGAGACGAGTGAAGGAAGAAGAAATGGGAATGTCTCACCAGATGATACACCATGCTAATAAATTGAAATGTGATGGTGCTAATGTGAATAATTTTGCTTGGAGATCAAACAAACATTACCAGAGACAAACCACTGAAGCTGAAAAACCTTTCCCGATTTTGTTCCAGGAATCTCAGCCCAAACAAGCAGTGGTTGAGGCCCCAAAGGTAGTGTATAGTGCTGCACCAGTCATCAAGTTGGAGAGAAAGAAAGATGACAAGAAGAAGAAAAAGAAGAAAAAAGGAAGCAAAGAGGGAGAGAGTGGCGAAGAAGGGAGAGACAGTGCAGGTGAAAATGAATACTCATGTGTTAATTTTTCCTTAATCACACATTTTGTTCTCCTTTTCCTTTCCGTCTTGTTTTTTATTTTTAAAGTATTTCTGTAAACTTTGTTTTCTGACATAGTTCATGGAAAGAGTTGCTCAGTAATTCATTAAATTTGTGTATTGCTTATTTGTAGAGTACATGTTCAGGGTGCATGGGTTTTTAAAATCATTCCTTGCATTAGGACCTTCTTTTGACTGAACTGACAACCACTGGGAGGGAGAACTAGAAAGTGAAAGAAAAAGGTACTGACTGATATCAGTCTGAAAGTATGGTCCTGTTTTCGTATGTAGACTCTGACACTAAAATATAAATATTACACCTTGACAACACATTTCTATGGCACTTAGTCAGAACTTTGAGAAATGTAATAGGCTGTTAGATTACTTGAACCTGAAGTTCATGTATTTTTATGAGGGGGGGGGGCGGTTAATCGCTATACTGGCTAAGTGGTTAATGAAAAGCTGCAGTGGATAGTAATTATTAATATGTTGTGGAATTGTTTTTTCTCTTTTTGTGTTTTTATTGTGGTCTGCTCTTTTTTTCTTATTCATATGGGAGAAATATCAGTGGCTGTGTCTTTACATTAGGAATAAAATTGCATAGTCCTTAATGTTAAGCCTGGGATCTAATCACAAGATGGTTTTCAGTGAAATATTATACTCTTTAATCCTGGCTCACCAGGTCAGTCTGGGAAAGAAATTGGTCCCAGTATTCCCACACCGACATCCATTACGATGACAAGCGAAGAAGACAAGTCAATTGCCGACATGGAGATTGCTCCGGAGAACACAATGGTGGGCGGAATTATGGCAGCAACTCCTATCCCTGGAACTGCAGCCGTGGGATCTGTTAGCGCACCCACAGGTGGCAAGAAGGAGAAGAAAAAGAAGGAGAAAAAGTTCATTCGTTTGGCGGCCAACACAGCTTGGGAAGATCCAACACTTGCGGAGTGGCAGCAGGGTAAGTTTAATTAGGCATGTCTTCCTCCTATTGTTGAGTGTTGAGCTTTTCTTGGTTATTTTTTATTATATTATTCAACCCCTTCACTGCCAAGTATTGCCATGTCATCACTGTTTTATGTTAATGGCATGAGTCATTTTTGAGATATTAAGAAAAAACTGTTTCTTTTACTGTCATTTGGTGACTTCTGCCACTATGATTCTATTGGATTAGTACATTTTCTATTGGCGCAGTTCTTTTTCCATAATATCGTCTGATAGTCCTCATGCTCAGGAATGCAAGGAATCGTCAGTTACCTTTTGGCATAGGTCTGACACATGCCATTATCGTATCGTGTAGAGCAGTGTTGATGTAAAGAAAAAACACCCAGCATTTTGTGGCTGGCACCAGAAACTCATCAACAATCGCCTGTTTATGGGAATATTGATGTGAAATGTCACAGGAAAATTCTTCAAATATTACTTTTCTCTATCATCATATTATAAAGGAAGAAAGGCCTCCAATGTTGTAATGAATGGCTTTGTAACAGCTGAGCATTAAATTCTACAAAATATCATATTACACATGGAAGGACATACATAAAGATATATATGGGCACATTTTAAAAGGTCTTGAAGTTTGCTGTATTTTGAATACTTTCGTTGATTTTGAGCCACAACTGAATTGAACAGAAGAAAGCGTTCCAACATTTTGACCCAGAAAAAGAAGACGCATTTTTCTTTGAGTAGAATCAAAAAGTGTGACAGGAAATTTCGTTCTGCGCCTCAGTTTACACTCAGGTGATCGAAAGGCAACTTTAAAAATCACATCTCTGTATTCCCTGAGTCAGGGGGCCAACTAATTACATGTATTATAATAATTCTCTCAGACTTGCTGGCCCAGAAATCCTCCGGGCAAGGCATCAAAGGGGTTGATGCTTGAGATTTGAAAGTTTCAGTGTAGTTGAAGAAGCAACAATAGACAGAAAGTGTTGGTTATTTGTGGCTAATCCATTGGGAGCACTAAATTATAAATGATTGTTGATGAAGACATGAAGAATAGATAAGATAAGAACCACTTTAGTATCCCATGAGGGAAATTCACTTTGGCATTACGTTTAAGAGCACATACATAGTATACACATTTAACACATTATTACATAAACAATATATGATAACTCAATAAACTCAACAACATATATATGAAGTGACTTGGTAAGGAAGCTTAATAAAATATGGCACACATCTGGCTAGTGTCTTGTTGAGGTGAATTGTGGAAGGCAAAAATGATCCTCTGCAACAATAGACAGAAAGTGTTGGTTATTTGTGGCTAATCCATTGGGAGCACTAAATTAAATGATTGTTGATGAAGACATGAAGAATAGATAAGATAAGAACCACTTAAGTATCCCATGAGGGAAATTCACTTTGGCGTTACGTTTAAGAGCACATACATAGTATACACATTTAACACATTATTACATAAACAATGTATGATAACTCAATAAACTCAACAACATATATATGAAGTGACTTGGTAAGGAAGCTTAATAAAATATGGCACACATCTGGCTAGTGTCTTGTTGAGGTGAATTGTGGAAGGCAAAAATGATCCTCTGTATCTTGCTCTGTTTGCTTTCATGTTTCAGCAGTCATATTTCATGGTGTGATTTAATTGAGTGCAAAAAAATATTTTTTTTTGAATTATGGTTCAACTTTCACTGTTATGGAAAGCACAACAATAAACATACTGTACCACTGGTATGATCAAATGAAATTTACTGTGGGGAGAATAATTTTGGATTTACTGGGAGAAACATTGATCTTTTATCAGTTTGGCTGTCAGTTCAAGGGAGGATATATGAAACTAATTTTGAAACTTTAAAATTGTTATCACCCCTGTTAAAAAGACATCTGTTGAAATTATTAGTCCAGATTTTTATCTCAGGGAATCTTGTGGTTTCTGAAGGAGGTCAAAGTCTACAGGTTGATTTAACTAGATTTTCATCATTTTTTCAGGGTTCATATAGACATATTTTACAGTACAGGCCTTTTCCCGTTCACATGGGCTCCATTCCTCTACCGATTCAGCAACTTAGTTTGGTCTAGTGGGCGGTGCAGGTTGACAAATTTATTGCCCAGTAACCACCACCTGTACCAGGACTGCCCGTAATCCAATCCGTTTTTACCTGTGCAGGGCTTGCTTGATCCTCACTTGAGGATTAAAATTTAATCTCACTCTCTTGTTTCTTTTTCAAGTTTTTGCCATCGCCTTGTGTGTATTGTGAAAGTATATCGATGAGATAAATTGATAAAGAAATAAATAAACAATTCCTCTTTACAGTGATATAAGTTTTATAAGGAGAACATTTCAATAAGTCTTTTAATAGACACTTTTTCTTTATGGATCGCGATTAAAAGTGCTTGAAAATTTAGGCATGGGTTCCGTTCAAACTTAATTATCTAAATATTGCGAGATATTACAGTATTTAGTTAACCATCCAGGGATAGAGGAACCTATGCCTAATGCAAACCTGCAAAAATTAAATGCATCTACTTCTTTTGCTGCCTACAGGAACTGTGTTTCCCTCCTAGGGGTTAGTTGTTAGTTCCACTTGAGGAGAGAAAGTGTTTGTGGATGTGTGTGAGAGAGAGAGAGTGTGTGTGTTTGTTTGTGTATGTGAGAGAGAGAGAGAGAAGGGGGAGATGGGGAAGATACAATTGAACACTTCTATGTTACTCCTTTTATGGAAATTTATATCACATTAATAACTGGGTGTATTGCTCTCTCTTTCCTACTTCGTCTCTCTTTAGCTTTCCTCACCTGTCTCTTCCCGAATCTTCTAGTTTTTGATATATCTATTAATGATATCATTTTATAATAGCCTTAAGTAAGGGATAGTTCAATTATTGATTTTCAGAAAAATCGGCTATAATGGAACATACACTGTTCAGTCACACTGATCTGATCAATAAACTCTGTCATGTTTGTAGCCTTCGTGTGCAGAACTCTGGTGATGTTAAGGCAAATAAGACCAAGAGACTGTGCACCATTTCGTTCAGAATTGCTTATCTACTTTGCAATAGATATCACTTCGGATGACAGCAGGCATTCTGCAAAAATATGCCAAAAATGCATAGTCCGCATGAGCAAGTTGAAGCTAAAGCCCATTACTGCCACACAACTTGAATTAGCCAAGAAAATGGTCCAGGATGTCTGGTGTGCATATTTATTTATTTTGGTAATATTAAGTACAACTGTATCATTCACACGAACTAGTTACATAGACGGCTGACTAGATGTCATGTGTTTCAAATGCTTTAATAGCTTAATCTAATCTTTTTTTTATTATATCTGTGAATAATTCCACAAAAAAGAAGTGTGACTGATAATCTTTGATTGATTGAGAGAGAGAGAGAGAAAGAGAGAGAGGCAGAGAGGAGAGAGAGAGAGAGAGAGAGAGAGAGAGAGAGAGAGAGAGAGAGAGAGAGAGAGAGAGGGAGGGAGGGAGGGAGGGAGGGAGGGAGGGAGAGAGAGACAGAGACAGAGAGACTAAAGGAGTGACTTTATCATGCATTTTTAAATGAAGCCACTACAAAAGACTTAATATCTCACTTCTGAAGATGTAGAAGCAAATGGAAACTTGACAGTGTAAAATGCTATGGTTGCCTGTATTTATAGACAGCACAGTTTGTTTGGGATATCTCGCGTTTTGTAATAATAATTAATTTGATATGAAATTGTATGTTTTTAAAAATAATTTGCATGCCTTTCTTGGAGGCAGGGTGAATGTGGCATGTCGCCATTTTTTTCACTTTTTCAGTGTCTTATGTTATAGAGCGCATGTTAAACTTTGATTGCACATGTGACATGTTGATGTAGGTCACTTGGTTATCAAGATATTAAATTTCAAAGTTTGGTAAAAATGATGAAATCAGGCCAGTTTTGACTTCTTACTGGTCCCAAGTGCACTGAGGTGGAACGGATGGAGACGGCCTAACCGCCAACCGAAACCCGATAGGCTTGGGCCCGCCCACAGCTCCCGAACTAAGTTGCAGGTTGGAGTGGATGTGTGTTAGATTTTTAACTTCACTTTTATTTTTCTTATTTATAGGAATCTGAGAGCTGAATATCAGCCCACAGGAAGATAACTAAAAACAGTAACAGACATTTATAAGGTGGTCGCCATCAGTCATCATGCCGATGCGATTGCTAAACTCAAACTCAACTCATACCCCTTCAGAACCGCCGAGTTCTCACCAATTTTTAAAGACAAACCTGGTGTGGAGTGTTACATCATATCTTGCCTCAGTCTGGATTGGTTATTATTACAAGGGTGTAAATCTTTCAGATTTTTTCATTCTGTTCAGGGGTGTAGATCTTTCAGATTTTCTCTGATTTCGACCCCACCAGGGCATTTCATTTTCAGAGAATTTTTTCAAATGTCATTTACACCCCTGTTATTACCACGACTGTGAAGATGTGATGTTTTTCTGAAGATTTATGAAGCAAAAAAAGAAAAGAAGAGATTCTGTAGAACTGATGGTTCATATTGATTGCTGTTTCATATTTGCAGATGATTTTCGCATGTTTTGTGGTGATCTTGGGAATGAGGTCACTGATGAAACTCTGGTGCGAGCTTTCAACAAATTTCCCAGCTTCCTCAAGGCCAAAGTTATACGGGACCGCAGAACCAACAAGACCAAAGGTTATGGGTTTGTCAGCTTCAAAGACCCTGTTGACTTCACCCGAGCTATGAGAGAGATGAATGGTGAGTCAAGAAATTATCAGTACATATTGCTGGCATATGGGAATAAATGCATGCTCGGATACAGGTACTTAGTAGACCTTGAATACTTGAAAAACCTTGAAGAACAAAGTCATTTTTCAAGGTCTTGAAAAACATTGAAAGCTGTTGCCTATCTTAGAAAAATATTTCACATTCTCAAAAACCTTGAAAATTGTCTCTTTCCCAAAAAACATTGAAACTGCCTCAAATCCTCAAAAAAACCCAGAAAACTGCCTGGCATCCTCAAAAAACATTGAAAACTGTCAATCAAAAGATGCATATTTTCCTTCTCCGTCCTTTTCAAATAACTTTGAAGATGCAATGGGGAAAAAAATAATTGAAACTACGTGCCCCATTTCTCAGAACAATTTACTTAGTTTACTTTGACATTGCTGTGTTGTTTTGTAACCTAGAAAACTAAAAATGTAATCTTGCAAAACCTGGAAAAAGACATGGCCATGAAATCTGGATCTTTTGTGAAGCATTTTTCAGGAGGGCTAAAAAAAAATAAATTTGTTCTTATCTTATGGGCTTTTTCTGTCTATTATATCTACGAAAATAATTCAGTTATATTGATAAAATTTGTTGCCTATTTGACACACATCTCACAACCTTAGTTCTTGTTTGTTTTGTCTTCATTTTCTGAAAAACTGGAGATCTTTTAGTACACGTAAAAGCGGTATAACAAATGCACACTTTGACACCTGTTTAAAATGAGTTGTGGCACTTATCAAGCTGTTTGACAATTCCGATTTATTCCAATTCCTCATCATAATTATAAAGCCGCAAACTTTTAAGGTCAATTTTCTCAGTCGTGCGGACAGTGGAGTTGGGAGAATTAGAAACGAGAATTAAGGTTGCAATATGTCAGAGAGGTGAAAAGGCATACTGCGAGTTACATAATACTAAAGCCACAAACTTTTAACGTCAATTTTCTCAGTTGTGCAGAAAGTGGAGTTGGGAGAAACAAGAACTAAGGTTGCAGTATGTCAGAGAGGTGAACAAGCATACTGCCAGTTACATTGTTATTCCCTACTGCCAGCAGTATGGAGCTCATTGTTGTGTCATTTATCTCTGCATGCATATATTATGTTTTCAAGGACTTCAGTCCCACTGGGAAGTGAAAAGTTGCGCACAGTATTTATTTATTTTGTTCTGACAGAGGTGTCTTCCCGAATATCTCCGTAAAAATCACTGCTGAACCTTTTCACATCACCCCGCACCTGTTGGGTGCAGCCTGTTTTACAACCGATGGATACACTGGTCACCTGCGAGGTGTGGCCAATCGCGCACCCATACACGGCACCCCGCACCACCTGGGATAACGCGGTTTCGTAGCACATTCTGGTTTTTTTTGTGTTTTTTTTTGTGTTTGTAAACATGTGATTGTCAATATTCATCTCTGAGTAAGCTTTCCAGTGATACTAAAGCATAGCTGCCAAACGTCCCGTTTTTTATGGAACAAGTCCGTATTTCGGGCCTTAAGTTCGTTTATCCGTTTTTGGTCCAAGAAATCCGTATTTTGACATTTGGCCTAAAAAATTTTTAAAATTTATCCTTTTAAAAAAAAAAATCTGTAAATAAGCTCTTATGCGTCGGAAGTTAGGATAGGGCTAGCCACGCCAAAGTACTCGACGCTTAGCATGTTAAAAAGGAAGCATCATTGATTGGAATAAGGTGATTTTTAAACACTTTATAATGCTTTAATTTGTAAATTTTCTGTCAAGGAGCGCTCATTTTTTTACCTCAAAATTGGCTTAAAATTGTTTTCGGAAAGGGGGCGTTGCCCCTGTACCCCGCCAGGGCTTCTTCAGCCCCTGGACCCCAGCCTTGTTCCTTATTTTGATTTTCAAAACTTGGCAGCTATGCTGAAGATAAATATAGCTTTATCAAAAGATTTTATATGAATTTTCAAAAACACCCAAAAATAGTGGGTACACAGGTAAAGAATGAACGTATGGTGGGCATGTGAGGGCCATGATCCCCGCGATGCGAAAAGGTTAAGTTCAGAAAATGAATTCTGACATTTTTGAGTGAGGAGAAACTAGGTCTTCATCTTTTTTAGAATTTCAGATTTACAATAAGAATGCTTGGAATTGCTCAGTTTAACATTTGAAATGCATTTTTCTTTACGGGAGAAAATACTGAAGGCCTGCCCCCTGTTCACTCCTGTACTTTCAATTGATGAACTTGTTAACCAAAAAAAACAAGGTCAGATGTCACACTGATGTATAAAAATCCATATTATGTAATGTTTTTTTGGCAAGATTATAAAGAATGCCGTCAAATTGTCTTTTGAAAAATAAGCTGGCTGAAATGTTATTGGGGAATTAGAGTCAAGGACATGAATTTAGCGGGACACAGATTTTTTAATGTTTAAAAACCAAGTTTCAGCAGAAATGATGCTCTTCCAGTCCTTGAACAAAATGCTCCCCCGGAAGGACAAAACACTGTGAAATTGTAATTTAATCTCTTACAGTGTTTTGTCATTGAACAGCAGTGTGGACGGCCTAATGCCAGTATCATGTATCATGTTATGGATGTATTCATGCCTCCCACCAGTGACACCCTGGAGGGCACAGAAGTTTGCATTATATTTTCTACCATAGAGATTCATGCTCTGAATCCCTTGTTAACCATTACATAAGTTTTGATCCGCCCTTTTAGTTCCATTGACAAAATCGTCCGTAATATTGGCTGTTTTATCTCTTTGCTGCTTTTTGGGTGTATTCAGTTCTCTTTCTTTCTTTCTTTCTTTCTTTCTTTCTTTCTTTCTTTCTTTCTTTCTTTCTTCCTCCCTTCTTTCTTTCTACTTTCCTTCTCTTCCTTTCTTTTATTCTGCCATTCTTTCTCTTTTCATCTTTCTTTTTCTCTCTTTCTTTCTTTCTTTCTGTTCTGTTCATCACGATATCTGTTTTCGAAAGAAGGAGGTCAAAATACCGTTCTGAATATAGAGAAAGTTAAATGAAACTACTCTAATCTCTCATTTTGCCTCATTCATACTCTTTCCTTCAGTCAGTCATTCGTTCACCTACTACCTTATGCATCATCCATTCACTGATTTATTTATTTATTCCACCCTCACCCATTCTGGCCTCGAACTTTTTTGCCCGCCTTCGTTCCATGGATGTGTATCATTGATTTTCATTCTAAAAATGCACGTACTTTTTTCAACTCCATCTTGATACCCTGTGCTTCCGTAGTCTGTCATTTTCTAGGTTGTGACGTGTGATCTAAAGCTGTGTTTTCATGTGTACGGAAATGGCAACAGATGCGTCAAAAATCCATCAAATAGTGCAAAAGAAGAGTGTTTCCATGTGTACGGAAATGGCGTTTCCATGTACACATGAAAACATTCTTTCTGTTTCACTACGTGAAGGGTTTTTGGCGTTTCCGTTTCTGTACACACGAAAACCCAACTTGAGTGAGTCGGCGAAGACGGTATGTAATTTGTCCGAGTCTAATGGTGATCCACCAATTTGGTGTTATCTCGACTTTTGGCATGCCCGACGGCAGGACTCAAAAGTTCTGCAAAAAATAAATGTGCCCTATTGCAAGGGGAAGGTTGGACGGCAGTCTCACTTCACGTGAGATCTGACCGGAAGGAGGAAGAGGGAACAAGAAGAATGCCATTTTGAGACACCCCCATTTCCCCCCCCCCCCCTCTCTCTCTCCTTAAAATGCTCCAGTGCTGAGTTGTTGAGGTTTTGGGAACTTTGTATTTGTTCGAGATGGCGTAGCCTTCTTCGTGTTCGGCTGATCGAGAATGAATCGCAAGACTCGCATGTTTGTTTTCATTTTGAATTATAGTTGTGCTCACAAATACACATACGCCTCTCTGTCTTTCACTTTCCCTCTCGTCCTTTTCCTAAGCAATGCGTCTTTTAAACTCAGAATTTAATCAGTGTAATATAATTAATACGGAACGGTTTGATTCTATTGTTACATTTAGAAACACTGAATACGAAAGATAAATAAAGAACGAATACCCAAGTAGACTCAAAGTGGCCGTTATCATTTTGTTGCACCGTGAAACCCAAACTCAAACTCACACCCCCCCCCCCCCAGGACTCTGAGAGTCCCTACTGTGTGGATGTCTCTTTAGCTGGATTTTATTACATGTTCAGTTTCATTTACAAGTATTTCGTCCCGAGGCAGTGATAAATACATATAGTAGCCGGTAAATGACGAGAGAAATTCTGGCGCAGAGTTCAGGCCGTAGAATGAGAATCGCCCAGTGACATTACTTTAGTGTCTTATAAAAAAAAACCCAACTCAGAGCGATGGCTCGGCGTGTCATTTACTGCAGGGATTTTCCACTTTTTCTTTTTGCGGGTCCCAGGCCCAGTTTCATAATGAAAATTAAGCAGCTGATGTGTTACTGTGGAATCAATATTCTGAGTTTATGCCTATAGTATAGCACTCGAGTTAACTGTCTTTGTTTGTTTTCTTTTTAAATTGTGTATTGTGTTCAGTTTTTAAACGAGAAATTTATAGGAGGAGACAGTATTGTAGAATACCTTCTGTGCTCGTTGGATTGTACCAGTTTGTTTTTTTTCTGTTGTAGATGACACTGACCTTGTTTAGGGGCAATGTTGTTTGTGCTCGGCCCTGTCTGTCTGTTCTGCGCTCTCTCTCTGTCCTCCTCTCTCTCTCTCTCTCACACACACACACTCTATTTCCCTCCCACACGTGGTTGATGGGCGCTAATGGTAGGATCTCCTTCTGTCCTTTCGTTGTTGCACATGTATTCTGTCTATCGCTCTATCGTCTTTCTAGCACAGTGTGGCTGTTATCGTGTGTGCGTGCTTTCTCCAAACTCAGACTTTTTCTCTCTCTCTCTCTCTCTCTCGCTGTCTCTGTTTGTCTCTTTCTCTCACATACACACACACTATACACATTCTTTCTCTCTCTCACAATGGCTCCCACCCAGCGGCTATGTGGGCCTCTGTATGAGATTCCTATCCGAAACGCCTTTCTGGAAAAGCGAACGGGCTCTTAGAAAATTCTGTTCACATTCCCTAGTAGGGTACTAGACCGTGGACGGCAAGTGGAGAACCTCCGATCTAGAAACAAGTGTTTTGTGAATCTCGCGAGTGGAGAGCTCCATTTCCGGTCCATGGTTGTTTTCTCCACTCTAGCCAATGGAGAACAGCGCTGTACTTCACGGAAACAACAGAGAATATTACAGCTGAGAAAGTGTTTTATAGGCAGGACCTTTAGACTGGTGTGGGACAGATGGACGTACAGTCTAGCAGGCCGACAGACGTTTTTATGGGAGTGGTGGAGATGTACGACACGGCGGGGAAAAAGGCAAACTCTATGTCTTTGGATAAAACAATGGTTCTCAACCTTTTTCAGACAAGTGTCCCACAGGCTCCAAGTTTTTTTTTTTTTTTTTTTTGTGGTTTTTTTTTTTTCTCTCCCCGGTTTGGTAGATTGATTGATTGTTTTATATACTTGCTTACCTGCCTACTTACTTATGTATGTACTCAAGTGTTTGTTCATTTTGCGGGTGGTCGGTGTGCGCTTCTGGTAGTCTCCTATTCTGTCCTGTCGTTCTACCATATGATATTCTGTCTATCGTCTTGCTTCTTTCTAGCATAATATGGCCGCTATCGTGTCGACTTGCTTTCTTCAAACTCAAAACTTTGTGTATGTTTTTTTCTTTTTTCTTTAGGGCATCAGTTAAAGTCGGTTAATGATTTTGCTCTTGCTCTAATTAAAAATTCTCAGAGTGTTCGGGGGCGGGTAAAGCTTTGACTTCCTTGTCATCAAGAGAAATCTGAGAAAGGATGAAAATGTAAATATGTGCAAAAAAAGTGCAACGGTTGCAGATTGACAGAAATTACCACGACGTTATCAAGCTTGGAATGGCTGCGATAATGGACTTTGGTCATGAAATTTCTGATCCATTTTTATTGGCCTTGATGTAATTTTCTGTGGGGCTGTGGCTGCAAGACATTTTCTCATTGACAGTCCTCAACCCTAAATCTTATCGAATCCCTAACCCTACCCCTATCCGTTCAACCCAAAAAACAGGATGAAAACAAAAAGAAAATACGAAAGAATCATTTATTAAGGCTGTTGTAAGGAGTATTTGGAGAGAAGCTATCTAGCTCTGAAATCGCAAACGGCTTTAAAATACGTACTCCCAGCGCAAAAAACTTGGGGGACGTACGTACTTGTGACAACATTCATTTCGAAATTCTCTTTAGTACGGGATTTCCACCTCTACCTGAGAATGGTTTGCTCCCCCCATGCAGGGTATTTTTGTCGTGATCCCGAGATGGCAAACTTCAGACTGATTTAGCGCTTTTTGTTTTAAGGTTCTGTTGGATAATTACACCCCCTAAAAGCGTCACAACTTCTGTGAGATGGTGAGATTAGTATCGCCAGGTTCGGAAATACACTGGAATTTTAAGTTTTTTAAATGTCAAACTTTCATGACTTTGTCACTGCAGAAATGCCATTTACAGTGAAAGTGTCCATTACTGACTTTGAAATGCGGATTGCGTGTAGGAATTGCGCAAGTGCTAGTCCCAAACTGCCAAGTTACATAATTGGCTGATATGTGGAGTCAAAGGCGTTGTGAAATGCGTGGGGAATGGACAAGAACAGAGGAATGAAATGAAACTGTCCGCATAGTCTTAACCCTTCCAATACGGAAATAGCATTGCTGTTAACTCTTTATTGCTCCATCACTTGCAGGTTTTGTTCCTCCATTTCTAGCTTTTAAATGCAGATCAGTGGAGTGATTCAGATTCATATTTACTATTCAAAACAGCTGAAATAAGTGGACCTCAATATAAACTGGATTCGTGAAAATCGAGCTTTCACAGCGTCAATAGTTGAAGGGTTAATTTAGTGGACTCAGTGATTATCTATACATCAGAGTGGGGCATGAACTGACTCAATTGTGTACTTTTGAGGACCAATGAACTGGGGCATTAGAGGCGTGGAATGATTTTCATTTTTTTTTTTTTTTACTGAAAGTGAAAGGAAGCGGGGGATGGGGAGGAAGATGGTAGTTCGTTGCCAACTTGTCTCTTTACGCTGTTACCCCCTCTCCCCTCTCTCTCTCTCTCTTTCTCTCTCTCTCCCTCTCTCTCAATTTCTCTCTGTCCCTCCCTCTTCTCTCTCCTTTGCCCTGGATATCTGTTTTCTGTCCCACCTCACATGACATTGTGTAATCTACAAAATTTATGATCGGGATAGAAAATAATGGAAAAAAGTAAGTCGAACGTCCCATTGATTCGTTGATAGAAAGATTGTTTTTATTTGTGTATTTTTGTTGTATAAAGACTTGTTGTAATACATTAATCCAGCAAATGCATGAGTAGAAAAAGCTAACAAAGAACGCCAAGATTCAGTAGAATAAACAGCCGCATGTTTGAGGAGTGCCATTTGGAAAAGTCGTGAAAGTTTTGTCCAGATTGAATAAACACGAAGTAACTTTGAATTCAGAGATTGGGTGACGATATTGAACATTCAGAAGATCCAGTTTTAGGCAACCTGACCCGAGTTTTATGTAGTTGTTGTTGTTGTATTTGTTTCTGTGAAATATTCCTGGAGTCACTCGAAGATTGATTTTTCCTTCTTTGAAATGGGGTCAACTATTTACGAACTTATCTATTTTAAGAACAAATTGAAATTATCTAAGTTGTAACTTTGCTCATTGGCGTCGTCACTGAGTCCAAAAAAATAATAAAAAAATAACATCAGACTTTTTGTCTAGCATGTCAGACAAAGTTACAACTCACATTACATTTTGCTCACAGTTTCTGCACGATTCTGCCATGATATCAAATCGTATAAGCTTGAAGCCAAGAAGCGGTGGGTCTTTCAGGTCTCAGCCTAACGGGATAGACTCTTTTGCGACGGTTCAGAGTAGCAGCAATGAATTTGCCAGAGTTTGGGTAATTACTGGTGCCTGTGAGCGTGCTGCTACGGAGCACAATACAAAAATAATGTAACCAGTTAAATCGTGTGTGTGTGTGTGTGTTTTCTTTCTTTCCCCGTGCATTACACAAATTCCATTTCTGAAATCTGATTCGTAAAAAAAAAAAGAAAAAAGTAAGTCTTTGATAATCTTTTCCAAACTGCAAAATTGTTTTGTTTTGTTTTTTTCTTCAAATCCGTGACTTCACATTTCTTACCAGTGGCGTCCCTGTTTTGTTGTTTTCTAATTAGGGCATCTGTTTGATGAATACAACAGTCATTTCTATTCCCCAATGCATGACTCT
Organism: Onchidella celtica; assembly: GCA_963931925.1. NCBI lineage: Eukaryota > Metazoa > Mollusca > Gastropoda > Systellommatophora > Onchidiidae > Onchidella > Onchidella celtica. The sequence continues at coordinate 27,886,411 of OZ007581.1, read as the reverse complement.
ATAAATTATAATAACCCATATATAAGCCTCACTATGCAACACGGAAACAGCCTCTGCCGGGTGAAGACGAAATGACTCAAAGCCCCCCCCCCCCCAACACACACACACACACACTCACCTTGTCTTGTTTCAAGTCAATCTTTAGATAATCATACTTTGGAAAGTCTCTATGGCCAAATGAAACATTTAATCCACCATAGATTAAAAAAACAACAACAGTTCAATCCACAATTATGTTCTAACGTGGACCCTCAACGCATCATGTCCTTTCTGATAGAGGCTAAGATCTGCAACTTGATTAAACAACTTTTGTGTTCATTTATAAAACTTTTTTTTCAGATCCATACAAAACAACTTTTGAGAATTTTAGCGGTGTGATAAAATTACATAAAAGAATTTAATTCTATTGTTAAGGCTCTGAATACGAAACTTAAATAAAGAACATGCACCCAGATAGACCGCGAAGGGCACAGAGTGGCCGTTATCGGACCGACGCGCCGTAAAACCCAAAGTTAAACTCAGACCACCATAGATTTTTAGACAGACAACTTAATTCACCTCTGAGTTTGTTAGAAAGTATCTTCAAAATGCACTGAAATTCCAGTATCTGTGTAGACGCTAGTAGAGCAGAAAAGTCCATTTTCTGGAAGCAAGATGAGCAGTAGCCAATTCTGTTATGATATCAAATGGCTATAAGTTTGAAGTGATGAAGCAATGGGCCTTTTGGATCTCTGCCGAAGAGCTGTGTCTATGAAGAGTGGATTGCTAAGACCATACCCTAGTCATGGGAAGAGGTCAATCCGAACGGATCTGGCAAATTCAGCTGATTTTGGACGTTGTAGAATAGTCTTATAGGTCTTTATTGCAAGAGGTTCGCTGCCCTTGGCATTTACACCTCACTTTTCTTGTTAATATTTTTCGGGCTGTGGTAGAGATTAGTTTTTTAGAATTTTGCCCAGGCAGCGACCTTGTTCAGCCTGGTCTTGTCGACTTTCAACTGCCAAGGTATCTTTGACGTGCACGCGGGCCCTCTGAGTGTTTCGCCCTTATTCGAGAAGACTAGGTGCTCGATCCTACTTACGGTCGGATCAGGGACAGGAATTTTTCCATCGTAGGTGCAGGAATGTTGGAATTTTTTTTCGTGGTAAAATAGTAGTAATCATATATGGTAGGGGAAACAGTTGTATCACAGAAATGGTGAGAAAATGCCTGTAGAAAGGTCGTGCTATTGACTGGTCGCAAGAATGCTGGATGTATCCCCGAATGGACGCAGAATCTCTTGTATTGTTGAAGGAAATGTACTGCTGACCTGAGGAGTTGTTTGTGTCTTTCCTGTGTGCTTTGGCGTTGGTGAGAAGATGCAAAGTTGAGTGAAGAGGTATACCAGAAAGCTTCTGTTCACAGCTTGGTGAAGCTTCGGTATTGACGTGACTGAAATTGGAGATTTAGAAGAGAATTATGAATGGTTTAAGGTTGTGGTTTATTTTCTATCTATCTGTCTATCTATCTATCTATCTATCTATCTATCTATCTATCTATCTATCTATCTATCTATCTATCTATCTATCTATCTATCTATCTATCTATCTATCTATCTATCTATCTATCTATCTGTATATCTGTCTGTCTGTCTGTCGGTCGGTCCGTCCGTCCGTTCAGATCCATCCATCCAGCCATCCATCCACCTATCTATCTGTCTGTCTATCTATCTATCTATCTATCTATCTATCTATCTATCTATCTATCTATCTATCTATCTATCTATCTATCTATCTATCTATCTATCTATCTATCTATCTATCTATCGTTCTGTCTCTCTGTCTCTCTATCTATCTATCTATCTATCTATCTATCTATCTATCTATCTATCTATCTATCTATCTATCTATCTATCTATCTATCTGTCTGTCTATCTATCTATCTATCTATCTATCTATCTATCTATCTATCTATCTATCTATCTATCTATCTATCTATCTATCTATCTGTTGGTATGTTTGTATGCCTGCCTGCCTGTCTGTCTGTCTGTCTATCTATCTATCCGTCTATGTGTCTATCTGCCTCTGTCTGTCCGTCCACCCGTTTTCCTATTTGTAAATTTGATAGCCTTGTCAAGCCAGATGTCCACCTCAAGGCCCGTGACAGGCCTACACACTTACCTGATTACAAGTTTCTATCAGCCTGCATCAAACTGTGTATTAGCTGGTAGAGATCCCGTGGTCTGAGCTCGTTGATTTGCGTTCTTTTCCCCATAGTGCCAGGTTCCCAGCCCCCTGCAATAGATCAGATATAGACTAGTAAAATTGTGTATCAGGTCACGGGTGAGCAGCCATATTTGTTTAGGGGAGGGGGGAGGTGATACAATTGTGATACTGTGATCTGTTTTTATGTAGGATGTTGTTACAAGCATGTACGTCCTCCAAGTTTGTTTTTTTTACGCTTTGGGTACGTATTTTGTAGCCTTTTGTGACTCAAGGGCTGGAAAGCTCCTCTCGAAATGCTCCTTGACAACAGCCTTAATTAAGTATGATCAATCATTCTTTCAGGTTTTCTTTTTATTTTCCTCCTGTTTTTTTTTGTTTTGTTTTGGTTGAAAGGGTATTCGATCAGATTTAGGGTTGAGATTAGGGATAGTAAAGTCGGGGTTAGGGATAGTACATATACGTACGCGCCTCTGGCACAAAACACATTGGGTGCGTGCGCACTTATAACAACAGCCTTTTATTTATCGTCAGTAAATCTCTTAGCACCGGAGGATAGAAACAGTATGGTCCACAGACTAATAAAATACCCAGACTGGATGATCCCATTGTGTGACGTCACAAAACAGCGAAAGGTCATGAACCATCCGCCATTTTAAGTTTACGGTAGCGACCGACGCTTCAGCATAGCTACAATTTTGAATGACACCATTTTGACGCGCCAACTGAACGGGGAAGTTTGGTTCCGCACCAAGAAATTAATACATGTACAACCAATCTTGACGAATAAAAAGAAATTTCTACTGCACATAGAACTAGAATCGGAATTTCCCGTCCGGCGGCCATGTTGGTTATACGGTCCCCGCTCGGGAAATTTCGTAAAAAACGACACAGCCCGAAGCTCGTGTTTCCAGTCTGGTTAATTTATTAGTCTGTGGTATGGCCTAGACTGGTTTAAGTTGTGGGAGAGTGTTTACATTACAGGTCTATGTTGAAAGAAAATCAGAATTCATAAACTGATATGATTTTATATCCTACCTCTTTTGATGTATTACATTGGCATAATGTTGTTGCTGTTCCTGTTAAAGAAATTCCAATTATGAATGGTCCGTGCATTCATTAAGAGTTTATCATATCAATGGCTGAACCTTCATTATGAGTGTGATAGTTTGATGTTCTGGTTCCTTTGAGTTTTCATCAGTTAGCCGTGACGTGGTGCGCAACATCACCGTTGTGGAGTATTTTTAAAACTGAATTTCTGAAACAGTGCACGGGCTTGTGGACTTTGATTTTGTCGGATCGAAATGTGCGTACCATGTCTTCAAACTTTGAGACCAAAACAATTTAATCGAATTAGATCCATGCAACGGGATAGGATACGAGCAAACTCCTGTAAAGATAAATAATTTAAATCGCCTCATAAGTCCGCCTGTTCCATTCATTTTTTCACCCTTCCACCCAGCCAGCAGTCATTAATATGTTTAACCTCTTGAGTGCGGCAGACCCGATTTCGGGCTCAAACATACGGACCCACCTCTCCCCCCCCCCCCCCCCCCTGTAATCTGTTTCCTTGCCAGTCAGCCCTCCTGGTGCCGCATTGCCACTGCTCTACGCTAATGGCAATTGTCATTTTTTGACACGTTAGAGATATTAAAAAAGAAAAACTGTTTCTATTCCTGTCATTTGGTGACTTATGCCCCAGTGACTCTTTTTGGGTTATTACATTTTTCCTGTTGACGCTTTTCTTTTTCTATAATACTATCTGATAACCCCCATGCTCAGGAATGCAATGAACCGCCAGTTGCCTTAAGGTTAGGTTAAACTGGCAAATAGAATTCTTGGCATAAATGAACTGAAAATACCACAGCGAGTTAGAGACAGGTTAGAAACATACAGAAAACACCATTTCATGCCCAATTTCTCCTTAATAAAGGATGGGGGCACAAAATAAACATGGTTAGGGGGGTGCCGAACCCCAAATATGCCACACAGTTGTGACAAGGTATCTCAAAGAGTTACATAGATATCATTTTGAAACTTAGCATCAGTGGAGAAGGTAATGCTACACAGATTTTAGACTATTTTCATGTAGATACTGTTGCTACTTTTTTTTCTATGATTTTTTTCTATGTTTTTTCAAAGTCATGGAAGAAAATTTTTCCGAAATTTATGGGGGATCAGGATACCAAAATCTAGCTTACTCCAAAAGTTACGGCTCAATAACTTTGGAATAGTCTATTGTCACCTGCATACCATCAAGAACTACTAGGCAAAGTTTCAAGCCAGTAGTTTAAGTACTTTATGAGATATCTTGTCATGACTGCAGTCGCTGTCCTGAAAATGGCAAAACTGAGAAATCTGCAAAAAAAAAAACAACAACAACAACAGAAAATCTATGCGAAAATATACATTTGCACTCACCCTAAACATCAAAATAAAATACTTCTTGAAGTTCTAGAACATTGTAAAACACACAGAAATGTGCAGAATTTAATAAAGTTTCATATTAGTGAAAAATGAAAATGGCTTGGAGAACGACTTTTTCATGCTATGGGGCCAGTTTAACCTAACCTTAAGCCTGACATATGCCATTATCGCAGAGCAGTGACGAAGTATGGTTGTATTTCTGTGCTTGCTTTTTTTTTTTTTGTAACGGGGTGGGAATTGTCCTCACCAGGACCAGCCTCAGCTCTATTGAGATTTCTGTCTGTCCTCAGCCTCATTCCTGTATCCTCATGTAACTGTGATGAAATGTGCAAGTTTACCGCCAGGTTCAGACCGGTCGTAAGGTTTCCGTCCATTTTCAGCCATGTAAAGATTTTCCAAATCCCACATAATTATCGCGACCATAGTTCTTGACTGTTCCAACTCCACTTTTTTTGCACAGCTGAGAAATTCGACGTCAGATGATTGTGTCCGGTTTAGTGTTATGGTTAGGAGTTCGTACATGATTGTATAAATTGGAACTGTGGAACAGCTTGGTAAGTGCCAAAATGCATTTTAAACAAGTGACGAGATGTGCGGTTGTTATATGTCTTCTCCATACTAAAAGATCTCCAGTTTTTCAGAAAATAGAGATAGAACAAAACAAAATCTAAGGTAGCGATATGCTGACCTTGGAGACCAGAATTGGACGAAAGCAAAAGAACCACAGAACAAAGCCAGGTCAGCTTGTCCTCACCCGTAGGTGTGACAACCCAAATCGAGATGGATCATTGAAAATCCGGAGTCCCGCGGCAATCACCATATGGCCCTACATTTTATGCCCAATGCCTGGGGGCAGCGGCTCCCTCGCTAACAGTCATATCCTCAGATCCATTTAATTGCTCACTCGCCTACACCACGTTATTATTCTCCCGTCATCCCTGCATCCCACCTCAAAAATTGCCCCCCCCCCCCCCAATTGTGAGATTTTTTAGCAAACTACTCGAAAAAATAGAAAACGAGAAGAATGGAGATCATTGGCGGAGGGTTGCATCCTGCAGTGGGCGGACGAGGCCTAGCAACAACAAGAAATGAATCGAAAGACATAAATTTATATCAGGAACGAAGTATTTTCTGAAAAGTTGGAAAGTGTTCTAAACATAGAACACTGGACACCGGACAGCCTAGTGAGTTTCTATGTAAAGGAAGGTTCTGTTCCATGGGACTATTTTGGATTGTTTGTTATAAGTAAGCATTGTGGGACCTTACTTCTTTTTTGTTACACCTTCATGTTCTGAAAAACTGGAGATCTTTTAGTATGTAGAAGAGGTACAACAAATACACGCTGTGACACTTGTTGAGCATGCGTTGTGGCACTTATCAAACTACATGTACTTCGCAGTTCCGATTTATTCTGACTCCTTTTCATAATGCTAAAGCCGCAAACGTGTACCGTTGAATTTCGCAGTTGCACACAGAAATGGAGTTGGAACAAACACCAACTAAGGTGGCGATTTACTGAAAAGGGTTTTTGCGTTGGTGTTAATGGTCAAGGGACGGAGAGGCACAATTTTTTTTTTTCAACGTGTTCTCTGATTGCCCGGAAGCGACGCCCCCAAGTCTGGCAAAAGGTCAGTTCTGCATTTTTGCGTGCCGTCTCGCTGAATAGCGGACACGTCGCGGCCGTATGGAACAGTTGATTGGGAAGTTTAAAGGCCCCAGGGCAATATCTGGTGGCCTCTGTGTAACTTCCCAAATAACGTCACAGGATTGGCGGTAGTTCAAGAGAATGCCCGTTCTTGCATAATGCAGCAATCAAGGCATGGATGTAGTAACGTGTCCAGGGGCCAGGCGCCAGGTCAGAAGGTCTGAAGGTTGTCTTAATATCGTCACTGCTCTACGATAATGAGGCATTATGTCAGACTTATGCCAAAAGGCAACTGACGGTTCACTGCATTCCTTAACATGAGGGCTATCAGATAATATGATAGAAGAAGAAGGAAAATGTAATAATCCAATAGAACCGTATGGCATAAGTTACAAATGACAGTAAAAAGAAACAGTTTTTTCTCACTATCTCAAAAGTGTCAAAACTGACTTAAGACTTTAACGTAGAGCAGTGACGATATTAAGATCTAACACTGAGAGCTCCGCAATCTTGAGGTTACGGAGACCTCGGGTAACAGAATAATAGTTTGGGACCTAGCCTAACTTTTGAGATACCGATCATAGCATTGGAACTAAATTAATAGTGATGAACTAACGTGTGACGCCGGCTTCTATCTATCTATCTATCTATCTATCTATCTATCTATCTATCTATCTATCTATCTATCTATCTATCTATCTATCTATCTATCTATCTATCTATCTATCTATCTATCTGTCTGTCTGTCTGTCTGTCTGTCTGTCTGTCTGTCTGTCTGTCTGTCTGTCTGTCTGTCTGTCTGTCTGTCTGTCTGTCTGTCTGTCTATCTATCTATCTATCTATCTATCTATCTATCTATCTACCTGTCCATCCGTCCGTCCTTCTGCCTGTCTACAGGTCAGTTTGCCTCTGTTCATGTGTCCCCTCACCTTGTTCTAGTTTTGTCGTACCAAACTTACAGGTCAAATGCATCATGATATCCAAATTTGCCAGCTTGAATACAGTATAAAAACCCATCGATGCCTTGAAATGTCCAGTAATTATCATGTCACTCTGTCATTGTTATTGTTTCCGCATTTATTCACGCGAAGGCGGTATCGATCCAGCCACTTACGTCGATTTTTTTTTAAACAGCTAAAGACTATTTTGTCTCTTTTTGTTTTAGGCTAAGAATATTTTTGTCTGTTTTGTTCAGCGCCAATGAAATCTGTCGCAAGGCCAATGTCTACCTAAAAGGGAAAATCGTAAACCTGCCACCTCCGCTGTGATTACTCCACGTTGTCGTTACTTCTCAAGTGGATTGGCTAAATCATTGGCCAATTACTGTTATCCCAACCAGGGCGAAGAATGCATAATAAAGTGATCGTGAATGTCCACTCTCTCGCCCTTGACATAATTCCCGTTTCCTGTGCCGAGTTTGCTTCTATCTGGGGCGTCAGCGGCGATAATATCTAAATCGGTTCCTGCTTTATGTCAGAAGGAGTTATCGTCCGTAGAAATACTGCAATGTCAAAAATTACCTTCGAAAGTGGAAAATAGCTGCCTTATTGTCGGACAACGTGTCTTTGATCAGCTGTACCCTTAAGTTGAAGGTCAAATTGACCGCAATAGTTACATGTGAGTGGGGAGATAAAATAATGATGATGGAAATTTGTCTAAAAGCGCAGGAAAAATATAGAGTGACCTCTTTTTGTGTAGACATCTCTTTGTCAAACGGACCACCAAAGCAGGGTGTACAGAAGAATACTCATCCCGCTGGAGAGAGAGAGAGAGAGAGGGGGGGGGGAGAGGGAGTGGAGGGAGGGGTGTCTCTAAAGCCACCGCGTCACCGCGTTCATGGACAAAATGTTTCAAGTATCACCCAGGTAATTGCAAACTGGGCATTTTTTTTAAGGGGGGGGGGGGGGAAGGGGGTTATATACAAAAGAATTTGCCACTTTTGTATGAGAATGCTATGTTGGATCAGAGACAAAATATGGCCAAAAATAAAAGTTGTATGTCGGGCAATCCGGGCGTGACAGAAACGCTACAATAGAACGCAAAGGAAAAGGGAAGACAGATGGAGCTTTCGGTAAATGTACCTTAAGCCAGATAGAAAAAAAAAATGTAACAGAGTGGAAAATTGAACCAATAAAACAATTGAACTTTTTATTTTTTTTGAAATTGTAGAATGTAAAATCAATACGAGTACTTAGCTGTAAATCCATACCTGGATTTTCGGAGCGCAGCACGCCCGTCAGTGTATGATTTCTTATGCGAGGCTTTGCTACTTACAACCTTTTCTTTGTGCCATATTTTATCTTTGCTACGACCCCACATATTTTCTGTGGTTTTTATGATAATGTTGGATCCGGCGTTTTGGCTTAGCTGTAAGAACATTTTACTCAGGAAGACGTTCACAAGCATCATTAACTCAGTTTGGCTGAGCAAGTAAAAATTGTTTTGATACGTTTGTATCTGGACGGCACAGTTGTCGGCGACTCGCGGGGGAGTTTGGCCAAAATCTAGATCTTGTAGCTTATCGTGATATCTCTTCCGCTTTCTGCGTGCTGTTTACTCACACCTACAGACGCTTCCGAGAAAACCTTTCATTTAAGCCCACTCGGTAAATGGATATGTGAATATGATTGTGTATGTTGAAACACTTGCATGGTGGGGGTTGTCTTCCTGTATATAGCTCCTCAAGCCACGCCCGCTGGAGATTTTAGGGCCGTTTTCGTGCATATGCGAAGGGGCCCTATGCCTGCGCATCCTTGAAAGAATTATTTTCTGACGTGGACCGGCAACGCGTCCTGTCCTTTATGAGAGAGGTTAAGATCTACATCTTGATTTGAAAACGTTTATACTCATTTTACAAAACCTTTGTTAGATCCATGCAAAATCGCTTTTGAGGTAATTCTCAACTGTTAAACTGAAAAGCCCTGAATACGAAACTTAAATAAAGAACGTGCACCCAAATAGACCGTGAAGGGCGCAAAGTGGCCGTTGCGTGCCGTCGTGCCGCAAAAAAATCAAACTTAAACTGTTTTTTTTTTTTTAAAATAGAATATGTTTGGTTATGTCAGCGAAGATATGTACGGTTTTTCCACCTGATAGTAAATTATAGGCTGCACAGGAAATGATTTTCATTTCTGCCAACAGTTTTGAAGTTGCAGTAAAGGATGAGCCGTCGCCTCCTCCTCAAAATCCCCTACCTAGGAAAGGTGCCATCTTTCTAGATCCAGATTTCCCAACCCTATACAGTTCTCTCGTTACGCCTATGGTTAAATATTCTATGGAACGCTTGGACTCGTTCTATGACAGACGGACAATTGTCGCTCAGTGAAATGGCTTTATTTCTGTTGGTGGGCCTAAATTGTGGAATAACATTAGCGCTGACACCAGAAAAAGTGAGAACATCGTCACATTTAGAAACAGACTAAAACCTGAATTGTTTAGCACTGTTGTTTTCTTTGAAACTGAGTGATATCTCTTTTGGTCTCGGGGGTTTGAAGATGAGGGTCGATGAAGTTTCGTTAACGTGTGTGAGTGGGAGCATGATGAATTGATGTTATGTTAATCCTGTTTCTAATTGTAGCTCAGCGCCTCAAAGCACATTATTTTTGTGTGGATTTGAGGGCTATACAAGTTAATTATTACTAATACTTACTTACGAACATGAGCGCCGGCGCATACACTCAGACATAGTTCAATAGTAAACGTCTAGCTACACCTTGTGGACCTTACAATTTTGTTACAGTACGAAACGGCATTTCTTCAGTGAATCAACAAGACTGTTACTTGTACGTACGTCCTCTGTGTGTTTTGCGTTAGGGGTAAGTATTTTAAAGCTTTTTATGGCTCCAGAGTTAGAGAGCACCCCACTCCCCGAAACACTCCTAACAACAGTCTTAATTAATTATTCTTTCAGATTTTCTTTTTGTTTTATTCCTGTATTTTGATTGAAAGACTAAGGGCCAGAATTAGGGATTGGATTAGATTTAGGGTTGAGGATAAGAACGTGATTAGGGATAGGTACGTTGACGTATGCGCCCCCAACGCAAAACACTTGGGGCAAGTACGTACAAGTAACAACAGCCTCAAACAGCCCTCGACACAAAATTAATTCCTCAATTTGTAGCTCCCTGAGCCCCATCTTCCATCCTTCTTAGACCAGCAACACAACGGTGCAATGTCGTGTCGCACAACATGGCATCCTGACAGCTTCTAAATTGGATTTTCCGCTGGAAATGTGACAGGAATTGCTGTTTGGTCTGCCAGAAGATGAATCAGTTACTTTCTTGTAAAATGTCCGAGGATAAAGGTAATTTCTGGTGTCCAGCGTCACTTAAGGTTTTGTCATGTCAGAAAACACGAACATTTTTGTTCGATTCAAGTCAATGAAGTTTGATTTGTCGGTTGTTGTTTTTTTCTTTTTGGCATCAGAAAAATAATACAATCGGTTCTGTCTTCAGTCTCCTGACTGCAATCCAAAGCTAGTACAGAATTCCCAACTTAAGATAATGGAACTTCAGGGTGAACATGTAAGCACCGAAGACTTCGTGAATATGGGCCCAAAAATTATGAAACTTTGTGGACTATCCCACGTTTTGACGATAAGTTACGTGGACACATCCATTTTGTCAAAATGTAGTGTTTTTTATTTACTTTTTTTTTTTTTATATATAGAGACGCATATTCATTGTGTAGAATGGAAAAGTATAACTAGACCTTTGGTTGCGATCACTTGACCACCGTTCTACGAACGGCTGGTAGAGTCAGTACAGATACTTGTTAACAAAGTACAATGTATTCTTCTTTGCTCAAATTTGTACACTCTTTTGAGCCCCAAATATTTCGGTATTGTATCTATATAGATTCTATATGGCAGAAACAGGGGGAGGGCTGAGAATGCAGAGGATGTGGGGAATTTGCACAAAGGAAACTAGATCGTATGCAGCGAGGAGTGAAAGCGGGAGCTGCTGTATTTCGACAGGCTCTTCTTCTGTCTTATCATTCTTCTATATTCTGTCTACTGTCTTGCGTTTTCCTAGCACAATGTCGTCACCGTTCCCAAGACTGTTTTAACTCAGACATTGGAAACATCGATTTCCACATAATTATATTCAACCACATTCAAAGCCGCATCGAATGTTCTTGGTTATAGGCTCCAAAGCCGGAAAAAAAAGTAATCGAGTAGAAAGCTTTCAAACATTTATTCGTTCGTAGTGCTGAAATAAAACAGTTATTTGCTTCTCCTGAAAAGTAGCCAAACCCGATCACTACAGTTTATTTAGTCAGCTTTTGGTTCACCGAAGAAAGGCCGGTTCGTGTTGTAACAAAATTGTCGGGTCCTCAAGGTGTAGCGAGACGTACACTACTAAACCGTATCTGACCGTCATCGTGTCGACGTGGTTTCTTCAAACTCAGACGCGACCAGGGACTGTCATGTACTTAGGGTGACCAAGTGGCAGGGGAGGAGAAAAGGGAGTGGGTGGCAGAAAACAAAGGAAAGGTTGATGTACGATTAATAAAACAAGGAGATGCCGTTTAAATGATCAGGAATCCTGGCATGAGTTTGGCTTCCCCGGTGCATTCTTGCCACAGAGAGAAGATGACACGGCCTAAAAATGTTTTAATGGGAATTTCCTTTCTCTGCCAACATTTAACTCAACTTTAGCCGTTGAGAGAGGTTCCGTAAGGCTTCGGTGACATTCTCTTCAAAACTATAAGAAGCCAGACTGGTTCAAAACTATAAGCGGCCAGGTGAAATGAATGGACTTTCCCTGATGCGTTTCATAATGTTTAACTCGAGACCACGTACGTACTTCGCACTATTGTTAACACTAGTTGGCCCGCTAACTCGGGGAATACACAGATGTGATTTTTAAAGTTCATTTTCGATCACCAATGTGTAAATTGAGGCGCAGAACGAATTTCCTGCCATACTTTTAAAGTCTACTCGAAGGAAATGTGTCTTTTTTTTTTTCCGGCTCAAAATGGGATACTTTTGTTCAACCACTCTAGCCGATCTGTTATCTTTGATCTGTCCACAGATATAAGGCAAACCGCCGTCCATTCTTTCTCGGGAAACAAGTATTGAAAAAAAAAAAAACCACAGCCATATTTCAGTCACAAGAGAGTTGACAAGAAGAGAAACAGAACCGGAGATCAATTGTTTTTTACGTTTAATTTGATAGTTGAAATCTTTATAAGGCTGCGATATCGTCTTTGTGATAATAGGTTTTGTATTTGTTATAATTGCGTTTTGGACAAGTGTCTAAGAAAGGGCTATATTGACTTCGCCATTATATTGAAGCGTGGGAGATCAGTTCTTTGTTACTCATTATGAAATAAACAGTTTACTGTTGCTGTTTTTCCCTCATTCACCTTCAATACCCAGAACCAAGAACTTCATGTAATTGCATTCGAGCTCCTTTCCTACCCGTCGATCCAAAATCATAGACGAATTGTACTTTCTTTATAATCAAATAACAGTTTTACTGGGTTTTTCCCCTTTCACCTGTGAGATGCAAATTGCATTTGAGCTGTTTTCCAATGCGTCGAATCTGAAACGGTAGGGGAATTGTACTTTATCTATAATGAAATAAACATAAAACCGCGTTTTTCCCCCATTTGACTTTAGTATTAAGCTCCAAGAACCTCGTATAATTGCATTTAAGCTGTTTTCCTGTACGCCGAATCCGAAATGATAGGATTTCCTATAAATTGCATTATTTGTAATGGTGCCAATTTGACACAAGATTCTATTTTAATTTGATATTTTACGTAAACTCGTATCAGTGAATTAGGAAGTAACCTACTGGTATTTGTGGTATAGACACACCAGGAATAGAAGGTTTGCTCCTTTTTGTCTACTTTGGTTTTATCGAAGATGCTACATACAATCAGATGAGACAGCTAGCGCGTTTAGCGTGCACCAAAGAGCTTAAAGTACACGAGATCTATATTGCGCCGATGCGTAAAAAAAAGTAGTCTAACTCATACATTTTTGGGAGGTTTGAAAAGGAGCTCTTTTGACTGTGGACAGATACGACCTTCCAGTCTTTCAGTGGAATAATATCTGTCTAGCTATCGTGAGACGAAATGAACATTATTTCGTGTGTTTTGACTTAGGGGGTAGCATACTAAGTCCCGAACGACACAGCCAACTACTGGCAGACATGAAGAGCACGCCATAATTTCCTGTATTTTCTTAGTAAATCCGGCAAGACTGTATCATAATAAGCACCGCGAGACACAGTCGGCTTCGGCCATTATTTGTTGGGCGTACATTTGGCTGGCAGCAACTGGCTGTGACGTTCCGGGCTTAATAAAGATTCCCACCTTCATGGTCTTGTTCACAGCATCTGTCCCGCTATTTTTACGGAAACTGACGTATGAAAAACTCTCTTTACCTCAATAGCGGTGAGAAGCGGAGCGGAACGGATGCTGTGGACAAGTATACAGGGACAAAGAGTGTTTTACTTTTTCATACGTCATTTCCGTAAAAAATAGCGGAGCGGAGAGGATGCTGTGGGAGGACCACTTACATTGGAATCTGGCGTGAGAAAGTCGACACTAATCTTAATATAACTGAACTTTTGCTTCCTGTCGTAAGAGTCGGCGAGAGACGTTGTCTTGGAGGGCATTAGTCTAGATTCTGTGCAGAGAATGGTTCCTAATAACCTGTAGATTTGGATTGACAGTTAGCGGAGCGGTCACAGGCGGCCAGAGAATGGTCATCGCGTGCCAGGCGGTGCGCATGCGTGAGGTACGAACGGAAGTCCAATCGAAAACAAGGAAGTTGTCGTGATTCGTGATTGAAATCGCACACCGTATGTTTGTATTCATGTACAATTGTACAAATGGGTGTTTTTTTTTTATGTGGGCATCTATTCCCCCCCCCCCCCTTAAAAAAAAATAATATTGTATTGAAGATTTACGTGAGTCTGTGAGTATGTCTGATCCCCGCCCCCACCCCCACCCCTCTCTCTCTTTCTCCCAATGTGTGCCTCTCTCTCTCTCCCCCCTCCTCCTTGTTTCCCCGTCTGTCTGTTTGTTTCTTCCGCTTAGTTCTTGTTTGTTCCAAGTGCACTCTTTGCACTACTGAGAAATTCGACATTAAATGTTTCCGGCTTAATATTGTGATGGAGAGCTGTGAAACAGCTTGGTAAGTGTCACAAGGCATTTAAACAAATGTCAAAGTTCACAGTCATGTTATACCTCTTCTACATATTAAAAGATCTCCGATTTTTTTTCAGATAACGGAGATAGAACCAACAAAAAGTTAAGTCGTGAAATGTAAGCTGCCGTTCACCACTAAACTTAAGACTTTTTGTTCAGGATTCTGTGTTGCTAAGAACACTGTTTAAAAGTCTACATGGTATTGCTGGAGTAATTTTTTAGCGACCATGCTGAAAGTTAAAAAAGTTCATTAGGGAAAACTCAGTCTTGGTCGCACAGTGTGTATGTCTGAACTACACAGCTCTGTAGGGAACGGGATTTAATGACACAGTTACTATATTTAAATTTATCGATGACGTCATGGGACATTCGAACTGTTCAACGCGGTGGTTAAGCACAGTTGTTATGGACTTTGTAAGGGCGATTCGAGGCACAAAGATCAACTGCACGTGAAATGTGTGTACAAAGTCCATAACTGTGCTTAACCGCCGTGTTGAACAGTTCGAATGTCCAATGACGTAAATCTAAATATCGTTACTGTGTCATTCAATCCCTGTTCCCTAAAGGCAGAACGCGCATGACGTCACAGTGTTTTTATTTTGTACTTCCGCCAAACAAGATGGCCGGTGGATCAGCTGATGAGTGCAACTTCGAGATGTGTCTAAGCGGTTAAAATGCCTGCTGGTTGCATTGCAGTTGAATGTTATAACAGGGGTGGAAAGGATGGATCCAAGCTGGTCAGATTCCCTACCAGCCATGTAAATAAGGGAAAGAAAGTGAAAGAATTGACCGAACGTCCCCCATGTACGCATACACACGTGTCATTGCTTACAGTCGTGAACTTTTTTGAAACTCGCCGCCGATTGGTTCGCGACGCCTTAAGTGCTCACGGTGCAAATCAGCTAACGAATCAAAATCAATGCCACCATCGCCATGGTGAAGCGTGGGTCCGGACAGACAAGATGGTGGATATGCGCATTCTATTCATAGAGTCTAGGCTACAGCGGGAAGAAGGTCAAGTCACTGTAGTGTGCACTTTATGGTGCCCCAGGGCGAGACAAAAGGAGGGCAAGGTTTTGTCAGAAAAAGTTTGAAAAATGGTGTGCACTTGTTGTTAGTGTGGGCTGTAATAATGATTGTTGTTACTTGTACGTACGGTCCCCAAGTTGTTGTTGTTGTTTTTTTGGCGCTAGTAGTGCGTATTTTAAAGGCTTTTGTGACTAGACAGTTCCTCCTGAAATACTCCAAACAACAAGCTTGATTAATTATTCTTTCAGATTTTATTTTTGTTTTCCTCCTGTTTTTTTGGTTGAAAGGGTAAGGGGCAGGGTTAGGGATTCGATAAGATTTAGGATTGAGGATAAGGACGGGGTTAGGGATAGGTACGTATACGTGCGCGCCCCTAGCACACAACGCTTGGGGACCGTACTTTCAAGTAAAAACAGCCGTTATTAATATTCCTTTCCCCCCCCCCCCCCTTTGTCTGCAATGGCGCAGCCCTAGGTGGCCACACGGATTGCCGCCATCTTTGCATGAATCTGGGAGAGAGTCGGCGCAGCGGAGTGCCCCTTCTTTCCATTGTATACCTCTGTGATATGAACTTACCTGACGTAACAATGCTGGGAATTCCCCGAAGTCTTCGGTCTTCCATAAAAGTGGGCGATGGCTCCCGTCTAGGCGTGGGCCGGTTAACCCTGGCCACGGGGTTGGGGGCCCTGCCAACGGCGCTGTGCATAGAACAACTGGCTCCCCACCCCCAGCATGTTGTGAAATACTGGCGCCGCTCCCGCGGGTAGGCGTGGACAATGCTGGTTGCTATGACGACGGTCAGAACGAGGCAGTGCATGTGAAAGGAGGTGAATACTGCGGGTTTTCCTTTTCGTGACATGCCTGGGGATAGACGGAAATAATGATAACAATGATGTTGTCAATGATAAAATGATAAACACAACGTCGAAGCTGCAGGGCTCCCAAAGGCCCCGAGCGAAGTCCGTAAAGTCTTGTATATTCTCAAAATTGATTTTGCGTCCTTAAAAAAATCCTTAATCTTTAAAGTTTATGCAAAGTGTAAAAGTACTTTGACTCTTGGACAGATCCAAATAATGACAACAAGAGCGAAATCAGATAACAAACACAGTGTCGAAGCTGCAGGGTTGGCACAGGTTATGACGAAGGTCCTTAATGTCCTTTTTTTTTCAAGGTTGATTTTACCAATTTGAAAAAGTACTTAATTTTCAGAGTTTATAGAAAGGTTCTTAAAAAACCCTTAGTTTTCTAAGTTTATCCTTAAAGATTCCCAAATTTACCCAAAGGTCCTTAAAAAGTCTCTAATTTTCAAAGTTTATCCAAAAGTCCTTAAAATGGCCTTAAAATACCAGCTTGTCATAACTTTCTATATTGCGGCGTGGCAAGTTTTACAAAATTGCAATCGTTATTATTTTGCAGCTTAAAGGAGCCGTCTTGTCGATTACCAAGTAGGTAAATTGTAGTCATTAAACGATCCTTTGCAAACTTATTTCGATTTTTATGGTTCAGTGTTAGCCGTGAACCCGATAACGTCTACATGGCAATGTTGGCATATCTTTTTACATTTGGCTGACATGTTTCATTATGATGAGATAATATGGTGTCTTCGAGAGAGAGAGAGAGAGAGAGAGAGAGAGAGAGAGAGAGAGAGAGAGAGAGAGAGACAGACAGACAGACAGAGAGAGAGAGAGACAGAGAGAGAGACAGAGAGAGAGAGACAGAGAGAGAGACAGAGAGAGAGAGAGACAGAGAGAGAGAGTGAGAGAGAGAGACAGAGAGAGAGAGAGAGAGAGAGTGTGCACATTTTGAGATTGTAGGCGGTAGTTGAGTATCAAATCGCGACTTTAGTTCTTGTTTGTTGGTGGCTTTAGTATCACGATATGGAATTAGAATGAAGCGGAACTGAAACAGCTTGATAAGTACCGCAACGCATTTTAAACAAGTGTCAAAGTGTGCCTTGATTTTGTTACATCTATCCTACGCACCAAGAGATCACCAGTTTTTTTTTTTTTTTTCCCAGAAAATGTAGATAGAACAAACGAGAACTAAGGTCGCGAAATATCGAACACAGATTTAGCCAAATTCATTGTCAACAGGGAGAGCATCTTATCTTTCTTGCAACATTCTTGACAAAGCAATGCTGGTCCTGACAATGGCAACTACAGCCGGTCTTTCGACCTTTCAGGCAATTATTTTGAAATATTTTCCTCTCCAATTCCAATCAGTTAGTTTGTAATCGTCTTCCATTCAGAATAAGGAATTTAAAAGTTGGAGAAAAATGGACTGATTCCAGGAGTTAACGAAACAGTCGTAATTCATTTCTGAAGCTTTTGTCGTCGGCTTTCTTCACTGGAGTTTTGAATAGGTTGAAAATCTTTATTTGGCTGCACTTTGTTCCATCTTGCACGTCCGCGTGTGTCTATAGACGTGTAGGGTGTGTGTCTGTCCTGGTTTGTTTTTTTTCTGTGTTAATGGATTGACTTGATAATATAATATGTTGATAGACAAACGCTGCAACAGACTTGGGGGTGGGTGTGAGGGTGGGAGGAGTACAGAAAGAAAGGGTGATATGATGAATTGGCGGATTTGTTGAGTTCGTGGAGTAAGCAGCCTGAAAAGAAAATTCAGGTGTATGATGGACAATGGACGGGAGAAACGAGAATGGCGAACTTAAATCGGGTTCGGCGTCCTGCGGCACTTAGACCTTTCCATCTGTGACTTGGCACTTTGATTCGCTTAATTTTACGCTAAAAACCAATCGATGAATAAGAAAAAACACGACTGGTATATAAAACAGACTTTGATGCACATTGCGGCCCACTCATAATCTGAATTCTATTGAAAATCTCATATATGACTTCTTTTCTCTGAGAGGTTGCCCACCCCTGAAACAGATGGAAAGAATGAGAGATGGACCTTACCATTTGGGCCTTCTTTTACGGGATGTTTCTTATCTAGGAGTTGTTTTGTTGATTTTGCTGTACCGATGTTTGGGACACAGTTGTAGCCATGTTGTTGTTGTTTTTTTTAATCCTGAGTTGATTCTTCTCCTTTTTTGTTATTGTTTTGGTGGGTACTTTACCAGTGAGTCAGTTTAACTTGTTAAATGTGGTTACATCTAGCCAAGACTATCAGTTTTGTGTTATCCTCAGGGCCACATTAAGACCTTTAGAGGCCCTAAGCACTTAAACAATTGGTGCCCCCATATATGTTTACGTAATTCAAAACAAAATTAAATTTCCTAAAATTTATGAAATAAACAACAACAACAAAAAAAGACATTTTCGAACCAGAAATTGATAAAACCGGACACGTCTGTGATCCAATGCTGGCATCTTTCGAACCATACTTCAAGATATTACTGGTCATAAATGTTACCGTTTTTTGTTTTTTTTTTCGAACCGTTCTCCCAAAAGTAAATGTGTCTGTCGAAGTCAGCAAGAATGTGATGTACTTGAATTATTAATTGTGATATGCTGGCCGGCTTTCCGAAGGTGTCACGGAATTAATGGGTTTTTATAAAGTGTGTGTCGTTTCCCAGACTGGCTTTTTATTCCCATTTGAGTGTGTTTTTTGACAGATGTTAGGAGTTGTCTTTTGGGGATTTTGTTATGGTGTATTCTCTGACTTGGCAGCTGTGGCGGAAGACGAAAACCTTCATACAACCATGTGGGCGGCAATAGAGATAGACAGACCTCATTATCATTGGCGTATTTTATTTATGTAACCAAAATTGTAGATGTGCCATGCAATGCTCCGCAGTACTTTTGAGTAAAAGTACTTAACGGCTTCGGAGAAAATTAATGTACTCTCTGCGGAGTTACGTAAAGCCAAATGATATGGTAATGTCATATTATCGACTATAGTTATGAAAAATATCCATTATACGTAGGCACAACAGAAAGACTTCGTGATGAATTTTCAACAGTGTCACAATAGATCATCTTTACTTAAATCATAGGGGAATTGGGAAATTGTCTCCGCTTAGATGAGAAAGGACGTTCTTGTGATCAGCTGTATTGTAAGTGGAAGGTCATCGTGACTACCAGATTTGGCGTTACTGGTGGATGGGTTAGTAATTAATTATAGAAATTTGCTTAGTACTGCAGAAAAAGTACCGTACCCGCCTTCACAAAGACAGGTTTTTTTTGTTTTTTTTTCAGACGAGCCACCAGAGCATATATTTGTTATTATTATTGTTGTTGTTGTTGGGGGGGGGGGGGGCTCAGATTGAGATGCTATTTGAAGCGTATTCATTCTATGCATGGCTCACTGAAAAGACATAACTAAATAGATAAATAAGTACATATGCGTACGTAATTGAGCGAACACGTTGAATAAGTAAATAGGCACCTATATAGGTATATTCACATGTAGATAAGTAGAGGAATTCAAAGTGAATAAATGGATAAATACAAAGACAAGTGTGAAAGTACGTCGATAAACAGGTTAATGAAAACATAGCTGTCAATAACTAGTGAGGACTCGACTATCCTGGGGATCGGACCCAGTTGCAGTCTTTTGTGTCCCAGAATTGTCAATTACTGAGTTCTACATTGTCGGCTGTACTCGAACCCTTTAGGCCTTTTCATTATAAGCTGGCGAGACCACAGAATATTTATTCTGCCAGCGAGTCTATTCTGTGGGTCTCTTCAGCCAACATCTCTGCCATGTTAAGGAAAAAAACCCGAATATGTCAGGGGTGGCCAAACCGCGGCTGGCGAGCCACTAGGGCTCTTTGACCTTCAGTATGTGGCTGGTGGAAATATGTTGGCTGAGTTTTTTTTTAGTTTGTTTGCTTTTTTTAAAAAACATTTGATATATGTGTGTACTTTGTGATTACTGAAATTAATACAAATTAAGTTTAGAAAACTATACACACGAGTAAACAATGTTGTATACACGCATTTCTTAATATTTATGTGTAACCCCTGTAACAAAATATGTATGCAACAATAAAACGTTTATGTAAATACGTTTTTTCATATCTTGTGGCACTCGAACATTTGAAGTTTATTATATGTGGCTCTTTATTAAGCAAGTTTGGCCACCCCTGGGATATGTCAACTGTGTCAAATTCACTTCATTTTACAGAATTGAATGCTCTCTATTCTTCTAACTGGGTTATCACTGTGAACCACCAAAAGTTTCTAATGAATATTAAAAAAAAAATTGAAATTGAACAAAGATTACAGCGCAATGTTTGTGTGTGTGTGTGTCCTGTAAAGTTTTGGGGTTTCTTTTTGTGTGTGTGTGGGGGGGGGGAGGGGGGGATTTGCGCTGTTTTCCCTTGAAACGGCAGATCTACTAGAAAGACGAGACAGCTAACGCATTTAGCGTACATAGATTTCGCACCGCCACCCAACGGCGAATGCCGGGACGACATGAACAACGCTGTATTTTACAAAGCCAAATAGCAAATATTGAATTTTGTTCACTGTTCAGCTATCGCAGTAGGCCTTGATTGACGTCACTTATTCCGTAAGTCTTGACTTCAGTCGCTTTAGGGAAAGGGGGGGGGGGTGGCGATAGCTCTGTAACAAATCAACATCATTAATTTATCATTATATCAAGCATTCTTTTCATGCTTGCGCCTTGGGCCCCGTCCCCGATCAGCGCGCAAACTGTGTGCACGATTTTTTTTTAGAGATGCGAAGAAGGGAGTGTCATCTTATCGTTTCTAGTATCTATGTTATGAGAAAAGACAGCGAGTCCGTTGGAATACGATTTTTTACTGTCCGAAATTCGAGTGCTGCGATATGAAAAGCACACAATAATGATCTTCAGCTTGTGAGTTTGAAATATAAGCCAGTACAGTTATTTATGTCTCCGCGACGCCATTTGGGAAATTAGCTGCTGACATTGAACGTCCGGGATCCCAGAGTGCAGGGATTTGTGGCTGATTGGGCGGGGGATTTGGTCAGTCATCAGCGTGGCGTCGTTACCTACTTGTGGTGATCCCAAAGACTTAAAAACAATCACGCTAGAGCCGCTGACAGCGGCTGTCTAAATTGGGAAGAGCTGCTACAACTTGGATACCACTTGTCTGGGTTTCACTTGGATAAAGTCATCATGCTCCGGTTTGGAGACAAGGAACGATTTTTATTTATTTGCCTGAAAACAAGGGGATCGACACATTTTTACCTACTTACTCAGAGTACCTCAAATTTGAGAAGTGACGGAAATACACATCCGTGCCATCATCATAATGTAATGGAGGTAGAGGGTGAATCTCTCTCTCTAGATCCCTTAATTCCTTCTGGAGTCGTGGTGGTATTGCACTAGTGAGCGTTGCACCACTTTTGGCGGTCATGGGCAAGGGCCCGGGTGGTGGCAAAGTTTTCCCCTGTCCGTTCAGTAGTACTGTCCGTCCATTTCTGTCTTTGTCTGCCCCGTCTCCTCGTTCCCTGAACTGTACCTTAGAGGATGGTCTTTGATAGTCCACTGGCTCTAGTGTCACATGTCCACAACAACATGCAAGCATCTAAAACGTGTCGACTAGATGACCAAAAATTTAAGAAAACTTTGTGTATTGCCTCAAATTTCTGGCAATAAATTACATGGGCACATTCATTTGAGACACCGTCTCTTGTCTAATATTATTATTTTATTTGAAGGAAAAACAAACACAAAACACGCACTTCCGTCGAGTACAGTCGAAAAGTATGACCGGAAATTTCGTTCTTCCCATCTTTTTAGATATCGAGAGAGCCGAATATGAACATATAATGTCAGAAGATGTGCACGTTAGCATGAGAGAGACACCGGGCTGCTAGTATAAAATAATTCCTTGTCACGTTGATCGAAAACGACAACGGCAAAGAAAAACAAAAAGACAGCAAATTAGACCGTGATGAACGATGTATATGGTATCCGTCTCAAGCCGCCAACCAGTCAGAGATATTTTTAACCGTACAGTTGTCAGATCAACTATTTCTCACTGTCTCTTTTGGCGCCAGCCCAAAACACCCTTTTATCAGGGCTACAGACAGCCCTTCTGGGGGTTGAAGAAGGAGTAGAAGAAAGAAAGAAGAGCAAGAAGAAACAAGCCAAGACGAGAAACCAGATGAAAGAACAAAAACAACAAGAAAAGGGAAAGCAGATCGCAACCGTAGTTCTTGCTTGTTCCGGTTGCACATTTTGCACAACTGAGAAATTCGACTTTTGCAGCTTTGGTATTTTGTTAAAGACTCAGAATACATCGAGGTGTGAAACTGCTTGATAAGTGCCACAATACATTTTAAACAAGTATAAAAAAATATGCATTTGTTATACCTCTTGTTTTTACTAAAAGATATCCAGTTGTTGTTGTTTTTCCAGACATAAGAGATAGAACAAACTAGAACTAAGGTCACGAAATGTATAGAGCAGGGATCGTTCTAAAAGAAGCCTCCAGTAGTGGCCTTTTAGATGTGAGTGAGGGAGGATATAAACATCATTTTCACCAGGACTCTGACTGAGTCTTCATGTTTTCACTGCCCCGTAGCATGATGAACAGTAACCTGTATCCGTTTGGAGTCAGTAAGATGACACGTTTTCAACTCTAGTAATTTTGGATCGAAGAAAGGACGAACATCATCGGCCTCAACGAGTCATGCAAAGTATCAATTTCTAATCTTAGTCTCCCGAAGACTTAGAGAGGGAGAAAGAGAGAGGGGGATGGGGGAGTGGGAACCACATTGAACAATATTTCGTCCCCTTAAAATGTCAAGGTTCTATCTCCACTGTTTGGCTGAACTGAGTTACACACTACACACTACTTCTACAGGCCTCCTCCATTGTGTGTGAAAGTGTCAAGCGGATTAAAATCGTATCTCTAAAAGCTATTAGCACATAAAACTTCAATCATCAGTTTTAAAAATTGACGGAAAGGAGTTGGTACCTTGTCATTCTAAGGACACGATTTGTCACCTGAAGTAAAAAAGACAGAGAGAAAGAAAGACATGAAGAAAGGAACAGATCTATAGACATTAACTGGCCCTATACCTTCATAACAGAACGATGAAGGAAATGGACATACGTCCCGGCACGCCGAAGGAAACGATATAGAGGAAAAAGCAGCGAGTCAAAACGTTCGACCATTATCAGACAAGACTTTCATTTTGGTAATTGATAAATTTCTTCATTTCGTGATAGTGAATTTACGTAGATGAAATACAGAACCGTCAGAGGACTGCGTGTGGGTGGTTGTGGTGGGTTGGGAGAGAAACATAGAGCTATTAAAGATCAGTGATAATATCATTGTTCGATATTTTCCAGGCGGGGTGGATAGTCTAGGTGGGTCGGGTGAAATTTAAATTTTTTATCAATAGTTTATTCCAGTCCCAGACGAGTGGGATAAACGCAGTGTAAGGTGATACCATAACATCTTCGTTAAGAATAGGAATAAATTGGTGATTTGTGTGACACTGCCCAATTATGCCCGTCTACCTCTCCCACAATGAAAGCGTCCCGTTGTGTCACTGCGTTTTACATGATTCTACTTGCTTGACGAGGGTTCCCTTCCTCTGAATGTCCACTGTAATCTCGCTGATCCAAGAGTTTCAGTTCTATTTCAAGAAGATTTACTACCGTCTCTCCGGAGACACAGAATACTGCGACGAACCATTCCTTATTATGTACACAAATTGCGTGCGTATAAATGCGGTGAGTACTACTGCTTTTTATTCAGTTATGAAGGGGTGTGGTGCGAATTGTTGCGTTGTTAACATCGATGATACGCGCGCAAGTCGACGGACGGAATATGTCTTTTTGCTTCACCTCTGTATCCTTTGCCTCGGATTATACTTGGTTCACGAGGGCTCTCTTCCTCAGAATATCCAATAGTTTCAGTTCCATAGTAAGAAGATTTACTACCTTGTCGCTGCAATCGACCGAACACGACGTGTGCATCGCATTGTTTCTGTTTATTTTACTAGATGAGGTACCCAGCATTATCCGGGATAAACCTGTGAACCGACCGTTCTCTCTCCCTCTATCTCTTTCGTCTAGAAAGCTTCCCCATATTCTACAGTCTTACTACATATTTCATGCGCACCAAAGCACTCACTCCCGGTAGGGAAATTGCGTGCACGGAATTAATCGCGTATTGATATCGTTTCCGATGCAATGGGCTTAATATACAGGAGGGCCAAAACAAAGGTCAATGTACTTTACATATTTACAACTTTTTTCATTTAAAAATACCTGAAACTTGAATCAAGACGATCGGTCGATACAAAAGCGATTAGGCTGGATTCGTTGACACTTATGAAAATTAATTTTTATAATTTTTGAAGCTGTCATTTAGGCTGTAGTTTCGAGCCCAAAAAAAAAAAAAAAAGGCCAAAATTGCACCACAATGAATTACTCCCGCCACTAAAAGGGAGAAAAGAGTCTCTCTCTCTCTCTCTCTCTCTCTCTCTCTCTCTCTCTCTCTCTCTCTCTCTCTCTCTCTCTCTCTCTCTCTCTCTCTCACCCCCACGCCCCCTCCACTCTCTTTCTTTCTGCCTCATTGTGCCTGCATGTGTGTTTGTCTCCCTCCCACGCCCCCAACAACAACAAGGGAAAACCCGTGTCCATTCGCCATCTCTCAAGTTCACTTCCCTGCTCAATCGAACAGCAGTTGATGCTACAGTGGTCTTCAAACATCAACCACGTCAAAAATACCTCCAACAACCCTACAGTGCCGTGAGAGGAGTCTAGACTCAGAGCCAATCGTGCTATGACAAAACACCGAATAATGCAGAAAAGGAAGCTGCACTGACGAGCCCTGTGCACCAGGTGCTTTAATTGTCTGACATGAGTAAATTTGATTTAACCGCATAATGGAAATATTTAATAGATTGGATGTTTGGGGATCGGAGTTGACACTTTGTTGTTATTCCCCCCCCCCCCCCCATTTTTTTCTTCGTCAGCTCCGAAGGACTAGAAAGCGGCCAAAAACATTTTATTGATAACGCTTACTAATAATAGCAAGCATATTTTCCGAAGTGAATGAGCGACGTCTTCGTGTTTTCTATTACTTGATTGTTCCCAACAAAGCGGCATCGTGGCGAAAAAAAAAAAAAAAAGCTGCTATCGTAAGTACGTACGCACCCTAAGCGTTTTTGCTCTACGGGCGCGTACGTACACGTACCAGTCCCTAACGGCGTCCCTATCCTCAAGCCTAAATTTTATCGAATTCTTAACCCTGCCCCTTATCCTTTCAACCAAAAACACAGGAGGGAAACAAAAAGAAAATCTGAAAGAATAATTAGTTAAGGCTGTTGTTAGTAAGGTTTCGGGGAGGAGCAGTCTAGTTCTGGACTCACAGAAGGCTTTAAAATTCGAACCCCTAGCGCAATCAAGGCCTAGAGCGATAGCTGAACAGTGAACAAAATTAAATGTTTTCCCTATTTGGCTTTGTAAAATACGGCACCGTTCATGACTTCCGCGCAGTCGCCGGTAGATAACGGTGCGAAATCTGTGCACGTTAAAAGCAGTAGCTGTCTCATCTTATTCAGTCTAGCATCTTTGTTGAAAGTAACCACCACGCTCGGCAATTCAGTGTGGTCGAAAATCGGTGGTTAAAATTACTTTGCTGATTTCTTCATCTGTCAGTTTTGTCACTCTACTCTCCCATTCCCGGGGACGCACATTTTTGTCTCCACCCCGGGAGGGGGGGGGGGGTATAAAACTTTGATGCTTGTTTCTATCACTGTGTAGGTGGACACGTTGGTCTAGAGGCTAGATGTTCGCCTCACATGCCGCCGAAGGTACCGGGTTCGATCCCCGGTCGGTGCAGGCATGCTGGAATTTTCTCTGAGGGACAAAATTCCTCTCCCTGATCCTATGGTAGGTGTGATCGAGACCTAGTCTTATCGGATAAGGACGAAAAACGTTGCTCACGTTAAAGATACCTTGGCAGTTGAAAGTTGAGAAGAGTAGGCCGAAGCTGCCCGGGAAAAATTCTTTAAAAAAAACGAATCCCTACCACAAAAATAAACAGAAACAAGAATAAAAAAGATAAAAAATAAAATAAAAAACCAAGAAAAGTAAGATGTAGATGCCAAGAGCAGTGAAACTCCTAAAATAAAGACCTAAACACAATATCACCGGGTAGATTTGGTTGGGCTAAGAGCCTTGGTCGTTTCTGGAAAAGTACAAGTTGATTTAACAGATTTTTTATCATGTTTACGAATTCATTTTACAGATAGGCATTCTTTTCAGTTCGGGTCTTTTCCCGTTATATTTTTAATTACACTTTTATTTGATCTTATTTTAAGCACCTGCAAGCTGAAACCTAAACCAAAGTAAAATACCATATAAAACCACCAAAAAAACCCCCCCAAAAACGTGCGTCCGAAAGTAGTCGTTGTCGTGCCGATGCGCCGTTAAACCCAAACTCAAACGCAAAGTTAAGAACTAATTTGAAAGATCGTCCATTTTGCTGCCTGTGGTCTGATCTGTTTTTTGCAGATACGGGGTTTCATCACGGAAGGCAACCGCCCCCGCGAGTGTCAAGCGCTCGTGGACATCAGGAGCTCCACGTCTTTGCCATTTTCGGCGATGTCCCGACATAAACGGAACGTGATTTGGAGCAATGTTTCTCAGGGTTTTTTTTTGGGACCCACTTAACAGAGCAAGCACATAGCGTCGATCCACCCCGTCTCTCAAACATTATCGCTTTTTCGCTGTAAGGAGACATTAGGGCCAATTCAGAAATAAATAGCCAGCAAATATGGGATTAACGATAAATTTCTTATTCCAAATCTTTGGCGCCAACCATATAGAGACACGGGGGACAGTGAATGTATGGATTTTATGCACACCCGAAGATAGCACTTTGTCTGCGGATCCATGAAAGACGTGGACCGGCAGCGCGCCATGTCCTTTCTGAAAGAGGCTAGGATCTACGACTTGATTTGAAGACTTTTATACACATATTTGCAAAATTCTTTTCAGATCTATACAGAATATTTTTTCGAGAATTTTACCAATGTAATCAATATCATACGAAACTAGTTAACTCTGTTCGTGAAATTTGAATTACATAAGCTCTGAAGTCTAATCCTAAATAAAGTGCCAAGAGAAATGGCGAATCCGCAGAGTGGCCTTTGTCGAGCCGACGCGCCATAAACCCATACTCAGAGTAGACAAGGGCAGCTGATGTAAAAAAGAAATGAAAAACAGCAAAACCAAGATTCACGAGTAGAGGGCCAACTGCCTTGGGCTGAGGCCCTGCGGATCTATGAAAGAATTATTTTCTGATTTGGACCCACAGCGCATCTTGTCGTTTCTGACGGAGGCAGAAATTTGCAAGTTGATTTAACAGATTTTTCATCATATTTATAAAATTCATAAAGGCATATTTTAGCGTACGGGCCTTTTCCTGTTAGGCTTTTAACTTCACCTTGACTTGATCTTATTTAAGATGAGATAAGATAAGATAAGATATGACTTGATTATCCTGTTTCCAGGAAATTTGTTGTCACAGTACAACAGCAAATACAATATCTAAGACCTACACGTCTTTAACGCACACACGCACATTGCTCACACAACATTACCAACAAGTAAGAACATTGCTCACACACACACACACACACTGTATACGAATCTGAAAGCCGAAAACTAATCCAAGGTGAGATATTGAAAAAACGCGAAAGGCCCAAAGATGCCTTTATGGTACTTTTAACCCTTTCAATACTGAAACAGCATTACTGTTAACTCTTTACTGCTCCATCAGTTTCAGGGTTTGCTTCTCCATTACTAGCCTTTAAATAATTTAACATCCTAATTTTAGATTCATAGTTACCATTGAAAGTAACAGGAATAAGTGGATCTCAGTATTTGAGAAAATGTAGCTTTCACAGTGCCAGTATTCAAAGGGTTAAAAACCCAAATTAAAAAAAACAACAAAGGCCCGGAGAAACAGAACTGTTGGCAGTTTGTGACAATTTGTAAATATCAATACATGTAAATCAGTACACACATTTGAAGGCCCAGGTGGAAGAACGACCCTAGTCCAGTTTTAAAGATTGTTTGGTTATTTAAAAAAAAATAAAAAATATTATAATGCCTATTTTCCCCCAAATTCCAGTTTTTACTGCTTAGGTAAAGTCTCCCTCTGATGAAAGTACTTTGCTTTTCTTTACCTCCATTAACAATGCACTTGGCGACTTTCAAACAAAACATCATTTTTTCCCCCACTTCCATGGATATGTGACGATGGTCGTTTTTCCATGTGGGTCTTCATTTTTAGAATCAGAACGTGATCAAATAGGGCACGTCAGGGACCCACTGCTGGACCGTTTCACATTTTGAGAATCACTGATGTAGATCATCATTACAAGGACAGAACACTGAGACTTCTAGAGATACCAGAACACAATATTTTACTAGTAACTTAATCTTGTCGGGCTCAGACATAACCTGTGATTTCTGTCTGTAGTTCTGTGTATCTTTCTCTATCTATCTATCTATCTATCTATCTATCGATCTATCTATCTATCTATCTATCTATCTATCTATCTATCTATCTATCTATCTATCTATCTATCTATCTATCTATCTATCTATCTATCTATCTATCTAATCTAATCTATCATCTATCTATCTATCTATCTATCTATCTATCTATCTATCTATCTATCTATCTATCTATCTATGTGTCTATCTATCTATCTATATAATCTAATCTAATCTAATCTATCCATCCTTCCGTCCATCCATCCATCCATCCATCCATCCATCCATCCATCCATCCATCCATCTATCTATCTATCTATCTATCTATCTATCTATCTATCTATCTATCTATCTATCTATCTATCTATCTATCTATCTATCTATCTATCCGTTCATTAATGTTCATCCATCCATCCGTCCGTTTGTCTGTCTGTCTGCCTGCCTATCTTTCTATCAGTATGTCCATAGTCTGTCAATCTATCCTTCAGTCCACCTCCTTCTTTCGTAAGTGATTTATGAGTATATTGGCCATTTATTAATGCAAAGCTATTACTCTACGAAATGAACCGGGGCCGGTGTGATTCTTATTTTTTTTATTTGTCTGAGAAAAGGACAAATATCAATCTTTTCAAGATCACACGAAAACAAACAGAAGAAGAAGAAGAAGAAAAAAAAATGTTAAACCCAATGATTCTAGAAGATTCACGGCAGGTCAGTAACAAAAATATTAATGCTGCATTCACGAAGCGGAAGAACTGGCTCGTGGACGCTATGCCGAATTGAATACATTTCTCAGTTTTTAATTTTTTATTTTTTTCCCCTTTGGTCTGGAGCAAAGAAATGAAAATTTTTCACGTCAGACATAATGGATGTCATTTGATAGATTAGACATTCAGAAATGATGCCATTTTTGTGTAGGGGCTATAAGCTGTTATTAAAGCTGGCCTTCAGCAGGCCGTAGTGGGAATGAAAGTTTTTGAGTTCTGAGTTTTATGGCGCGTAGACTCAATAGAAATCGAATGAAATGGTGACGAGAGACGCCAACACGGAGCGATCACTAATAAAAACAATTAAGAGAAGACAATTGCAATTCATGGGACCCCTGAATCGACACAAAGATCTTAAACACCTTGCTCTAACTGGAAAAATAGAGGACAAAAAAAAGCAGAAGTAGACAAAGAATAACATATTCAGAGAGTTTGAACAGATGGGCGACAGAGAAAAACCTGGACACTATGGGCTTTTGGAGAGCATCCGAGCGGAGGAATGAGTCGCGAACCATGATCGTCGATGTCTGTTCCAGATCCGGCACCCGAAGAAGAAGACTCAATGACGACAGGCGCGGGTAGCTGGTGGGAGCTTCTGGTAGGATCTCCATCTGTCCTATCATTCTGTTATATTTTATCTATGGTCTTGCTTCTTGCTAGCACAATAGTGCCGTTTCATCGTTGACCTGCTTTTTCCAAACTTAAACTTTAAAGGCTCGATAAAGGCCAGGTTGCCATTTTCACGGTTTTTCGGATACTTTATTCAGGCTTGAAACTCAGAAATTCAACTGCTGAAATTTCACCGACAAAATGTGCAAGTTCTGGTATCTTATTGTTATGTCGGTGAAATTCTCAAAATTGGCATTTTGTATAGATCCTGAAGAAATTTTGTATATCTTTAGTGGGAGTAAGTCTTTAAATATTCGATCTGATTTATAGGAATTTGAGGGCTGAAAGCTAGCCCAACGTCAGATACGAAAAAACCGTGAAAGGAGCAAAGAGGTCGTTACCGTGCCGGTTCGCGATTAAACCCAAACCCAAACTCAGACTCAAAGTTTAATTAATTTTCATTCATTCCTATCCGGACATAATTTTGGGGTGGCTGAAAAGAAAGAAAGAAAGGGAGGAAGGAAGATTTTCCAGTTGATAGACCAAATAGATTTCCGAATGATAATTATCAGCGAGTACCAGAGGGAAGCCCTTCAAAGCGTCGGTGGGCGGGAAGGGCGGAAATCGATTCATTACCAGAAAGGGCCTGCGCATCTGAGATCTGTCGTTAACATGGAATCATGTGACATGTATTATGTATTGGAGTAGACGTAAGTCATTATTACATTATCTAGTGATTGCTGTTACCTTACGTACGTACCCCAATTATTTTGCGCTAGGGTACGAATTTTAAAGCCTTTTGTGACCCCAGAGCTAGAGAGAGACACCCCCCCCCCCCCCGGAAGTACTCCTAACATCAGCCTTAATTAATTAATTATTCTTTCACATTTTTTTTTTCTGTTTTCCTCCTGTTATTAGGTTGAAAGGGTAAGGGGCAGGGCGAGGGATTCGATAAGATTTAGGGTTGAAGATAAGGACGGGGTGAGGGATAGGTACGTGCACTTACGCGCCCCCAGCGCAAAACACTTGGGGTGCGTACGTACAAGTAACAAGAGCCTTATCTAATATTATTACTCAGGCATTACGACAATAGCTCGCTAATCCCAAAGGTACTAGAATTGCCAGGATAAGACAGCTAGTGCTTTTAGCCTGCACAGATTTCGCACTGACGCGCGGAGGTCATGAAAAGTGTTGTATTTTACAAAGCCAAATAGGGAAAAAATTGAATTTTGGTCACTATTTACCTCAGTTGCTGTGAGAAAACTCTGGCTAATTTTTTTTTGGTGGCAGTAGCACCGTCACAATTTTGCATCATAAATGTACTATTATATCAAGCCTTGCGCACCTCAGTTTCTTGTATTTTCTTAGTAAATCCGGGAAGACGCTACCGTAGTAAGCGCGGTCAGACAGTCAGTTTCTGCCATTATATTTAGGGTGTACATTTACATAATTATTACTGGCGGCAACTGGCTTTGGCGTTCCGGGTTTAGTATGATACACCCCCCTCCCCATAGATCGCTTTCAGTTTGAGAGAGGGGGGGGGGGAGAAGTGCATATGTAAGGTTGATGAGTATACGGACATTCCCGCGCCATACTCTGCACTGCAGAACATACTGGGCTATTATTGCTATTGTTAAAGCTATTGGGCACGTTGATGTGGAGGCAAGGTGCTCGCCTCTCATATGCCAAAAGTGCTGGGTTCGATTCCCGGACGATGCAGGCCAGGTGTGTTGGAATTTTGGGATTTTTCTCAAATTTCCCTGTCCCTGATCCTATGGTAGGTAGGATCGAACACAAAGTCTTCTGGGATAAAGACGAAAAACTCAGATGGCCCGTATGCATGTTGCGCATGTCAAAGATACCTTGGCAGTTGGAAATAGAAAAGAGCAGGCTTATTAAGCCCCCTACCCGAGCAAAATTAAAAACTAATCCCTAGCACCACCACCTCCACAAACACGCACACGGACACAACAAAAACAACAACAACAACACCGCCGTCTGGCGCTGCACTCTGGCGATGATGTGTCTGCTCCAGTTGTAACTGGACTGCTACGACAGTAAGGCAAATTTCCCAAATGGGACCAAAGGAGTATACATAATATAAACACAAAAATTAAAACGTTATTGGCGTATCTTTGCCATTGCGCATTTATATTATCTTCCTTTCAAGACGTATTTTTCTCATACAAACGTCTAGTCTTCCTCGTAAATTGACATAAAGACGGGATGCACTGAATGTAGGCCTAGAAACGGAAAGAGAACAAGAAGATGCACAGGGAGACGATAGAGAGATTATAATGTGCAGACTGTTGGACAGGCATGGACGAGACGGGGATCGAAAACAGAGAAGAACGGAGATTGTTGGCGGAGGGATACTATGTCCGGCAGTGGACGGACAAGGCCTAACGTGTCAAGACAGACGGAGAGCAGAAGAATGGAGATCATTGAAGGGGTACAGCTTGCAGTGGAAAGACGAAGTCTGACAAGAAGAACAAGATCGAGACATAAAGAACGATATTCTAATACTGCTGAAGCGGCACATGTTTAAATTTTTAACCCCTTTCATTTCTCCAACAAAACGCTGAAAAACTGCTTTTAATTAACGTTGTGATTTTTAATTCCAGTGATGAATGTTCATTTCACAAGACGTTATTTGAATTCCAAGTGTCATCTGATGGAAAAAAAAAAAAAGGCTGGGAATCTGAGCCTTTTCCATGTTGTTTCCGTAATTTTCCCGGGATTTGGAAAACCTAGTTCAGGATAGAACTAAAGGGAAATTAGAAGACCCGGAAGGAAAAAACATAAACTCCACATTACAAGCGATAAATGTTTATACAGAGGTTTTTTTTCTTCAGCCCGTGCTCCAGTGTAAATCTGAGAAAACGCTGTACGCATTGCAATGGCCACTTGAGATTCAGAATCAGCCAGCATTGAGACCAAACATATCGTCACTGCTCTACGAAAATGGCATGTCAGACCTATGGCAAAAGGCAGCTGACGGTTCACTGCATTCTTGTGTATGAGGGCTATCAGATAGTACCATAGAAAAAGAAATGCGCCTATAGGAAAATATAATAATCTAATAGAATCATATTGGCACAAGTCACCAAAATGACAGAAAAACAAACGGTTTTTTCTTAATATCTCAGGAGTGTCAAAAATGACTTTAGCCATTAGCGAAGAGCAGTGACGATATTTGGTTTTTGTTTGACGTCAAATGACATCTGAATTCGCGGTGGCTTTTGAAAAAAAACAACAAAAAAAACTGAAAATCGGCGCCGGTAGGACCACCATCATGACAAAAACATGATGACGGTTGTCTGCCGGAAATCTAAGCGCAAAAATATTTTCTAGCCTGGCTGGTAAAGATAATTCTCTCTCTCTCTCTCTCTCTCTCTCTCTCTCTCTCTCTCTCTCTCCCCCCCCCCCTTTCTCTCTCTCTCTCTCTCTCTCCCCCGC
The DNA here is from genome assembly GCA_963931925.1 of Onchidella celtica. Taxonomy (NCBI): domain Eukaryota; kingdom Metazoa; phylum Mollusca; class Gastropoda; order Systellommatophora; family Onchidiidae; genus Onchidella; species Onchidella celtica. The sequence continues at coordinate 27,852,680 of OZ007581.1, read as the reverse complement.
CTACCCACCCTCTTCTTCTTGTATTCATCACCATGGAAACCCGTCTTGTTGCGCCGACATGGCGGCAGTTTGAAGGCAAATTGAGAGAATGAACACGCTAGATCAGAAGAAGACGGAGCCAGGAATGCCGCAACTTCCAAGAATGCAATTCATGATGAGAAGAACTGTCTGACTTTATCCTTGGTCCTCTTTTCAGGTTCGTTCTTCTCGTGCTCGTCCGCCACAGCAGAGCTTTCCAAATACACCCTTTCCCCACATACCACGCCTATCACATTCTGTCGTTCCCACGGGTCCTTAAAAGTTCTTCAAGTCCTTAGTTTGCTCAACATTGATTGTAAGGCCATAAAAAGTTCTTAATTTTCTCAAATCCGATTCTGAGGCCTTAGAAGAGTCCTTAATTTTCTCAGAACTGATTTTAAGGCTATAAAATTAATGTCCTTAACTCGCTGAATATTGATTTTAAGGCCTTCAGAAGCCCTTCATTTTCTCAGAACTGATTGTAAGGCCTTCAAAAGCCCTTCATTTTCTCAGAACTGATTTTAAGGCCTTCAAAAGCCCTTCATTTTCTCAGAACTGATTTTAAGGCCTTCAAAAGCCCTTCATTTTCTCAGAACTAATTTCTGAAGGCCGTAAAAAATCCTTTTGTTTCCAAAACTGGGCCAGCGGTCCTGAGAAAGTCTTCATAGTACCAAATTGTCAGGTGGTTATGTTATGATATGGCACGTTTTGCGATACATCTGAAGTATGAAAGTAATAATTGTTTTATTACACATACATGTACTTAAACACAGGATCATAGGACAATTAAATTTGTAAACTAGTTCAGGAAGAGTATTGAAGGTCCTTGAAAAGTCCTTCATTTTTATCAAACACAAAAAAAAAAACCCCAACAATCCTTAATTTTGGTTTTTAACAACATTATGGGAAACCTGTACATGCTTGAAGCATGTAGTTACTTTTATAAGTGTGTTTTAGGTCTTTATTTTAGCAGGTTCGCTGCCCTTGTCATTTACACCTCACTTTTCTTGCTCTTATTTTTCTTGTTGTGAAAGGAATTTTGCCCTTTGCAGCGGCCTGTTGGGCCTGCTCTTTTCGATTTCCAACTGCCAAGGTATCTTTAACGTGCGCAACGTGCACACGGGCCCTCCGAATGTTTTGTCCTTATCCGAGATGATAAGGTGCTTGATCCTACTTACCATATGATCAGGGACAGGAAAATATGAGAAAAATCCCAAATTCCAACATGACTGCACCGACCGGGATTCGAACCCGGTACCATCGGCATGAGAGGCTAGCACATTGCCTGTAGGCCACCGCATCCCTTACCGTTCATAAGGCTTTATGTCCCCGCTTTTATTGTTAGTAGTAGAAATGTGTAGATGGTGACGTTGATCGCTGTGTAAACTGTGTCATCGTGAAGAATGCAAATTGAAGACATTCGGGGCCACATTTGAATTAACTTCAAACTATGGCAGACAGCAAAAAAGTTGTATGTAGCAACGCTTCACGTAAGAAATAATGCGTAAACGGTACAATATAACGCAAACAAATAGGAAAGGGAAATCAAGCTCTACCTGTGCGTTTGATTGTATCGTTTATGTATTATTTCTTACCCGAGACTTTGCTAAATACAACTTTTTCCTTTTGCCACATTTTGGCTTTGCTTGAAATGTTTGCTGCGATCCCACTGATTTGCTGTTTCTTCTTTTTGTTTTTGTTTATATATAACACATGTATTTTGTCGATTAGAAATTGTAGCCGGATTAAAAAAAGAAAGTGAAAATTCCTCATTTATATCTCCACCCCCGCAGGTTCTCTCCTATCTATTCTGTTAACTGCATAATGTAATACATATATATATAAAACATGAATTGCCAAAGCCCATATCTTCCGTGCGTGAATAACCTTGTCTGTGAATTATCATTTATCAAGCCCACCCCCGCGTGATCATTAACCCCCCCCCCCCCCAAATCGATCTGGAATCAGATGAAAAGGGAAGTTTTCTCATATTGCACTTGGCTTGAAATTTAATAACATTTGGTTTATCTCGTGTTGATTTGCCTTTGGCCACAGGGCACACCGTTCATTCTGTCGATAAAATTACATTGGCATTGTGGGACAATAAATTCTGAATGAAAAAAAAGGCATACATGTATTTATTACACTGATAGGAAAGCTGATATGAAACTTTGCTTGGAGCAAACTGGCAGTGATCAGTCTATGTTGAAATGATTGTAACAAATAACATATTAATTATTATTTTCTTTATTTTTTTAAATTTAATTTTATTAATGTTAATGGTCTTTGTTGATGGACTTGTCCTTGTGCTATGGAATTTTATTTGTGTTTATGATTCCAGTGGCCCTTTTGTAAATGTTCGTTCATCTGAGGAAGGAACTAGTCACATTACGCCCCCCCCCCCCATCCCCCATTGTCCTTTATCAAAAACATGTAATTCTTGTTCTGAATGAAAGTTGAAGTGAACGTTTTCATTCGATCATTCGTTCATTCATTCATTCATTCATTTTTCGATCTATTTATTTATTTATGAGTCACTTGGCAGTTAACGTGGAAATACACAACATTAAACATACATATATAACATTAACACACAGCTACAACAAAGATTATCTTAAAACTCAAAACCCTCACATCCCGCCCCCCTGCCGAGGCGAAGGACGTCATGAAAGTTATGAGAAGAAGCAAGCCCGGCATGTGTTGTTTCTCCATCGAGTGATGAAATATTGTAGTCTTGCAATTAGGCAGTAATGAAACCCATAGCCGGGAAGCGTGTTTGCCGATTGCAGTGCAGACCAGCAAATTCGGGAGCGGCGCAGCAACACACCCACATCCCAGGGACTTTCGGTGACGTTCAGAGACATTTTAGGGTTAGGGTTAGGATGCACAGTCCAGAGATTGCAGCACCCATGGCAGTGTTCGATAGGACGAGAAATCCCTCAGCCGATGACCTGTGTTTGGGGGTTCTGTTTGCTGCCCCGCTCCTGAATTTGCTGGTCAGCACTGCAATCGGCAAACACGCAGCCGGGAACTCCAAATGCGGCAAACGCTGTAACATTTGGGCATAATTGTATAACTCCAAACTGGCTGAATAAGATCTTAATTATGGGCGAAATGGTTCTGGAAAAAGAGCATAATTATTTCAGTGCTGAAACGTCTGAATTGCATTGTTTGCCACACATATGCGAGGTAAAAAGGTGATAATTGAAGGACATTGCATTGGTTCTGTATCCTGCGTAAGCCACAAAAAAAAAAAAAAAAAGCTAAAGCTGAGATATCTGCCGTGGTCTGGAAAAATACCGTATAAACCAGGAATAAAATTTCACCGTTTCGTTCCACGCTTCGCTCTTAACTGTGTTAAAGTTCCATTTTACAGTGACTAAAAGAAGCTATAGGTTGTACTGAACCATAACCCAGATAGAAATATAGAGCATACTTCTTTCTGTGAAATGATTGTAAAAAGTATTTGAAAACCCAGATGGAAAAAGGATCGTTGTCACATAACCATGAAACTGAAAAAGTCGATTTTTGTTAAGTTTGAAAGTCCCAAAGTGCATTGTTAATAGAGATAAAGAAACGCGACCTGTTTCATCAGAGGGAGGCTTTACTTTGGTAGGAAAAAAAAATGGAATACTTACAACTTATAAATATGTCCACTGCCGGGGACCAAATACTTCGTCGTACCGCCATTAATCAGATTATAAGCAAACCGCCGACCGGCGCTGCACTGTGGCGACGATGTGCCTGCTCCAGTTGTAACTGGGTGCAGTGACACAAAGGCAAATTTCCCAAATGGGATTAAAGTAGTATACAAATACAAATACAAATTTGGGGCAAAATAGGCTTTGTAATAAGTTCTTGAAATAACAACAACAACAAAAAAAAATCTTTAAAATTGGACTACGTTCGTTCTTCCGTCTGGGTTTTCATTTGTGATTTAGATTGACGTGTAAGGTCTTTTTTACGTAGCACGACAAGCTTTTGAGCAAGAAGTGGCCGTAGTACACTGTCTATGACTCTGAAAGTCCAGCACTTTGAAGATGCCTCACCATAATGATAGCGGTCCTAGGCCAATTTGCTTTGCATAAAATACAATATACTCGCTGGTCTACGTGCATTAACTACTGTAAACTGTTAGTTTTGGAATCCAGGTGGACTCGGGCGTGGCATGGAACTGACTTCTTCGGAGAGATTGCTCGAAATCTTGGCCCCTCGAGTCACATGTCAAATGGTCCCTAGTGCGTCCCTTTAGAATGACAAGGTTCTGTCTTCACTTATTGGCTGAACTGACTTGCACACTACACACTACTTCTACAGGCCATCTTCATTGTAAGTCAAAGCTTCAGGCGGATTCATGGTGTAATTTGTAAATATTACGGATGTAGCGTCCCACTAGTTGAACGATCGATATTTTTCTTCCCCCTGCATGACGCGTCTCACTCGGCGACCTCCCCCCCCCCCCCCCCCCTCTCGCCAGCAAGGCCGGTATTTCCCTTTGATGTCGCTGTGTGGCTTGTTTGTCTCACTGTAGAAAATCTAGAGCGTCTGGAAGATTCTGCAGTGTCCGAGATTACGCTAGGTCGACCTTGAGTGATGTAATGCTGTGACGTGTCTGTGTACGATTGGGTGGCCTGTATGTGTCCCGAACGATCTAGGTCTGTCTCGTGCTTATGGGGCGGTAAAGCCGCTTCCTGAACGTTCCTGGACAGAATATATATAAGGAGGGCCAGGCGAGCAGGAGGTGTGCAAATCGTGGGTGAAAATCGTAAGGTGCAAATCGTAGGTGTGTAAATCCAGTTGTAGTAGAAGTGTAGTGCCTTCCCTGATAGGTGTAAGTAACTTGTGGATATCAGCTCGTGTTTACAGTTATTAAAGTTAGTATTAATTGTTCATCGGATCCTGTCATTTATTTCTACAACAGTTCGAGACAGTTTCGTTTTTTAAGGGGTAAACGATCAGTTCATCTGACTCTCCCCATCATAACGTGCTGAAATTTGCATCAACTGTTACAACGGAAAAGGAAGAAAAAAGTCGTATCCATGAAAGCAACGAGCTCATGAAACTTCAATCATCAGTTTCTGAAAGGTTAGAATGGAAGTATTGGAAGGGAGTTAGAACCTTGTCATTCTAAGGGGACGACTGTGGTTCTCATTTCCATATATGAACAGTGTCCAAAACGCCGGGAATGTCTGTTTCTTCAACAAACTCTGAACGTTTCATACCAATACATGTATAGCCACTTGTTAAGTGGCAGCCGGGAGAATCCGAGCAAATCCACCTGAGGAATTTCTTACCGCCATTGTATGGATTGCAGAAACGTCAAAGAGGGCGCGCTATCTATCTGTCTGTCTGTCTGTCTTTCTGTCTGTCTGTCTATCTATGATTGAGCTATAGGATGTGGCCCGGAAGTATGTGAGCTCAGAATGCTATCTATCTGTCTGTCTGACTGTCTATCTATCCGTTTGTCTGTCTGTCTTTCTGTCTCTCTGTCTGTTTATCTATCTATGATTGAGCTATAGGACGCGGCTGTAACCGGAAGTATGTGAGCTCAGAAAAAAAAATGGCACTGGGAGAGAGTGAGAAAAGAAAAGAAAAGGAATAGACAAGAACAAAATTGGGTCAGCAAAAATGGGTGGACAGATTGCCATTGATACTTCTATTGTAAAGAGACACGTAGTTCTTGTTGTGCCGTGTTTTCCAGTCGTGCTATTGATTCTTTCTGTCTCTAATTGAGAAATTATCATAAATAAACAATCCTGAACACAAAACTGTGAAATTGGCATTTGCTCACTGTGTCCTCTTGATTGACCCTTTTTGTCCCTTCTGACATTTTAACGCTCTATCCTATTTACTAAATCCATTCCCTTTGTAAATCCCTGGAATGTGACTATTTACTATTCGATATAAACACAACAGAGATCTGAATCATGGTAATTAAGATGTCTAAATGTTGAGTTAAATCCCGTTTTCCCCACAGAAAGCCATTAAATTCTTGAAATCTTCCTAGTTTTATCACGTTATTTGGTGTCTTTGTTGTTTATCATTAGGAGTGGTATTTGTTATGAGCCTTGTTTTATTTACACAGAGAGCGCGTGGGATAATTGAAGATTCCGGATAAAACATGATTTTGGCCACGGTCCTAACACAGTTGCCTAAGTCACGTTTAGGTGTTTAAAAAAAAAAAAGAAAAAAAAAGTTTACTTTGAATGGAGCCGTGGCCATAAATACGGTGAATACTACTGGTTTCCGTTCAATTATGAAGGGGCTTGGTGCGAATTGTTGCATTGTTGGCATCGATTATACGCGCGCAAATCGACGGACGGAAAATGATGCGCTGTCTCTGATGGTAGCTTGTGTTAGGGGAGCGTAGCATTTTACGTAGAAAGCTAAGCTGAACAGTTGATACAACTCAGTTTTTTCCGCGCCTTGGCTTTGTCATTAGACCACACTTCCTAAACAACAGTGTAAATGGTGGTTTAGGCGGATGTGGGGTTTCGTTTAAAACTCACAAGACAACGAAACAAAACATTGCAGTTTTTGAACTCAGTTTTTCCTCAATTTGGCTTTGTCGTTAGACTACGCCTCCTTAATAACAATGTAAATGGTGGTTTAGGCGGGTGTGGATTTTCGTTTAAAACTCATAAGACAACGAAACAAAACATTCCAGTTTTTGAACTGTGCAACGTGACTATCCGATAAAGGCGAGCATTTCATCTCAAATCACCACAAAAAAAAATAAAAAAATGACTGAGTTAATTCACCCCCATAGAATGACAAGGTTCTATCTCCATTCCATCAACTTCTGGAAAATTGGTGATTGAAGTTTCATGTGCACATAGCTTGTAGAGATACGGCCTTTTTCTTCTTTTCATATTACTTTCTAATTACGCACCGAATCCGCTGGATACTTTGGCATACAATGGACAAGGCCTCACTGCCCTGTAGAAGTAGTGTGTCGTGGGTAACTCACTTCAGCCACAAAGTGGAGATAGAACCTTCGTTCTAAGCGGACGAATTGTGAAACGGCCGTGAGGTTTTGCACACTTCGCGTCAACGTCATGGAAATGGTGTTCCATCCCACTGTTTGATGACCAATTAATATATTCTGTGAGACAGGATGATACGTGTAAAAGTACGGGCAGTGTTGAGTCGCTTGCACCGCAGCAGCCCCTCACCATTTTAGTGCGCACCAAAGAAGGTGAGAGGAAGGAACAGAGTGGAGTCGCTTTCTGACGACTGGTGCGAGAAGGTGACTGGAATTTTAGTGCAGCACTAAGTTAGCAGGCCCCAATTGTTTTTGGTGCGCGGTTGGGGAGCGACTTCCACTCTGTCTCGTCCAACTCTAATTATACGGATTAAATTTCAGAGTCGGCAAACTGGTGACTCTTTGGTGCTGGTGAGGTGAAAGCGACTCCACTCTTCCCGCACAGTAAATCTGATGTGATATGGTGACATTGGAGTGGAGTGGAAACGAGGTATGAAAAGTGAAGGCTGGCATAGGAATTTGCAAAGGTCAACCCCCCTCCTTATAATTGGAGCTTTTACGGTGTGACATGTCATGGTTTGCAGTCCTGTTGTCTGTGGGATTGCTCTGCAAATGCCAGAATATTCCTGGGCATGTGGAAGGGCGTTGATCCTCCCCCAAGGGGTAACGGATCAGTATCGTGGCGCAGGAGTATGTAAACACGCGACTCTGTATGAGTGCATTGGCAATAAATACTGTATGGTCAAGTACACTCACCGCAAACACTGGGCCCCTATGTATAGGTAGTTATTCACTCATGTGAGGACGTGCTGTTTGTCTGTCTAATCTATGAATCTCTGAGTATGTTTATCTATCTGTCTGTCTGTCTGTCTATCTGTCCATCTATTTATCCGTCTGCTTGTAAATCTACCGATCTATCTATGTCTGTCTGTCTGTCTGTCTATCTATCTGTCTGTCTGTCTGTCTGTCTGTCCGTCCGTCCGCCCGCCCGCCCGCCCGCCCGCCCACCCGCCCATCCATCCATCCATCCATCCATCCATCCATCTATCTATCTATCTATCTATCTATCTATCTATCTATCTATCTATCTATCTATCTATCTATCTATCTATCTATCTATCTGTCCGTCTGCCTGCCTGTTTATCTATGCATCTGCATGTCTGTCTGTTCATCTGTCTGTCTGTCTATCTATCTATCTATCTGTCAGTCTGTTTGTCTATCTATCTATCTAATCTATCTACCCTCTGCACGTCAGTCTATCTGCCAATGAACAGGTATCATTGGCATCGCGAGTTTGATAATTATTGACAGCCACATGTACTTATCTAGAAAAATTTTAAAAGAAAAAAAAACAACAACACCATATTAGTTCCGGACCATAGCATCAAAATGTCTGGTCTTCAATGAGCTGACCTTTGACGGACTATCGGTTGCATCACCCCGACGGTGTAAAAAAAAAAAAAAAAACCCTAAGGAACCGTCTGTTGACTTGTCCGAACCTTTCTTTATTAAGTCGAAATCTGGCAAACGCTACCGACGGCCCATGACCTTTAAGCACACTTGTTAGAGAACATGGACCACCGAATAGAGCAGTGCTTCTCAACCCTTTTCAGGCAATCGCCCCCTTAGGCTCCACATTTTCTTTCATCGCCTACACCCTGTCTACACCCCTCGCTCAAGCCCAACAGACACCTTTCACAAGAAGACAGAAAACACACAATAAATTATGGCGTAAAGTTTTTCAAAGCCTTGTTAACCCTTTGACTACTGGCGCCGTGAAGGCTAGATTTTTTCAAATCTACTCTATACTGACATCCACTTACTTCAGTGATTTAGTAAATATGAATCTAAATCAGGCTATTGATCTATATTTAAAAGCTGGTATAGGAGAAACAAAACCTGTAACTGGCGAAGCAGTTAAAGAGTTAACAGCAATTCTGTTTCAGTATTGAAAGGGTTAATGACAATAGGCGTGTTGGTTGTTCATGGTGAAAAAGCATTCTCTATCAAATGCGCTTTAAAAAAAAAATAGGCCTTTTCTATTCAGTATATAAAAATCCAAGTAGGTGTGCTGTAGAACAGGTCATTGGCTACCCCCCACCCCCACCCGCCACCCCGGCCCCTTTCGTCGTTTTGCCCCCTTTGTTGCCCTTTTCGTCGTTTTCGCTCCCCTGGAAATCAAAATCGTCCTCCGGGGCGCGCGATATCGCCAACGTTGAGAACCACTGGAATAGAACAACCAGTTTTAAACTACGGGTACAAGGCAGCGAATAGTCGTGGGTTTCTTTTTTGTTATTATTGTTGACCGTGCTAGAGAAAGTTCTATCATTATATCGCACTGATGGTTCTTTTTCTATCTATCTATCTATCTATCTATCTATCTATCTATCTATCTATCTATCTATCTGTCTGTCTGTCTGTCTGTCTGTCTGTCTGTCTGTCTATCTATCTATCTATCTATCTATCTATCTATCTATCTATCTATCTATCTATCTATCTATCTATCTATCTATCTATCTATCTATCTATCTATTTGTCTGTCTGTCTGTCTATCTATCTATCTTTCTATCTATCTGTCTATCTATCTATCTATCTATCTATCTATCTATCTATCTATCTATCTATCTATCTATCTATCTATCTATCTATCTGTCTGTCTGTCTGTCTGTCTGTCTGTCTGTCTATCTATCTATCTATCTATCTGTCTGTCTGTCTGTCTGTCTATCTATCTATCTATCTGTCTGTCTGTCTGTCTATCTATCTATCTATCTATCTATCTATCTATCTATCTATCTATCTATCTATCTATCTATCTATCTATCTATCTATCTATCTATCTATCTATTTGTCTGTCTGTCTGTCTGTCTATCTATCTATCTTTCTATCTATCTGTCTATCTACTCTCTACCTATCTGTCTGTATGTCAGTCTGTCTGCCTGCCTATCTATCTATCTATCTATCTATCTATCTATCTATCTATCTATCTATCTATCTATCTATCTATCTATCTATCTATCTATCTATCTATCTATCTATCTATCTATCTATCTATCTATCTATTTTGTCTGTCTGTCTGTCTGCAAGTGGTTGGTGGACGAATCTGATAGTGTCTCGTTGTTTCCTATCGTCCTGTCATATTCTGTCTATCGTCTTTGTTGTTTCTCAGCACAGTATGGCCGTTATCGTGTCGACGTGCGTTCTCCAAACTCAGACTCAAAAGTCTGTCTGTCAGTCTGTCTGCCTGAGTCTGTTCATCTGTGTATCTGTCTATCCAATTGCCAATGTGTATGTCAGCATGCCTGTCCATCTGCCTGTCTGTCTATCTGACTACGCCTGTTTCTTGACATTTTCATGTAACCCTCCACGTATTTTCTAGTTTTTCCGTTACATGTTTGTCACCCGGAGGATGTAACGGAAAGCGTGATCATAATAACGGCATGGAGCTGAGAGGGTGTGCGTGACGTGTGACACCGGACACCTGTTATGTTTCATATTTCCGGGGATTATTTTGTTTGACATTCTGGGTGGGCGTTTGAATAGAAATGACACTTTTATACACGTTTTTCACGTTGTCTGATTCAGGCCGTGTTAATCCCATATTACATTCGGTTGCGGAGGGGGGGGGGGTATCATGATGAGAAGAGTATTGTTAGGGGAGCATGGTTTTTTTTTTTTTTTTACATTATAAGCCATCGCTGAACAGTGAACATAATCCAGTATTTTTCTCTTTTTGGCTTTGTAATTAGATTACACACCCCTAGAAGTTCAGATGAAAAGATTGATTGTCTAGGGTCTGTCAGACCCCTATCATAAAAGGCTGTCGCTGTAAGTACGTACGCAGCCCAAGCGTTTTCCGCCGGGGGCGCATACGTCTACGTACATATCCCTAACCTCGTCCTTATCCTCAACCCTAAATCTTATCGAATCCCTAACCCTCCCCCCCCCCCCCGCCCCCTTCAATCCAAAAAAAAAAACAGGAGGAAAACAAAAAGAAAATCTGAAAGAATAATTAATTAAGGCTGTTGCTAGGAGTATTTCGGTAGGAGCTCTCTAGCTCTGGAGTCACAAAAGGCTTTAAAATACTTACCCCGAGCGCAAAAAAACAAATAAACTTAGGGGACGTCCGTACATGTAACAACATTCATCGTGAAACAGGGTTAATGAAAAGCGGAGAGGTACATGTAATATTGTTTTCCACGGATCTGGGATATGGAAATAATGTAGATAACGGCGAATGATGACAAACCTAAACTTTAATTGGATATTGTAGATGTGAATGGATAGCTGAAAGAGTGAATAAATTCATGAATGAATTCACGAGTTCAGGCATGAATTATGAACCAGGGAAGAAACTAGGTAATGAAATAAAAACGACCGGAAATTTGCCTCACAAGGACACGTTCTATGCTAACCATGATTAATGCTGTCTCATTATCCTGCGTGTGGGGACCAAATTTGACCCGCCCGCCACATTTAAAGACAGTTGTACGAAAAATTCTAGCACATTATATCACATGAAAATCAAATTTCGGAATCGTTGCCAGTTATTGTTAAAGCATATTTTAACCGAATATATAGATTTCATCCTCACATCCGAAGAAGGCACAGCGTCTGCGGATCTGTGAAAGAACATTTTCTGACGTGGACCCACACTGCGTCGTGTCCTTTCTGAAAGAGGCTAACTTCTACAACCTGATTTTAAAACTTTTATGCACATTTTCAAAATTCTTTCAGATCTGTACAAAATTAAACAATTTTTGAGAATTTTTCCAGAATAATCAAGGTTATACGGAACGATTTAATTTTATCCGTGAAATTTAAATTGAAGAAGCTCTGACAACCAAACATACGTGAAGTTCCCAAACCGAAAGTGGCCGTTATCGTGCCGACGCTCCGTAAAACCCAAACTCAAACTCCAAGGTGACGACAGTGATATGGATAAAGAGTCACTGGCATTTCATGAACCAAATGAGGCGCGTTCAAAACCTATTTGGGTATTCTGAGATTCCATGTGCAAAGGTTGACAATACTGACAGTAATGGTTTAAAACAAACGTTTCACTAATAACAAAGTGTCTACATTCTACTGAATCTGAGTATCTGTATATTTATATACCCGATACCAAAACGAAATACATCTGCGCGCATGGGTTGGTTATACGAATAATGCAGTTTCTGTATCGTTCCGTGTTAATCTATTTAGAAAGTAAGATTTGCGTTGGCATGATTTGTTTCGTCTCGGTGTCGTTTTAGTTTCGTGTCCGTGTCGGCTGTGTGGATTTTCAGTTTCAGACTTTCACATTACGAAGGGAAATATAGTAGACCAGTTACAGTTCATGAAATATGTCACTACAAAAACCGACAAAATGCACGTTTGTGATGTGTTCCAGATCTGATCGTTCAGGTTGATCGATCCCTGTCAGTTTATGGTCTGATTTCGGATACGCGTAAACTTACTTCTAGATGATGACAAGTATGCTGTCTTCGGGCAGTTTTTCTCACGTGAAAAGACTGACCAAAAAAGGTTTCAACTATAATATTTACTAATCATTGCTTATCCAATTTTGGTCGGTTCTATTGTACGACCATCTTCCTTTGGGTCTTCTTAGGGGACCGTGGTAGTTTACATAGTAAGGAAAAGCTGAACTATAAACGGCTCAGTGTTTTTTGTTGTTTTTTTTTGTATTCGGGTTTGTAACTAAACTACGCTCCCCTAGCAGCAGTCTTTTCTCTTCTGTTTTCGCCATTAAGCAACTCGAAGAGGAGATGTGAGTAGGAGATATAAGCGAATGGGAAACTTGACTCCTCCTGTCCTCAGGCTTCCAGTGTTTTACCTAAGCTGTTTTTTGAATTAGGTAATGGTGAGGTCGACATTCGCCTAGAATGCTCGTACTTTGTTTTGTTGTTTTAGCACACAAAGATAATTATGATAGTCAAATTTTAATTGAAACGAGTCAGAGAATAACGGTGAATCTGACCGAATGCAAGGGCCGGAAAGAGCTTAATATTACTTTGAGTCGAGAATCTCACTTCAAACATGAAATTGAATTCTTTGACAAACGGAGGGAAAAGCCGTACAAAATTAAGAGCACATACCAATACTCTTATTTTTTTAAAACAAACCGTACTCAGGACTGCGTTCATATCGTTTAAATTCTTTGAATAGCCCATTGTACGCATGAATCCCAGTAATGTCTTCAATTGTCGGAAACTTTTCGTCCCTGGCATATAATTATGGCGCGCAGTTGTCCCAAATCTTCCCTGAATAACTATATAATTGATACAGCTCTCAATGATTATTGGCACATGGCGACCGTAGTTCTTGTTTGATCCACCTCCACTTTTTGCACAACTGAGAAATTGGACGTGAAACGTTTGCAGTTTTAGTATTATGATAAGGAATTAGAATAAATCGGAACTGTGGAACATCTTGATAAGTACCACCACACATTTTTAAATAAGTACATTTGTTATACCTCTTCTACATACTGAAAGTTCTCCAGTTTTTCAGAAAATGGAGACAGAACAAACAAGAACTAATTTGCAATTTCTGAAACATCACGAATATCCATTTTTACTATGGCTGTCATTTGACTACGTTTACCACACTTGCATGACAAGGATTACTGCGTTCACTACTGACCATTGCTATACTATAATGGAACCGCAAAAGTAAAAACGGCCACTATCGCCGATAAAGCCGGATGAATAAACTACCATCAGTGCGACAACGGCATCTATGCAATATCACCCTGACACACGCAGCGAGGACTTCCACTGCACCAACAAGTGCCATTTCTACTCAACGTCCACACCACAACCTTTACTACACATGCGACCCGTAAGATTTCTAAGCCTTCATTTTAAACAGTCATTTTTTCTCTACTTTACAGTACAGGCCTCTTCCCATTACGCCTTTAACTTCACTTTTTCGTTATCTTATTGTAAGAATCTGAAAACTAACCCAACATAAGGTAATGAAAAAAACTGCGAAAGGCGCAGAGTGGCCGATGTCGTACTGACGCACCGTTAGACCCAAACTCCAACTACAACATCGGATATCCCCTACTGCTTACTTCACTTCTGTAATTGTGCTAATACAAATGTCCAAATTGTCATCACAGCTAATAACCCAAGCCCAACTCCCAACCTGGGAAAAAAAACAACAAAACCATTCCTGTTGCCAAATTTGATTTTTGTCTGTAAACTGGAATTGATTGAAATTTTTTTTTTCTTGTAATTTGGAATCCACAGAAAAACAAACGAACAAGTGAAAGGTCCAGTCAGTCACTTTACGGTGGCCAAAACTCACCTGCTAGTTGTTTAGAAAAAGTTTCTGCGGCGCTGGCTGTTGTCTGAATGAACTTTTTGACGCGCAGCGTCGCCCAGTTAAAAGGGAGAGAATTAATCAATATCTCTCACACATACACTATTCTGGCGTTGTGAGGGGGCGTAAGCAGTGCGACGTTCCCTCAGCCCTGGAACAATCTGTTTCCCTCCCCCGCCCGCTTTTATTCTTTTTTGCTTCTGTTCGTTTAGCACAGGCTATTTTTACTCCACGAAGAAAAGAGCCAACGAATTCAGCTTCCGGTAATTCGGTTAACTCCCCGCCGTTAATTTCAATTCGGTGAAGAATAATATGGCAGTTGAGTTTTTTGATAAATTGCAGTTCGCGAGGCCGGAGTTGAAACGACGGAGGGCTGGAAGTCGAAAGTCTCTACATATAATAAAAGGGAGGAAATTGGTCAGCTCCCGTGGCTGGGTTGATACTTTACTTACGATCCCAGCCCTTCGCCGCATCAACGTTGGATCAAGCTGGAGAGCATTAAAAGCAGTGGTTCTTTACTAAGGTGAAATTTTGGCGTTTCACAGTGGAATTGCCCAGCCTTTGCCGGACGTCGTGGGTCTTATGGACCCAGAAGCAATTAAAAACTTTTGTAATTATCTGTTTCCAGGATTTTTTTTTCTCTTGAAATTCCAGGTATCCCTCAGTGACATCATTGCCCATTTCCCCATAGTTTTAATGGTTTAAAATATGTACTTGTGTGCTCACTAAGGCACATGCATTTTTACTATTCCTACCCCTAAGTACTGGGGTCTCACAGATACCATACTTTTCAAGAGGATTTTATTGTAGAACCTTACTGTCATACCTTTAGTGGTATGTCCCGGGGTCTTCCGTATACCAAGCTCCTAAAGAGGATTTTATTGTTATATATCTCTACTCGTACGTTCTGGTGTCTGACAGACACCGTTCTTTTAAAGATGGTATCCTAATAAATTTTTCTTTCCGAGTGTGTCGAATAGACACTGAGGAGGAGTACGTTAGGCATAGTTTTTAGCGACGTGCGGCGATGGGCGATGGTTAGACGATGCGCTTTGATTGTGCCTAATAGATTGTGCCTAATAATATGTTCTATTAATGTTCGACTCTGTTGCTAACTTTGGTTGACAGTGTTGCTAGATCAGATGGAACATAGTCGAGCCCATACATAAATTTGATGTGCTCTGTCAGAATCATATTGTAAAGGGAATAAGGCCTCCAATGAAAGACTTTTAACCCCTGAGCCTTAAATTCTACTAAATATCATTTTGCGCATAGGCAGACGCAAAGGTGTACCCAGGCATATTTTTAAATACCTTGGAATTCACTATATTTCTATTACTTTCGTTGATTTTGAGACACAGCTGAGTTGAACAGAAGAAAGTGTTCCGGAAAAAAAACGCATTTTTTTTCTACTTCTAATAATTCAATTAAATGGATTTTTCGAAAATAAGTTGACTGAGTTGTTATGGGGGGAAATTAAGCCAACAGGCATGAATGTCGTGGGCAACATGTCTTCAGTGCTGAAGAACCACTGAAATAAAGTATATTATGTACATCCATTTGCCTGACAGAAAACTTCATGGCCGCCTTGCTCCTGATCGAGGGAAAAACTGGAATCATCGTCTTCTACCGACATGCTTGGAGTAAAGCAGTTGCATATATTATGCGATTGTATGCTAAAGTAAAGATCTCTTTTAAGTGGCCTTCCCTGGTGACAGGGTCCATTGATTTATTCATTTCACCAGTGCAGTGGCAATGGGGCCTTTACAAATATGATTCTTTTTTTTTTTTTTTACTCATGGCGGCATTAGTTTTTGTTTATTCCAACTCCATTTTTTGAACACATGAGAAATTTGACGTTAAACGTTTGCGGCATTGGTATCTTGTGATAAGGAATGAATGAAAGCGGCGTTATGAGAAAGTTTGAAAGAAGGAATGTATAAACGCGAAATCAGAATCTGTAAATGTAGGAATGACGGAGGAACATTACAACTTTGTAGCAAACCTTTGCCTATTCCTCAGTTGGCAGGAAATGTAGAACCTTGAAAATCTGGCACACCTTATTAGCTGAACACAATTACATACCACGCGCTACTTCTCCACTGCGTGTCAGTCAAAGTTTCAAGCGGATTCGGTGTGTAATTTGTAAATGTTACTAGAAAGTAAGGGGGGGGGGCGGAGAGCTGTAACCACATGAAACTTCAATCACCAATTTCCCAAACTTTGATGGAAGGGAGTTAGAACCTTGTCATTCTGAGGGGACGAATTGATCATCCTTTTCAGCAAGTTATCGCATGAACATCATCGTTTTTTTAAAAATTATTTATTATTATTATTAAATTGTCTGCCACTTACAAAAGCTACCAAGCTGCACTAAAAAACACGGCTTTCAAACGCACCGAGTACTGCGTCCATAAACAAATTGCTCAGTTTGTTCTGTAAGCATTGTCGGCGTCAACTTTGATCCGTTCGTGCGCTGTTGTTGGAGAACCAAATAGGGGAAAATACTGAATTGTGTCCGCTGTTCACCTAATAGTTTACCTGAAAATTACCACGCTGCTCTAACAACAGCGTCTAATCCGCTAAGCAGACCTTTTTTTTTTTTTTTTTGGTCTTTTGGGAGCTTGGTGATTAACCCTTTTGCTGCCGAGCCCAAATGCCCTTCCTTCCTTGCGATCATCAAAATAATGGATTATCAGGTACAAAGGCAGCAGGAAGTAATTTAAATTAGGGTTGCAAGACATGCTGGACAATGTCGGCGGTTATATGGGCCTCGTGGCAGTTTTAGCATGAAACGGTTGTGGTGATACATAGGCCATGTGGCAGTCTTTCACATGACAACATATGATGGGCTGATAATATATTGGTCGTATGATAGCAAAAGGGTTCAAGCGTGGGTTGGGATGAAGTCAGTAGACTGATTTGCGTAATGTAAGTTCAAAGATCTGATGAGATATACCCTTTTGCAAGTGTTAGTTTATTAGTGTTAATTTTGACGTCTTTTGCAACGGAAGCGTGAAAAGTTTTGACGTCATCACACGCCGGCGCCCGACTTTACCTCCATTGTGTTGGAGAATGCGGGCTCATTGGTGTTATCTATCACGTAGGCGCGAGACGGGCGGAGAAAGAATGGTAGGACTTGATGGCTGTCTCACGACGCCAGCTCGGTTAGCACTAGCACACATTCCTCTGTCATAGACCCCAGGAAGCCTTGGTTGCTCAGGACCAGCGGTTCTGAAACTTGCCAGACCCTCATCCCCTTAGAATGGCAAGGTTCTAACTCCCTTCCATCAGCTTTTGAGAAATCGAGGATTGAAGTTTCATGTGATAAGGAATGATTGAAAGCCGAGTGATGAGAAAGTTTGTAGAGCAAAGATTGTTTTTTCTCTTTTTAGTAATTCTTACAAATTACACACCGAATCCGCTTGAGACTTTGAAACACAGCGGAGAAGGCCCGTAGAAGTAGTGCACAGTGTGTAGCTCAGTTCAGCCAAAAGGCGGAGAAAGAACCTTATCATTCTAAGGTGACGATATTTCACGGCTTTAATTCAAAGGTACTTTGTATTTCTTTTTGTATACTTCTAATTCTTTTATCCCATTTGGGAAATTTGTCTTAGTGTCATTGCAGCCCAGTTACAACTGGAGCAGACACGTTGTCGCTACAGTGTAGTGCCGGTCGGGTTTGGGGGGGGGGGGGGGGGGGGAGATTAAAAAAAAATTTTTTTTTTTAATTTTGCCCTGGCAACCAGCGCAGGTTTTTTTTTTTTTTTTTTCGTTTTTCCGGAAAGATTATTGTGACCTGTCACTAACGAAAAGGTTGGTGCGGCCAATTTGCTAAACGTAATTCTGTTCCTAACTCTAACTAAAACTTTCCAAAACATTCGCTTGCAGACAAAATCCAATTCGGTCACATATTTCTTGCGAAGGGTCACTCCGAAGTCATTTCGCACAATCTGGAAATAAGATTTAAAAAAAAAAAAATGACTCTACGCATTCCTAATACATTATAATGTGTATTATTTAACAGCCCAGGTATTTCTTCACTGAAATAGCTTGGTGGGTGGGCGCATTTCCTCCATGTGGGACACGTTGGTCCAGAGGCAAGGTGCTGGCCTCTCATGCCGAAGGGACTGGGTTCTACTCCCGGTCGGTGCAGGCATGTTGGACTTTTTGGGGAAAAATTCCTGACCCTGATCCTATGGTAGGTAGGATGGAGCACCTGGTCTTCTCCGATGACGACGAAAAGCCTGGAGGGCCCATGTGCAGTTTTCGCACATTAGAGCTAGCTTGGCAGTTTGAAATCGACAACAGCAGGCCTAACAAGGCCACTGCCCGGACAAAAATTGTTAAAAAAAAGAAAAAAAAAAAGGTAGTAATAACCCCAACCCCAAAAACACACAAAAACATTAACAAGAAACACAAAAAGATAAAAAGTGAAGATTTTATGTCATAAACAGCGAACCTCCTAAAGTAAAGACCTAAAACCGTATTTCCTCCAGCTCGTTTAAGAACCATTGGCCCGGATGGTGCTCCACTGGTCACCGGACCAGTGTCAAGTGGCACGCGGGACACGAGATGCCCAAATGACGTGGGGCGTCTAATTGACCAATCACGTCACTGAAGAGGCCGTGCTGTGTCGAGTTCCTGTCATTACTTAGGAGTTTATTGTGGTCAAAATGTTACTCATGTTTTACGCCTTGGCTGTTGCTACTTGTTCGTACGCACCCCAAGTGTTTTGCACTAGGGGGCACGTACGGATATGTACCTATCCCTAACCCTGTCCTTATCCTCAACCCTAAATCCTATCGAATTCCTAACCCTGCCCCCTACCCTTTCAACAAAACAAAAAAAAGGAGGGAACTAAAACGGAAATCTGGAAGAATAATTAATTAAGGCTGTTGGTAGGAGTATTTTTTAGGAGGAGTTCTCTGGCTCTAATGTCACAAGAAGCTTTGAAATGCGTACCCCTAGCGCAAAAAAAAAAACTTGGGGGACACACGTATTTGTAACAGCATTCTTTTGTCTTTCGGCACGTTACCCATGATGATGGCTGCGATGTTTAAGAGCTGCTGGCCCCAATAACCATAACCGTTATTGTTTTCTGTAAACCTGCAGTATGGTGTTTGGTGGATCTTGCAATATGTTATTGTGTGTACTTGTCAGGACAAGATTAGTCTGGATCACCCCCCCCCCCTTAGGAGTGTAGAAGACCTATTAGCCCTACCACCCCCCCCCCCCCACCCCCCCCCCCCCAAAGAAAACAACAACCGCCTATCGGCGCTGTACTGTGGCGACGACGTGTCTGCCTCAGTTGTAACTGGGCTACAATGATACTAAGGCAAATTTCCCAAATGGGATTAAAGAAGTATACAAAATACGGAAAAAAAAAAAAAACCAGGGCCGGTGCAGACCGGTGGCTCGTCGCCAATGAATTTTGCTTCACACTAACACAGTTGGCACCGCCCACACCGCGACCCAGCTGGCAATGTTTATTGTGCTAGTGTGAAGTAAAATGTACGGGCATCGAGCCGCCAGTCTAGTGCTTACACCAGTCTGGGTCTATTTCACTGCATAGGTACCGTGGCCAATTGGTAACAGTTGGTCCAGTTGGCTTGAAGCCGGCTGTGGCGATGTCGCATTGATTTCTTCATGTACTTGCTGTGGTTTGTATTAATATGGTACTCTCTTGTAAGTCCAGTCTTTGTGTCGGAGAAATCTTCACGGGCTTCATTAGCCGAAGAACCAGTGATCAAATACTGTTGAGACAGTTCTTGACACATTCCACATTGTCAGTGATGCTGCTTGTATATAATTATCATGACTGCTCTACGCTAACTGCATAAGTTGTTTTTGACATTTTTCAGATGTTTAAAAAAAAGAAAAAAAACTGTTCCTTTTCGTGTCATGTGGTGACATATGCCACTGTGATCGTAATGGGTTTATTACATTTTCCTATTGGCGCATTTCTTTTTCTATAATATTAGGAAGTGGCTATTTTCACGACATGTCGTGGAAATCGCCTCCGTGAAGTTTTCCACGACATGTCGTGGAAATGGCCTTGGTGAAGTTTTTCACGACGTTTCACGACTTAATACAGCTACCCCAGCCCCTTTTCGCCTGATTAGTCAATCTGACTACCGCCCATTGATACAAACTGACTAGACCCTCACGCCCCCCAGGTTCCGACCTCCCGCTCAGTGGGGGCCGCCATTTTGAGTCAGAAAACGGTAAGCTCTGATTGGATGAAAAACGTGTCGTGAAAAAATCTCTCCACGCTTTTTCCACGATATGTCGTGTGCCTAGACACTTCGATAATATTATCCGATAGCCCTCATGCTCAGGAATGCAATGAACTGTCAGTCGCCTTTTGGCATAAGATCATATGCCATGATTGTATAGTAGAGCAGTGACGAATGTGTGTTTAAGTAGAGGGAAAGTGAGGGAAAGGATCTGTGTGAATACTTGACCAATAGGGTGAGATTTAAAAAAAAAAAATGGGAGAAAGACAGCACGGGCATAGGCGAGGAAGAGTGATAGATCAATGAAGGAGAGGATTATGGCTTGTAGATAAGACAGGAAAAAGACGAGGCAAGCTCAAGGATTATTATGATGACGTTCGTCCGTCGTTCTAGATCGTGACCACGACTTCATCCTCTATTGGTTTACGGAGTGTCTTCTAGGGTGGCTGATAAGTCCAATCTGGGCACGGAACTCTGCCACATATTGCGCACTTCGGGTGGCCGGCAAGATGCTAGGATAGAAGAAGAGGAATACGATGGAATGAAAACTTAAAAACAATACTGACAAAGGTCTTTGAGAAAAGCCATCGAGACATGCAATGGAGACCAGGGAGAAAGATAAATTGGCCTTCGAGAACTTAATAGATTGAGGAGGCGGGAAAATGGTGTGGAATTTAAGCCGCGATGGCTCTGAAGAGGAGATCCTTGGGTTTTATGGCGAATCGGCACGAAAACGGCCATTTTGCGCCTTTGACAGTCTGTTTGAGTAATATATTTATGTTTGGTGTTCAGAGCTTGGACAATTTAAATTTCACAAAATAATTAAACAATTCCATGTAAACTTTATTACATTGTTAAAATTCTTAAAAGTTGTTTTGTATAGATCTGAAAAGAGTTTTGTAAATGTGTATAAAAGTTTTTAAACCAACATGTAGCTTAAACATTAATTTTTAGTGTGTCCGCCTCACCTCTGAAAAAAATAACAAGGACAATAACAGTTAAATACACGGTTACATTCGAATAACTGTGGTAGAAAATGTCACACTTGAGATGGCTCCAACAATGGCACACCGTTCTCTGAGCTGGTGGAGCCTGTCGGCAGAACTAGGGGGAGAGAAAGAAACGGTGTCTGGAAATGGCCGGGTTGGATTCGAAACTGCGGATGTGTTCCCGCTGAGCGTGACGTTTGAAGAGTTGTCTCCTCTGGACATTTCCGGGCGTAACCCGGCCCCGCTGACACACAAATCAGCTTCCGGTTTCCATGAGACGGAGAATTGATCAGGAATGAGCAGTTATTTTTCTTGATGGTTCCGTTCCCCCCACGCGTTTTCACCTCTCGCTGACCGTCAAATTCCTCCCTCTTATTGGAAGTTGACCATCATGCCCTCCTTTTTTTTTTTTTGTGGTCTGGAATTTATTTCGTTTTCTTTTTTTTTCGGTCTGTTTTTGGGGGCGGGGTGTCACTGCATATTCTGTCCTACGGGCGAGGGTGGGGATGAGGAGAGGGGTGTTAATGGATTCGGTACAGCCTGCGCATAGTACGAGTATTGTAGATACAGGTATATTAGCCCAATACGTGAAATGCATTTAAAATTCCAGGTATTGTCGTTGGTGGGCCCATGGGTTGCTTTATTCCTGGTAATTTCATATCCCCTTTTTTCTCTGTCTTTGTATTTAAAAAAATTTTTTTTTAATCTTCTTTATTTCTTTGTCTTTATTGGCATTTTTCAGTTGTCCGTATTTGGTCATCTTTTTCGGTCTCTTCCCGCTTACGTTTGGCCTACTTGTTGTGAAAACGTGTCCTGTTGTCCTTGTATCCGTTTTGAGCCGTTATTTTCTTCCTGTTGCCACATGCACAACTCACTTCTTTTCTGTCTCTGTCTCTCTCTCTCTCTCTCACTCTCTCTCTCTCTTTCCCTTTCTCTTTCTCTCTCTCTCTTCTCCCCCCTCTGTCCCCTCTCTCGTTCCCCCCTCTCCCCTTCTCTCTCTCCCTCTCTGTGTCTCTGCCTCTCATCATGTGAATGAGTACAGGATATGGACTCGAACGGAAAGGGAAAACCCCTTTATCTTTTGAACCTCAATGCTTTCCTTAGAGGCTAAACCGATTGATGAAGTCAAATATTGGGCTTATAATTGTGAGACTGGTAAATTTGTGAACAATTCTTTGGGTCGGCGCTGGGCATAACGGTGCTGAAATTATGTGTTTTTTTTTCACTTTTCTTCCCATGGCTCCTTCCATGATAGACTTTTTGTTTGTGTGGTTCATCCTCTACGGGATGAACAAGGCCGACTGTGGTTGATTTTTCTACATACTTTGGTTTCCGAATTTATTTAAGTCGGGGGGTGGGGTTGGTGGTGTCTTGTGCACCGCTTCACGAGTTGGGGGAGGGGGGGGGGTGTTGGCATTGAGTGGATAAGATGGCCGAGGCGGCATGCCCACAGAATAGGGAACTACCAGAAGCGAAAGAAGCCCACTTTTCGTGACTAGCCTAAGTATGGGTACCGCCATTTTGGATGAGATGAAACTTCATTTAACCCATTCAGTGACTCACTGGCGATCGTGTGGGGTGTTATTTATCTTGTACCCCTGATATTTGTAAACTAGGATTCATTATTGATGTATATTGTTGTAAATAGATTTATTAATTTGTTCGCATTATCAGGGAGTGTGTTGTAGATCTCGACCCACATTAGAATTAGGTAGAAGAACCGAAATGGTGACATCTGGCTGACACCAACATTTTTACTTCCGGTGTGATGATTGTGATTTGTGTGATTGTTGTTTTGATACGCCGGTCCTGCTGTTCTAATGCGCAAAAGAATGACCAAGGAAGGTGTAAATAGTGTTCAAATTCTTTTACGGAAATGAATTTCCGAATACATGTATATTCAGTGGAAAACGTTTCGTAGTTTGTAGTATGTTACATTAAACATCGTTGCGCGTGACTAGTTACGAACAGTCGATCTGATCCAAAATGGCATAGGATAGTCAAAATTGATGACGCATTCCTGCCTTGTGTCGCTTTTGGTAGTTTCTCTATTCTGTAGATAAAATGGCCGAGACAGCATGCCTAATGCAGTGAGGTGGGGAAATGGGTTGGGAATTCAAAGCAGAAATAGGCTGGGGAGGAGAAAGATGAGGTGTATGGTTTCTGAGGCATCAGGCACCAAGATGAAAAGATAAGAAAAACGGAAAGAATGCTGTTACAAGTACGTACGTCCCCCAACTTCTTTCGCGTT
Organism: Onchidella celtica; assembly: GCA_963931925.1. Lineage (NCBI taxonomy): Eukaryota > Metazoa > Mollusca > Gastropoda > Systellommatophora > Onchidiidae > Onchidella > Onchidella celtica. The sequence continues at coordinate 27,828,872 of OZ007581.1, read as the reverse complement.
AGGGGTATGTATTTTAAAGCCTCTTGTGACCCCAGGGCCTGTGAGCTCCTCTCGAAATGCTCCTTGACAACAGCCTTGATTAATTATGATTAATTATTCTTTCAGATTTTCTTTTTGTTTTCCTCCTGTTTTTTGGTTGAAAGGGTAGCGGGCAGGATTAGGAATTCGACCAGATTTAGGGTTGAGGATAAGGACAGGGTTAGGGATAGTACGTAAACGTAGCGCCCCTAGTGCAAAACGCTCGGGGTGCGCACGTAGTAATAACAACAGCCAAACGGGAATATTGAATGGATGCCAATGGACACGGTCAGTCTGGCGGAAGTCCCGGCGCATTGCAGCTCAAATATCGTTCCGAGGACGGGCATAAACCTCGCTAATCTTCAGTGTTCCATTAAATATTTAGAAGTTGTTCTCTAATGGCCGTGTTTCATACATATATTTGGAACACCTTGAGATTTACAAATAAATTTTTGGTTGTTTGTTGATGTACCCGAGACACAGGCTACCGAGATGAATCAATTCGTCATATTCCGTCTATCGACGCGCGAATATTATCATCGACGTCAACAATGCAACAATTCACATCATATCCCGTCATATTTGAATGAAAAAAAGTAGTAATCACTGTATTTAGATCTATACCGGCGCAATTTGTGGGCATATAGTGGGAGAAGGAATGATTCGTTTCGGTATGCACTGTAACATGCTATAATTACCTTGTATAGGCCCATTGCGCATATCGCCCATCTTTGTTGTAAGAACCGACGCATCACTATGGCGATTGTGGCATTGATTTTGATTCGCTAGCTGATTTGCACTGCGAGCAATTGACGCGTCGTGAACCAATCGGCGGCGGGCAAAAAGTAGTTCACTACAGTAAACAATGACCCATGTGTACGTGCACAGGGGAAACGTTCGGTCAATTCTTTCACTTCCTTTCCCTTGTTTACACGGATGGTAGGGAATCTGACCAGCTTGGATCCATTTGTCCCACCCCTGTCATAACAGTCAGCTGCAATGCAACCAGCAGGCATTTTAACCGATTAGACACATCTCGAAGTTACACTCATCAGCTGATCCACCGGCCATTTTGGGTGTCGGAAGAACAAAACAAAAACACTTTGTGAGGTCATTCGCAATGGGCTTATAGCGCTCAAATCCACCTGAAACGAAAAATATAAAATGATGTGCTCAAGGCGCTGAACTAAGATTAGAAACAGAATTAATATACGGTCATTTCATCATGCTCCCACTCACACACATTACCAGAACTTATCCACTCTCATCCCCAAACCTTAGAGACCAAAAAAGGGCATCATTTAGTTCCAGCGAAAACAGTCCTAAATAATTCAGTTTTGGGCCTATTTTTAAATGATGATGAGGTCTCACCTTTCCTTGTGTCAACGCCAATGTTATTTCACAATTTAGGCCCACCAATAGAAAATATACGTTTGCTTTCTGACAAGTATTCGTATTTTTGCAAAGAAATTCATTTTTTAATCATAAATAGCAAAATACTGGCACCATGCAAACTATGTCTGGACATTATTAGGTTAACTGCGGCGATGTTCAAGAACACAGTGGATGTTGTAATAATATAATCCTTTCCTTCTGGCTATTTCAAAGTAAGGCAACGCCTTCTGACCAGGCCAGGCGGTGTTGTGCAATCAATGCCAGATTTTTTATTGGAAAATAATGAGTGACCAAAATAGAAAGACGTTCAATCTCAAATCCGGATGAGGGAAATAGCTAGGAATGTAAATCCACGCCAATTGCCTTGTACAGAGAAGGATTAAATGCGCATTATGATTTTTTGCATCTGATTTGAGCAATAAGAAAAAATATTTTCCTATCTTTACCTTCACAAGGGATAAAGCAGACCAACGCTGATATAGGCCCATTGGGAATGACCTCACAGAGTGTTTTTGTTTTGTACATCCGACACCCAAAATGGCGGGTGGATCAGCTGATGAGTGTAACTTCGAGATATGTCTAAGCGGTTAAAATGTCTGCTGGTTGCATTGCAGTTGACTGTTATGGCAAGGGTGGAAAGGATTGATCCAAGCTGGTCAGATTCCCTACCATCCATGTAAACAAGGGAAAGGAAGTGAAAGAATTGACGGAACGTCTCCCATGTGCGTGAACACACGTGTCATTGTTTACTGTAGTGAACTAGTTTTAGCTCGCCGCCAATTGGTTCGCGACGACTCCTGAAGTGCTGGCAGTGGAAATCAGCTAACGAATCAAAATCAATGCTACCATCGCCATGGTTATGCGTCCGTCCTTACAACAAAGATGGCCGATATCCGCAATGGGCTTATAGACACCAAAATGTTGGCTTATCGCCCATAAATTTTCGGTGAGCAGTGCCTGTTACGGTTTTAGGTCTTTATTTTCGGAGGTTCGCTGCTCTTAGCATGTGCACCTCACTTCTTCTTGATTTTATTTTTCTTGCTATTGGGTGCCTATTATGTTAGTGTGGGGCAATATTATTTATATGCGGCAAGCCACCGGTCTGGCGCCAGTACCACTTACCAGGCATGTTCTGTTTCACCCCTTAGATTTTAGCAGAAAGACCCAAGTTGTGAGCTTGCTCAACTTGATCATTTTTAAACGTTGAGATAGGACCCCGCCCACAGCAAACACAAAACCTCAGGGCAGGAAGCGGTTTTTGAGGAACAGATCAGGATGTAGGGATTACGCGTAAAATATCTCAGCGGGCAAAGCAGTGAGCATTGCTCCACTGGGTCGTGCATGTCCAAGGGGTCAGCGGTTTGTGCACTTAATTCGGGATAGATTCGCTTCCACTCTGCCGCCTCCTCTTTTTCTCTCTTTCTGCCTCTCGACCATCCTCCCCCCCCTCTCCCTGTCGTTTACTATCTCCCCCTCTCTGTCTCTTTCTTCCTGTCCTCCATTCCGTATCTCTTCCCTCCCTCCCTCTTGTCTCCCTGTCGTTTACTGTCTCTCCCTCTCTGTCTCTGTCTGTGTGTCTGTCTCTCTTTCTTTCTTTTTCTCCCCCATTCTCTATCTTTTCCCCCCTCCCCTCTGTCTCGCCCCCACTCTCTCTTTCTTTCTCCCTCTCCCCCACTCCCTATCTCTTCACTTCCCCCCTCTCTCTCTCTCCCTGTCGTTCACTCCCGCTCTCTTTGTGTCTCTCTCCCTCTCTGTCTCTATCTTCCCTTCTCCCCCATTCCATATCTCTTTCTCCCCCTCTCGTTCACTGTCTCTGGCACTCTTTGTCTCTCTCTGTCTCAGTTTCTGGCTCTCTTTCTCCCTCTCCCACATTCCGTATCCTTCTTCTCTCTCCCTCTCGTTCACTGCCTCTCTCTCACTCTATCTCTGTTTCTCTCTCTGTCTCTGCCTCTGTATCCATCTCTCCCCCATTCTCAATCTCTCCTCTTGCTCCGTCTCTCTCTCTCTCTCTCTCTCTCTTTCTCTCTCTCTCTCTCTCTCTCTCTCGTAAGAGATATCGTTTTCTGATCAACATACTCGTGTAGCCGCTGTCCACCATGTTGAATTCGCAATTAAAATCGGATGTTCATCCACGCGTTGTTATGACAACAGCTTAAAACGTTAAGCCGTCTCTTCCCCCTCCCCTCCCCCCCCCCCCAACCCAGCTCAGGGGACATGTAGTTAAACCTATTCGTTCCCTTAGAATGACAAGGTTCTAACTCCCTTCCGTCCACTTTTCAGAAATTGATAATTGAAGTTTCATCTGCTCATAGCTTATAGTGGCAAGTCTTTTTTTTTTTTTTTTTTTAGTAATACTTACAAATTACACACCGTATCCGCTTGATATTTTGACACACACTGGAGAAGGCCTATAGAAGTACTGTGTGGTGTGTAACTCAGTTCAGCCAAGAAGTGGAGATAGAACCTTATCATTCTAAGGGGACGCATTGGAACTTGGAGTCAGCAAAATTTTTCAGGAGAAGCAAAAGACTGAATACGCCTTTCTTTATCAGACTTAATAGTTACGATATTTTACTTTATTTAACCAGCAACGTGTAATATAACGTACGGGCTGTCAAGGGCTGCAAACACGCCAAATATCTCCATTTTTTTTAAAAGTCGAGTTACGATAGTTTGTCATGTGGCCCTCGAACTCATCAACAGCAAACAGAGGGGGGGGGGAAAAAGTCATTAATTAAATAGCAATTAACAGCTGGTCCTCTTAGAATGACAAGGTCCTAACTCCCTTCCGCCCACTTTTGAGAAACTGATGATTGAAGTTTCATGTGCTCATATAGCTTTAAGAGGTACGATTTTTTTTTTCTTTTTAATAATACCTGCAAATTTCACACCGAATCTGCTTGTATCTGCTTTTGACACAAATGAAGAAAGCCCTTAGAAGTAGTTTGTGGTGTGTAACTCAGTTCAGCTAAAATGTGGAGATAGAACCTTGTCTTTCTAAGGGGACCAAGCTATTGCAAAATGCAGTGTTATTTTTTTTTTCTCATACAGGATCGTGTCGTTTTTCGCTTGAATTCTCATTGTGGCTGAAATCATACACAGGCGGAATTGCATGTTTTTTCGCGCCAAGACGTTGATGAGGCCCGAGCCAAGGTTTTATTTGTACATTACAATTTAGCTTGACCTTGCTGGTGAAATCGCGGCTGAAGTTCTTGTTTGTTCCAATTTGTTTTTTGCACATGAGAAATTCATCGTTGAACGTTTACGGCTTTAGTTTTATGAAAAGGAGTTGGAATAAATTGGAACTGTGAAACAGCTTGATGAGTGCCACAACCACTGAAAAGCTGCAGATCTTTTAGTCTGTAGAAGAGGTGTAATAAATGCACACTTTGACACTTGTTTAAAGCGCGTTATGGCAGTAATGTCAAGCTGTTTCACAGTTCCGATTTATTCTAACTCGGTATCATCAGGTAAGGCCTCTAATGTAACCACGAAAAGCTTATTTACCGCTAATCCTTAAATTCTACCAAATATCATATCACATAGAAAGACGTATTGGTGTACGTGGGCATATTTTAAAAGGTCTGGAAGTTCGCTATTTTACTAATACTTTTGTTGATTTAGAGCCACAACTGAGTTGAACAGAAGAAAATGTTCCGACATTTTGAGCCGGCAAAAAAAAGAAAAAAACGCATTTTCTTCGAGTGGAATCAAAAAGTACCAAAGGAGATTTCGTTCTGTACCTCAGTTTACACATTGGTGATCGAAACTCAGCATCTGTGTATTCCTGAAGTCAGAGGGCCAACTTGTAATAGTAAAGTTGCAAACACTTTTAACGTTGAATATCTCAGTTGTGCAAAAAGTGAAGTTGGGACAAAGAAGAATTTAGGTGGTGATATATCTTTCTGGGCCGCCTAAGATAGAAAATTCTTCAGTGATGACAGATATGCGTGTGTTTACGGTCTTTACTAGTTTGAACTCCATGTGGATCCAAGACTCTCCGCTGGAAAAGCATCGGAAATATCGTATTTCTGTTTGCAAATGCTCAAAATAATCGTGCTGTTTAGCGTTTCGCACTAGCTATGGGTCAGTTGAGATTTCTGGACTCCCACGAGCCTGATAAACGTCAGATGTCTGAAAAGCGCCGTGTCTGATAAACATTGTATGTCTGATAAAGGCCATGTGTCTGGTTTTGTATTTTGTACATCTCCTTAGGGCGACAAACGTTGTGTTTGCTCGCTATCGCCGACGTTTATCTGGTCATTCTTGCGTGGAGACTCACATATCGTGGCCCTTGTCATCAGGGACAGTTTGGACGACAACAGCGGCGGGATGCGAGGATGGAATGGGAATTCTCTGGAAATGTCATAATTTTCGGGTTTTTAATATTCTCTCTCTCTCTCTCTCTCTCTCCCCCCCCCCTCCCCAACCACTTTTGTATGTTTTCCGATACAACTATCGTCACTGCTTCATGGTAATGGCAATTGGTCAGACTTATGCCAGAAACCGCCGGCCGGTTCGTTGCAATCCTGAGCATGAGAGCTACCAGATGTTACAGAAAAAAAGAAATGCGCCAGTAGGGAAATGTAATAATCCAATAGAATCATAATGGCAAAAGTCACCAAATGACAGGAAAAGAAATGTTTTTTGTTGTTTTTTTTTTTCAAATTAATATCTCAAAAGCGACTTATACCATTAGTTGTTGAGCAGTGACGATAGGAATGGGCGTATGTGTGTTGTATTGGGTACTGACACTTACGTTATACGTTCAATTTTTTTTTCTGCCAGTAGGTCCCATCCCTTGGGTGGATGGTGGGGAGGGAATAAGGGATTTAGGACGGCGGGTGGGGGGGGGGGAAGTAACACTGTACCATGAAGATGAAGATGAATCTAAGTGTATTTTTACCCAAATTTCCCTACGCCGTGTGCGCGGCAGATCATTCACATACCATGAAAGGTTGGCTTAAAGTCTTTATTTTAGGAGGTTCGCCGGCTGCTCTTGGCATTTACACCTCATTATCACCTTTTTTTTTTTGGGTATGTGTGTGTGTTTTCTGAATGTTTTTGTGGTAGGTTTCTTTTTTTTAAATTATTTATTTTGCCCGGGCAGCTGTCTTGTTAGGCCTGCTCTTCTCGATTTCCAACTGCCACGGTATCTTTAACGTGCTCAGCGTGTATACGGACCATCTGAGTTTTTCGTGCTTATCCAAGAAGACGAGATGCTCGATCCTATCGATCCCTGTACCCTTCGGCATGAGAGGTTAGGACCTTGCCTCTGGACCAACGTGTCCCCCCCCCCTCCCCCACATAACATGAAAGAGTTGAGCAGCTCCATTACAACGGATTTTCCTCCTGTATTTTTTTGTCCATTTCTGTGTCAGATTAGGAATAAGACTCTCAGATTCTGACTCCGAACGCCACATTTGGCCCCTCTGCCACCAGCCGTTTCTGAAATAATGTATATTGCTTACTTTTGCCTATTTATACAGCTGCATTAAGTCTCCTTTGCTTTTGCTGCCCGCCCTCAGACTCTTTCCTGAGTAGTGGTTTCCAGATATATTGAGGTATAAGCTGTTTGGCTTATTTGAGCTCCATTCATCCTTTATTTCTTCTTTTAATTATTAGCTCCTGGGCTTCGTCCTTTCTTTGAAGACAACTCCGTGCCGCCCACCGCTCCAGAGATGGATCTGGTGCTTAGACCCCCACCCCCTTTTTTTTCCACCCCCCCTCCCCCCTTTCCAGTCAGTACCCTCATACCGTCCCCGTAACATGTCAAGGTTCTAACTCCTTTCCGTCAACTTTTGAATAATCGAGAACTGAAGTTTCATGTGACCATAGCTTTTAAAGCAACGAATGTTTTTTTTTTTTCTTTTTAGTAGTACTTACAAATTGCACCCCGAATCTGCTTTGACTTTGACACACAATGGACAAGGCCTGTAGAAGCAGTGTGTAGTGTCTAACTGGATGAACTGACGTCACGGGCCGTAGTTTGGTGACCCCTGTTCTAAGGGGACGACATCCTCCGCTGCCTACCCCCCCCCCCCTTTCCCCCATCCATCGTCCCTATATCTCAGCCACAGAAACTCCATCTCCTACCACCCCCTTCCCCCAATTCTCCCATATTAACAACAATCATCGCTGAGATTGACCGTAGTCCACTGTATGTAAAGAGCAGAGAATGACCTCCTCCGGGGTAAATGGTCAGCGCTGGTCAAGCAGTGGACATCCATTGTTGGATTCAGCTTATGATGGACTTACCACCGCCTCTTGGCGTCATTTTTTTCATTTGACTTTCTTCTTTCTGGAGAGCTAATCCTGAACAATTTCCAGATTGGACGGCTGTTGATCAGATAGGACCATATGAGACTGGAGATCAAACCTCCAACTGTATGAGATCGGGTATTTTACGCCTCAAACTCTGCGTGTGACGGAAAAAGACCGCATCTGTCAAATTAGGCCAAATTCACGTTTTAAGATCGTTTTATGGAATGAAATGTGCAAAGTTTCTAACTGGGTTATATTTTGTATGACTAAGAGGTTCTTTTGAATATCGCGAAATGGAAATTGAACGAAGGTTAGAGCGAAATTAAATGTGTATTTTGTATACTTCTTTTATTCCATTTGGGAAATTTGCCTTAGTGTCATTGCAGGCTAGATACAACTGGAGCAGACACGCCGTGGACACAGTGCAGCGCCGGTCGGCGGTTTTTGCTGTTGTTGCTGTTGTTGTTTGGGGGGAGTTTGTAGGGATACATTGTATTTAATTTTGCCCGGGCAGCGGCCTGTTCGGCCTGCTCTTCTCGATTTCCAAGGGCCAAGGTATGTTTAACGTGCACACAGGCCCTCCGAGTTTTTTTGTCCTTGTCCGAGAAGACTAGGTGCTCGATGCTACCCACCATAGGATCAGGGACAGGAAAATATGAGGAAAATCCAAAAATTCCAACATGCCTGCACCGACTGGGGATCGAATCCGGCACCTTGCCTCTAGGCTATACTAACGTGTGTCTTTGCGTCTCTTGTAAAGTCTCGTATTTTGACATTTACGCTTTTTTTTCATCAAACGGCACAGTGTTGTATTAAGAAGGTCATTTCAATTCAACATGAGAACCCGGGCGGCCGCAGGGTTGAGATTAAAGATGCTATTTAGCCGTAATGAGCAGAGTGTGGGCTTCCAGTCCATGAGGATTTGACAGAATATTGCCGTTCTGTCCTGGTTTCTTGAAGATAATTCTGTGATGGTGATTTTGGTGTAGACTGGAAGTGTTCAGTCTAGAGGGCAGTAAGAATTACTGTAACTGTGGGAAAGAGGTAGTGTTGATTAGGTACTTTGTGTTAATCATACATCCCGTATTTATTTTGCTCTGAACACTAAAGTAGAGAAAAGCTTAATGTGCTGGTCCACTTGCTAGAGAACATGCGGATTGAGTTTGACTGCATCTATCTATCTATCTATCTATCTATCTATCTATCTATCTATCTATCTATCTATCTATCTATCTATCTATCTATCTATCTATCTATCTATCTATCTATCTATCTATCTATCTGTCTGTCTGTCTTTCTGTCTGTCTGCCTGTGTGCCTATCTATCTATCTATCTATCTATCTATCTATCTATCTATCTATCTATCTATCTATCTATCTATCTATCTATCTATCTATCTATCTATCTATTTATCTATCTGTCTGTCGGTTTGTTTATCTGTCTATCTATCTATCTATCTATCTATCTATCTATCTATCTATCTATCTATCTATCTATCTATCTATCTATCTATCTATCTATCTATCTATCTATCTATCTGTCTATCTATCTATATATCTGTCTGTGTGTCTGTCTGTCTGTCTCTCTGTCTATCTATCTAACTATCTATCTATACATCTATCTATCTATCTATCTATCTATGTATCTTTCAGTCTGTTTGTCTGTCTAGTCATCTGTCTTTGTGTCTGTATGTCTGTCTTTGTGTTTATCTACATATGTCTGTTCGTTCGTCAGTCTGTCAGCGTGTCTATCTTTGTGCCAGCGATTTCTGCGCCCGACGCACTTATCCCAGCGAGCATTTCGGTGCGATACAATTTTTCTCGAGTCCCCGGTCACACATCAGCCAAATGTGTTCTGTGTGAATGCATAATCTTTGTGTCGTAAAAAACTCCTAGCGCGATCATATATGCAAAATCAGATGATGGACTGATGCGCTGACTTCTGTTACGCAAGATGTATGTTTAAGACGACAGGATTTGTAGAAAGTCCTTTATTTGAGGAATTATAAAATGTGTATGATAATGTGGTAGGTGACATGTAGTGCAGATATGGATGGAAAATATCGAAAGGTATTCCTGAGAATATTATACATCCAAGGTGAAGGGCCAGTTGAAATATGAATGAGAAACCGTGGTAGAGATATTTTAGGGTTGTGGTTAAATAGGGCATAATATAGGTTTCTCCGTGGGATGACCACTTCGTCTCAAGGGATTCCAGCGTGGCAACGCTATTATACCTTTATCTGTAGCGTGAAATTTGATCTGTAGATGGCGGTACAACTGGTCGTGTTCGTGGACATTGAGGTCATTATATGGGTGTGATTGGAACTGAATTTTGCATTGGCCTGGACGAGAGAGAAAAAGAGGGAAAGAAGAAAGAAGTGGAGGGGTGTATCTTATACGTGTACATGTATTACTAGAGAGCATTGCAACGGAAAGAATTTTCTGTGTCAGCTCGGAATTTCCATCATGGTAGTAGGTACTCTAGTTCGGGTACAGGACTCCTCCAAACTGCCATTTTTGACCTTTCAAGCGTTGTTAAAGACAAGAATAGGAGGAAGAAAAGGGGGCGTATCCCTGTTGTCTCTCGGGGCGTCCTTTTGTTCTCTTTCATTTTCTCAGCCCCCATTCAGTGCAACGCCTTGTCTATCTGTTATCTATTTTTCTTCCGATATGACCAGCCCATTTCCATTTTTATCGAAGAAGAAATTTCTCAAAGGTCTTTCACCTGGGTTTGTTTCCGAATATCAGTGAAATGGTTTTTACTGTGGCTATCATGCGGCTATGATGAGATCAGGTGCGTTTCACTTGCCACTTCTAATGGATGTCATTTCTTCTGGATAAAAATCTGAAATTTGTTGTCTGTAATGTAGTAGGGAGTGAAGAACACTGGTAGGGTTTCTGAGGACAAGCGCACCAGACTGTCAGCCCAATTATTTGTTTATCAGCATGTTTCTGTTGGTTTGTTTGAAATTTCTTCATAGGAGTTCTTGTCGTGTGTCTGCAGGTGATTGGTGGACGCTTGTGGTAAGATTTCCTACTGTCCTGTCGTTCTGTTATAATCTGTCTATCGTCTTGGTTCCTCCTAGCACATTGTGACTGTTATCATGTCCACGTGCTGTCTCCAAACCCAAACTCGATTGTCATGCGGTTATCCATTTTTGTATTAATCTCTGCCTTTCTTTTTCTGGCTATCTGTTTGTCTTCTTGCATTTGGTTACGCGGTCTTGCTTTAACCGCAGTGTAATTCCGTAATCTCTGTTCTTATTTTTCTTCGTCCTATTCTCGTTCTGCGTTGTCCCGCCCCCGCCCCCCCCCTTCTCTCTCTCTCTCTATATATCTCTCTCTATCTCTGCCTCCCCCTCTCACTGGCTCTCTCCCCTCTTTTCCCTCTCTCTCTACCTATCCCCGCTCTCTGTCTGTCTGTTTCTCTCTCTCTCTCTCTGTCTGTCTATCTCTTCCATCTCTCTCTCTCTCTCTCTCTCTCTCTCTCTCTCTCTCTCTCTCTCTCTCTCTCTCTCTCTCTCTCTCTCTCTCTCCACCCCCTCCTTTTTTTTTTCCCACATTGCCCCTTTACCACATCATTTCCTGAATCATCAGTCTCTTATCATATCTGTTTGAAGATGTTTGTTATTCAGAACTTTCAGTGAAATTTATAAACCATCGAGACTGACACTGAGGGCTGGCCAAGCTCCACTGATTTCCGGATTTCCGCCATTTTTTAATTGGGTAAAGATGGGCCCGGGAAACGCCCTCTCATGCCAGGGCATTGTTCTGAATCTTTGTGAATAGAGCAGGAAAAATGGATCTGATTTTTTGAAAGGGAGCTTTTACAACGATGTAACTCTGGCATGCAATACTTCATTGAAGCACTCACGCGTCCATGCACAATCTTTTGCGTATGCAGCAAATTCAGAACAAGGATTTCATCTTTACAACTTTACGCCAGTGCTTCAGAAAATGTTAACGTATGTTTTAAATCAGTTTCACTTTGGAAATCCTGGGGTTTTTATTGTGTTGCACAAGGGGCCATCCATTAAGTACGTATGTCAAGTTTTGGACTATTCTTGACACCCTCCGCTCCCCACCCCATGTACGCTTTTTAATACGCCTTGCCTGAACACCCCCCCCCCCACTCTCCCCCCCAATGCACGCCCCCTCACCTCTTGTACGAGAGTAGGACCATCCGAATGGTCCATGTCCTTGACAAGACATTCATAAGTTATGTCCTAAACCTTTAAGTGGCATTATTTTGCATAGGGCTCTTTGACTGTTTCCTTAAAAACACAATTTTTGTTTGTTTGTTTCACATGATGCAACAACTTCATTAAGCTGAAGAAGAAAAAATTAATAAATGAGACCAAATGTTTCAATTTATTACCACAAATGAAAAACGTACGTAGTTGCCCCAGATCTCACTTTCCCATTGTAGCTGTCGTTACATGTACGCGCGCACCCCAAGCGTTTTGCATTAGGAGCGCGTACGTGTGTACATACTTATCCCTAATCCCGTCCTTATCCTCAACCCTAAATCTCATCGAATCACAAGACCCTGCCCATTACCCTTTCAACCAACAACAACAAAAAAAAAGAGGAAAACAAAAAGAAAATCTGAAGAAGAATTAATCAAGCCTATTGTCAGGAGTATTTCGGGAGGAGCTCCCTAGCTCTGGAGCCACAAAAGGCTTTAAAGTACGTACGTACCCTCAACGCAGAAAACTTGGGGGACGTAAGTACTCGTAACGACATTCTTCCCCATGCACATGTAAAGAATTCGTTACAGGGAGGGACACCCTCTTTGGAGAAAATGCGTCGGCACGATAACGGCCATACTGTGCTGGAAAGAAGCAAGAGGCTAGACAAGAATTATACTGCCATTTTAGAGAAATGGATCATAATATACGACAGTCTAGCCAAATTCACTGTTTATCATTATCTTATAGAATTGTTCTTTATGGGTTATGATTTTGTACGAATTAAGCCTCCTCTGGCGCCACAAAATGCAAAATGAACAGAGAATAAGTGATCTTGTCCACAGCATCCGCTCCGCTAGTTTTTGCCGAAAATGTATGAAAAACTCTCTTTCCCGCTATAGGGGTGAGGAGCGGATGCTGTGGACAAGTATACAAAGGCAAAGAGTGTTTTGCTTTTTCAAACATCATTTTCCGTGAAAATAGCGGAGTGGAGCGGATGCTGTGGTCAAGACCACCAAGTCTGAGTGCACGGTTAAATGTTTTCTTGCCTGTCCTGTTGATTACGTTTCTAGTATATATATATACTGTATTTTTTTTCCGTAAGACGGTAGTATAGCAGAGTGATAGGACAGAAGGAGACCATACCAGAAGCGCCCACCAAACGAGCTGCAAAGTGTGAGGAAGTCTGCCAGTGATTTCCTGCTTTCTGAGAAATCGTTTAATTCGAATGAACTGCATGACTCTGTCTAATGTATGTGAAGAGAGGCGCAGACATTCGTCAATAATGCATGTCTGTTTTTATTTTCTTGGGCATTTTCTAGTCCCTGAACACCGGATTAGCGTTAGAGAGGACGCTTACGGCTTAGACACAACCGTAGATCAGATAACGATTTGGCGTGAACCTCTCTCTTTCTCCCCTTCTCTCTCTCCTCTCTCACTCTTTCTCTCTCACTTTCTCTTCTCTCCGTCTCTCTTGTCCTTTTTTTCTCTTTCTCACTCTTTCTCACTCTCTCACTTCTCTCTCGCACTCCACTCTCACATTCTCTTTTTCTCTCACGCACACTCTCTCACGTTCTCTTTCCCTCTTACATACACACTCTCTCTCTCTTTCTCTCTCTCTCTCTCTCTCTCTCTCTCTCTCTCTCTCTCTCTCTCTCTCTCTCTCTCTCTCTCTCTCTCTCTCTCTCTCTCTCTCTCTCTCTCTCTCTCTCTCTCTCCAAGTTTTTCGTCGTTGTTGTTTTTTTTCATTCTGAACCAGATCGACCTAAAAAACGAATTTTTGCCATTTCTTTGACCGGTGATTACTTTGAGTATTAGATAAGATACTGAACAGATGATTTTATGTGAATTTGAGTTTGCAGGTTATTACCGTAATTGGCTGTGAAACTAATGATTTTTTGTTTCTTTCTGTTTCTGTTGCCAGGTAAATACGTGGGAAATCGCCCGATCAAACTTCGCAAGAGCAACTGGAAAGATCGGAACTTGGAGATTGTCAGGAAAAAGGAGAAAGAAAAGAAGAAACTGGGACTGAGATAACGTGTGGCGTGTCTGTGTGTGTGTGTGTGTGTGTGTTTATTTGTATGCGTGCGCGGGTGTGAGATCGTGTTTTTGTTTTAAGAGGGAGAGAGAAAGAGAGGGAGAGAGACAAAGAACGTGCGTGCACATTCACCGTCGTGAGCCGCTCTCAGCGGTTCATACGAATAGTACTTAGCTCAAATGGCTCTAGGAAATTAACACTGAAGACAAAAATGTTCTTTGTTAAATTTCCAATAATTTGATGTTGTTATTTTTCTCTCTTATATCTCTTGTTTTCTTTACAATCTTAGTACTGATACCTAACACACAGAGTGGGCAGTGTGAGGAGCTTTAATCCTCTGGGGCCCGTATGATATTGCCTTTTAAAAAACTCTTGAAACAACGCAACCTATTTGAAACGGTGAAATGGAAGAATATAAAAAATGTTAATCATGAAAAACAAAAATCATTTACATTACTGATGAATCAGAAAGAGTTTTTTTTTTTTTTTTAAGCGTTTCGCACTGAGTCGCATGTTCCATAATATAAGGAATAGACTCTACTGGGCACTTAGAGGGTTAAGGAAACTTATCACAAGTGAGTCAGTTAATAAAGAGTTCGTATGTGTGTGTAGTTTTGTTGTATGTGAAAGAGTTTGAACGTCATGAGAAAAAGGTTAGTGTATGAGAGAGAATAATTATTGTGTGTGCTTGCAAAACGTGGGAGAAAAGTAGGCTACGTAAATGGTGTTTGTTTATTTCTTTTTCATTATACATACCACTGGCATTAGTAGTTTGATGTAAGATTTTCGTGTGACCGAGCATAGTCTACTATAGTGATGTAAGGGGGGTATCATATATATGTATACTAAGCCCGGAACGTCATAGACTCATACTAGCCAGCTGCTGCCAGCAAAATGTACACCCAGGAAATAATGGCAGAAGCTGACTGTGTGTCCTGGCTTGGTATTGCAGGGTCTTCCCGGATTTTCTAAGAAAATAGAGGAAGAAATGGTGTGCCCTTCTTGTCTGCCAGCAGCTGACTTTGTCATTCTGGGCTTAGTAACTATGATACCCCAAAAGTGGCAGAGTCAATGAAAGTGCGTGAGAGTATCATTTCAGTACAGAATCGTGTATGATCAGAAGTGGACAAGAACTAAAACAGGGTTCACACAGGTCCTTAAAGATCCTTAAAGTCCTTAATTTTCATAAAAGAAAAAATAAGTACTCAAAATGTTCTTAAATTCTGAAAATGATGCCCGAGTCCTTAAAAAGTCCTTAAAATTTGTTTCAGTTGAAACATTTGAGATTCAAATCTTCCAATTGCACACTGGATAATTGGTACTTTGAAATAACTGAACTTTTCAGAGTGTATACATTATATGTATGAAATCTAGATACAGAAACATTCCGTTTCGATGAGTGCTGCGACCCACTATGTAGTTGTAATATTTCTTGGTCACAGACACACAGGTCCTTAATTTGTTTACTGTGAGTCCTTAGGAAGTCCTTAAAAAGTCCTTAAAATTAATTTTCAAGACTTTGTATGAACTCTGCTAAAAGAACAGCAAATGACAGAAAGAATAAAAAAGAGAAAAACAAGTACAGTGCTTGACATAATGATAGGAGTGTGAGAGTAGAGAAGTTGGAAAAGAAAGAGAGAGAGAGACGAAAAGAGGAGAGAACGGAAGATGCGACAAGAACTTGAATAATCTCATTTTCATGATGATCAGACAATGACGTTGAGATACATTGTAGTTATCATTCTGGAACGTTGTGCTTGTGTGAGTCGGCACTTGTAATGTGAGTAAAGCGTGTGGGTGTTAATTAACAAGAGGGTCAGAGGAGAGAAGAGTCGGAGAAGGCGTGAGTGAGGTGTTAACAAATTGCACAAATTCTAATATGTCGTTATGAATGTTATGGGGAATTTGTGTTGAGATGACTGCGTGCCCATGACTATCACAGTATCAGTGTTGTGGTGTTGTAAAGCTGTGGTCGGTTTGGCAAGTGAGTGTTTATGTTATAGTGTAAAGAGACGACTGAGAGAGGGGGGGGATATATATGTGAGAGAGTGTGCATAAGAGAGAGAGAGAGAGTTCCAGAGAAATTGAAAGGTTGTGTGTGTGTGAGAGAGAGAGAGAACCAAAGAAAGAGAGAGTGAGAAAGAGTGTGTGTGGGGGTTTATAGAGCAGAGAGAGAGTGTGTGTGCATGTGGGTTTATAGAGGGAGAAAGAGTGTGTATGTGGGTTTAAAAAGGGAGAGATTGTGTGTGTGAGAGAGACGGGGATTGAGTGTGCATACGAGAGAGGGAGATGCTACCAGAGAAAGAGTGATAGAGAGGGTGTGTGTTTAAGAGAGAAATTGAGAGAGTGGGGGGAGGGGGGGTAGATTGAGGTATGTAAGAGAGAGAAAGAGGAAGTCTAGGTGCCTGACGTATATTGCACATATCTATAACATCAACCAGACTGGGTATGAAACCGCAGACAAGTGAGACCTCTTGATGCCTCCGGGGGATGTCTCCAGAAATATAATCCATGAGTGTGTTGAGTTTGTCAGTGTGCATTTTAAAAAAAACTTTCTTTGCTGTCACAGTTAAATATTCTGTTTCTTTATGCTGCTAAATGTTAGGTATTTTAAAATTTAATGTGAATAAAAATTTTCATTGTAGTTTAGACACAAAATGGAGTTTCTTGAATGATTTGTTCTTCTCGTCCTGTGTGCTTCTGAAGGATAGAAATTCAATCAAATGTTGCTGCTTCAGGGGACACGTTGGTCTAGAGGCAAGGGCCCCGCCTGTCATGCCGAAGGTGCGGGTTCGATTCCCGGTCGGTGCAGGCAGGTTGGAACTTGGGGGCGAAAGTCCTGTCCCTGATCCAGTGGTAGGTAGGATGGAACACCTAGACTTCTCGGATAAGGACGAAAAACTCGGAAGGCCCATAGGCCCGTTAAAGATACCTTGGCAGTTGGAAATCGAGAAGAGCAGGCCTAACAAGGGCGCTGCCCGGGCAAAGTTAAAAACAAAATCCATACCATAAAAACATAATATTAACTAAAACCAAGAAAAGTGAGAGGTGTAAATGCCAAGAGCAGCGAACCTCCCAAAATAAAGACCTGAAAAAAATGTTGCTGTTTCAGATCACTGTGGTATCTGTACTGTTCTTTACGTGCTTATTCATGAGTGTTTATGTATGTACGTACGTACTGTTGTTGTTGTTGTGTGTGTGTGTGCGTGTATGTTCAAAGGTGGTAGTGATGTGAAGACGATGCCTTTTTCTGTCAAACTGACGTGGTTCTTTTGTTTTGTATTTTTGGGATCTCTGCCTGCCTGTTTCTCTCTCTCTCTCTCTCTCTCTCTCTCTCTCTCTCTCTGAGTGCATAGTGTGTGTCCTCCCCCTCCCTCTCTCTCACTCTGAGTGTGTGTGTGCGTGTATCCTCCCCACTCTCTCTCTCTCTCTCTGCGTGCATGTCTATGTGTCCTCCCCCCCCCCTCTCTCTCTCTTTCTCTCTCTCTCTCTCTCTCTGAGTACATGTGTGTGTGTGTCCTCCTCTATCTCTCTCTCTCTCTCTTTTTTTCTCTCGCTCTCTCTCTCTTTCTCTCGCTCTCTCTCTCTCTCTCTCTCTTTCTCTCGCTCTCTCTCTCTCTCTCTCTCTCTCTTGCAGGTGGTTGTTGAGCGCTTCTGTTAGGATCTCCTTCTATCCCATCATTGTGGTATTTTCTGTCTGTAGTCTTGCTTCTTCCTAACACAATGTGACCATTACTGTGTCGACGTACTTTCCAGACCCAAAATTCTCTCTGTACGTGCGCGTGGAAAAGAAAATGACAGTGATCATTTGGTGACGTCTCACGATGACATCTCCACCCAACCTACTTTAAATGGTAATTTTCAGCTCCTTTCAACCCTGTATTATTTTCTCGTACTTTCCTATAATACAGGGGTGCACAAACCGCGCTCGCTCGCCTCATGTGGCCTTTTTGACCTTAAATATGCGGCTCGTGGAAATATGTTGGTTGAGCATTTTTTTTTAAATAGCGGTACGTTCAGTATAGCTAAAACAATCATCAGTCAAGACTTTGAAAATGTTTGGCAGCCATTTTTAAACAATCTCACTCACTCAAAAATGAAATGAAATGAAATTGTATTTAACAATTTAAGTGTTGCTGTTTCAGATCACTTGCGGTCCATATATTTGTATTGTTCTTTATGTGTTTATTCATTAGTGTGTATGTATATACGTGCTGTTGTTGTTGTGCAAAGCATGAAAAGAATGCATGATATAATGATAAATTAATGATGCTGATTTGTTACAGTGATACTGCGACTAAAAAAGAAAGAAAAAGCCAGAGTTTTCCTACAGCATTGAAGTTATAATTACATAGTAAGTGATTTCAATCAAGGTCCACAGTGATAGCTGAACAGCAAACAAAATTCAGAATTTTCGCTGTATTCGCTTTGTAAAATATCGTAGGCTACGGCACTGTTCATGACTTCCGCACATTCGCCGCTAGGTGGCAGTGCGAAATCTTTGCATGCTAAAAGCGCTATTAGTTGTCTCATCTTCTTGTATCTAGTATTTTTGGTTTTGCCGATTAGCGTCAGTCTCGTCTTGCCAAAAAGCTGTGAAGATGTCAATAATCCATCGCAGCGCCTCTAAAAGGGGTATCATACTAAGCTCGGAAATCACAGCCAGATGCTGCCAGCAGAATGTACACACATGAAATAATGGCAGAACTGGCCCGGGTTTAGTTAAGTTCGTGTGATAGAATCTTCTCGGATTTACTCAGAAAATACATGCAGTGTAGGAAATTATGATGTGCACTTCTTGTGGCCAGCAACTGACCGATCATGCCATCTCGGGCCTGGTAGTTTGTTGTTACTTGTACTCACGTGCCCGAAGCGTTTTGCCCTAGGGGTGCGTACGTATTCTTATATCGAATCCCTACCACACCCCTTACTCTTTCAAGCACAAAACAGGAGGAAAACAAAAAGAAAACCTGAAAGAATATTTAATTAATCCTGTTGTTAAGGCTATTTCCGGGGGGAGCCCTCTAGCTCTGCAGTCACGCAAGGCTTTAAAATACATAGCCCTAGCGCAAAACACTTGGGGCAGGTACGTACAAGTAACAACACTCTTGTTTTATACCCCTCTTGGAGCGCACTCTGCTTTCTTTTCGTTTCGCTGACTTCATTCGGGAAGACTGTTGAAAGCGAAACGAAGCGTACGGCAATGTGTCTGGGCTTTAGAGATTCTATATTTGATTATGATAGTGGTAAAGCTAACTAGAACAGTTTCAGATATTGCCTTTGAAACGCCATTTCAGTAAGTGATCATTGATGACCTTTTAGTCGATATCAAAATGTCACCATGATAGATTAATCACTGTTATGGCATGGGCCTGTTTGTCATTTTGCGGGAACAAGAGAGCTCCATTTCTGGAAAGGTGAGAAGTGAGATCTTTGAGTTTGATGTGACGGCAGTGGACCACTTGTTTTGTCGTGAAACTGAAAGGCTCGTTAAATCTAGATAAGGGACCAACCAGAAACACGTCACGGAGGGGGGTGGGGGGGGGGGTTTAACCTCACGGTATAAAATTGTACCTGGTGAAATGTTGTTACAAGTAAGTATGCAACCCCCCCCCCCCAACCCTATTTTTTGTTGTTGTTGTTGTTGTTTTTTGCGCTAGAGGTACATATTTTAAAGCCTTTTGTGACTCCAGAGCTACAGAGCTCCTCCCGAAATCCTCCAACAACAGCTATTCTTTTAGATTTTCTTTTTGTTTTCCTCCTATTTTTTGGTCGAAAGGGTAAGTGGTAGGGTTAGCTGTTCGATAAGATTTAGGATTGAAGATAAGGACGGGGTTAGGGATAGGTATGACCAGGGGCGAGACTTCCTCATAATCAAATAATCAGTGATTACCCTTCGAATATTAATTCTAGAATTACTACGCTTTTCAGATCGAGCCCAACTCCAAGTCCATTTAGTCAGTTCAGCATTCTATTCTACCTTGCTATTTTGGGTTTGTTGTTATAGTCTAACACCCCTCACCAAAAAGCATCTTTGTAGGGACCTACACCATATGAACTGGTCCAAAATCAGTGATTAACAAAGACGAAGAAGCCTTGACTACACCCAGAAGCTAGCTTGAGCATAGCCTGTTTTCGTCAAAGCGGCGCGGCAGACAGCAAAATAGTGGGGGTAAAAAAATAAGTTTATAATCAAGGTTTGACCTGATTTTAAGTATCTATGCATGTTTTTCACTATGCGGTCGTTTTCATCCCAATCGAAAGGTAAAGAGTAGCGTGAAAGAGTCTGTGTGGATTTTTTGTTTGTTTGTTTGAGGTAATCTAAGAATAATTTACTATACGCACAGCAAGAGCTATCAAAGAATAATAATTATTATGGTCTAGATCCAGATATAACTGTGATCAAAATCAGTCGAACGTATTAAGAACATCAATTCACTTGATAGGTCGCTCGAACCTAAATCGCAACGGCAGATAGCCACTTCTCCGAAATCGCTACACATTGTTGTGTCACAGAGATGCCATTTAAGCACTTTCTACCATTTAATGTTAATGGGTCTTTTCCGAGAAACTTATGAGATGGTAGAATAACAAAATCTCTGGCTATGAATATGACAATGAAAACGTGCCGTTCAAATTATATTTTAAAAAATGGGTGAAAAATATGCGTTTATAAATCTGTTAGTATGACCAAATAGTGTTTTCAGATTAGTTTGGCTTGTAAATTGCTGCATTCCTGTCCTGTTGACAAGAATGGTCCGCTCTTTAGATTTTTGCAGTGCCTAGCAACCGTTTCATTGTTTAGTAGCTGTTTTTATGGTTATGTGAATATGATGTAGCGATACGTCCTATTATGAGAATCTTAATTCTGATTACCCTCTGCAGAGGGCCACGCTTCGCCCCCCTGGGTATGACTATAGGTATGCACCCCCCGCGCAAAACGCTTTGGGTACGTGCCCTACAGATATCAACAGCTACCTGGTAGGAAGGAAGGAGTGGGGTAGGGCGCCTAAGTACGCCGTTCAGCATGGATGCGAGTGGTTGGTGGATGTTTGAGACAGGGTTACCGCCAGTCCTATTATTCTGTAATAAATCTATCGATCGTCTTGCTTCTTCCTGGCATAAAGTGAGAGCTAATCGTGTCGATGTGCTTTCTTTAACCTCAGTTCAAACTCAAAAATGGAAAAATGCACTTAATAGTTTGATTTTATTTACTTTCTCTCAACAAACAAAGAACGAAAAAGTTGTAGCATTACAATACTAAAATCGAATATAGGATATGTTTCTATAATAATGAACAAGTCAGTCTATACAAACTGCCACTTAAAACAGAAAGACGTACCTCATCATGGACCTTCACCATTCAAATGGCCATTTGTTCATGAAAAGAGTTACCTAGTCAGCATCCCTACGTCAATCCGATGTAGATTTGTACAGGATTTCAGTAAGGATGGTAGGATTACTGTTGGGGAGTTCCCTACGTCCAACCGACATCGGTGCGATGCCATAGCCATCGGATCTACGTAAGAACGATTTCATTCCTATGAGCGAACTTGATCTCAGTCCTATGCGACGGATATCCCCAGGGTCGCTGGCTGGGTCACCATTCCCTCGGCCGCATGTTCGCACAAAGGGTTAGTGAGTGTGTGTGTGTGGGGGGGGGGGGGGGAGGGGGAACCAAGCGAATTAAAAGCGGACATGGAGGAGGAAGGGGTCAAAGTCGTTAATAGCCAAAATCGGAGTGTTCGTACAGTATTTCATAGGCGGTCCCAGAACCTGGGACGGGGAACTTAACAATCGGACGTAGATTTCCATGGGATTGGTAGCATTACCATAGGAGAATGCCCACTGACCGATGTCGCAGTGATGTCGTAACCAGCGGATATATGTGGGAACTATGTCATTCCTATGTACAAACTCAACGACGTCTGTTCTACACGCCAGATTTCCGGAGGTTGCTGGGAATGTCTCTTTGAGGCGAACTGAAGCGGGCAAAAACGATCTTCTGTACCTTTCTTCGTTTTCCTTTGATCTTGGATGATGTAGAAATTTGATGAAACAGGGAGTGGTGACTGTCATTTTAAAAGGGGTATAAATTTCTTTACACAATCACTAAAGTGGCAACCAAGAACAGGAAGAAGGACAAGAGGATGACTAGGAAGAAGATGGCAAGACGACATAGCCTAAAACAGAGAGGAGGAACATCATGGATGAGGAAAAGATCAGGCAGGATAGAATGGAAATCATTACTGGTACCTTAATTAACAATTAGTTCTACATCCTGCAGTGGATGGACAATGCTTAGGTGAAAGATGAAAGGTGAAAAGCATTAGCTAGGGCACAGATGGTCAAAACTGAAAAATGCCACGTCTGTCATGCTTGGTGATTTCAAAAGCAGAATGTTTAATGCATTCCTATATTTTAGTGTCTTAATGACACCTGGTGTTGTGCGTGCTAATGATGATAATGATGGTGTAATGTAATGTAATAATGAACTCGTTTAGCGCTCAAATCCACACACACACAAAAAATTATGTGCTGTAAGGCGCTGAACTGAAATTAAAAACAGGATTAACATGAAATCAATTCATCATGCTCCCACTCACACATAATATATTAATAAACACTTGATCTGCTCTCATCAAACTTCTGAGATCGAAAAGGGACATCATTCAGTTTCAATGAAAGTAGTCTTAAACAATTCAGTTTTGAGCCTATTTTTTAAATGTGACGATGTTTTTTCACTTTTCCTGGTGTCAACGCTGATGTTCCACAATTTAGGCCCACCAATAGAAAAAGCCTTTTCACCAAGCGACAATCTGACTGTGGGGTGTCTCAAGAAGTTTCGCCTCTCCTGATCTTGAAGTGCATGATGGCTGGTATAATTCCACTAGCTCTGGAAGATATTCTGGGGCTAGCCTGTTTAAACATTTGGAAATAAGGCACAAAATCTTAAAGTCTATTATAAAATTCTTAAAGTCTATGATGATGATGATGATGGTTGTTGTGGCCGCCGCGGGATTATCTAGTCTTACTTTTACTTACTTTTCCCTTCCGCTTATACCGATGGGCGTCGCGGGGAGACACAATCGTCTGTCAGCAGCAAGGCGAGTTGCCTGGAGGAGGGACATCTGGTCATCTCTGAGGGTTTCTGTCTGCCACGGAGTCGCTCCAGCGTCGCCTTGGTCTTCCTCTGGCTCCCCAGCCAGAGTATCTGGTGTTGTATGCCCGAAGAGCTGGTTGGTTTGTAGGCATTCGTGTGAGGTGTCCGAACCACTTGATCTTCTGAAGTTCGATGTGTTGTAGGACTGATGTTGCTCCTACCATGTCTCCTATGACTTTGTTTCTGCTCTTCTGACAACATAAGGGATTATCTAGTGACAGTGATAACAAGGCCTTGGCGATGTTTTGTGGCCTATTACATTAGATATATGTACATGGCTTGAATCCGATTTTTATATGATATAATCCCGCTACAACTTTATTGCTGAGAAAAAAAAAAACGTAAATAAAAACCTTATTAAATTTTTAATATCAGAACTGACAAGTCTTAGTGTACATACTGTGGCCAGGAATTCCCCTCATGTAATTATGCTTTTCATGAACTGGGGTCAATCCCTCCCTCCCCCCTCCTCTCAACCCCCCCCCCCACCACCACACCACCACCACACACAGTGTACGTGCTTGGTGGATGGTCCTTTAGTTTTATTATTTTTTCAACTGTTCAGTCCCAAGTATTTGTGGGAAAGAAAAATATCACGTCACATGAACCCGGAAGCACTACCCGCACAGGGCGATAACAAAGCAAGCACGACGCACAGGGCACCTTGTTCTGATTTGTCGGTGTCCAAAGAAGGAACGCGAGGTTGTTGAATGAAAATATAGTTTTAGTGTGGATACCTGCCGATTGCATCGAGCAGCCCTTCCAGTATCTTCTCAGAATATCGACAGGTGGGGAGTACGGTGATAAACAAGCGAACTAGACTAGATCTAGCTAGTCTAGAGTCTAGAGATGCAAAACTCGTAACATGGAATGGAGATGGAACTTGGTACAATGTTAGATCTACGACTAGATTCTAGATGATCTACATCTACATCTAGATCTAGATCTATCTTAGATTAGAGTCTTTATGCTTAGCTCTACTCTTGGGTCTAGGGATCAACATTCATTTTGTAAGACAAGACACAACACGGTGCAACACGGAGAATTTCATGTCCCAACCACGCAGTCAAGACACCCTAATTGGCCTAAATCTAAACCTATATCTCTAACTTAATCCTTATGATCCTTACCCTGAAAAACCTAAACTTGTAACCTTACCCTCTCCACCAGTCAACAATTTTAAAAGGCCCTACAAAGGTTTCGGGTTAGGGATAGTGTACAGTATCATGACTCGTTGGCGGGTTGGTGTAGTACTCGGAATGAGTACCATTATGACTATTAATAGAGTTATAGGCCTACATCTTAAGTCAGGCACATATTTCATGTTTTGGGTGTTATTGCAGGGCTGCATGTAGGGTAGGCCTACCGTTAGAATCATGCACACCCAGTGAAGCACACCTACTGACCTAGTCTAGATAACAACAACAGCAAATTAACATGTCATTGGCAGTGTCAGTTCAGCAGATCCATTTCCAGACTTTCTCCTGTTATCAGGCTCAATTATTTGTAACATTAATAATAAATAGAAATCACAGTAAAAAAATGCCAGTTAGTCACGAATAGACTTACAGAAGGTTGGTAAAGTTTTTGTTGTTTTTTTGCTTCAATGGCAGAGAAAGTATTGCTTTGTTGTATAAAATAATATTTAATGCATCTGATACTTTAATGTTTGTCTGTAATGTTAGTAAAGATTATATAAATTGTAGCCAGTGATGTTTTTATAATATATTATTAGTTTAAAACAGAAAAAGGGAGAAAGCATTACATTACATTACTAACTCACAATCACACTACAGTACAAGCAGTTTTAAGATTATTGCACCTTGATAAAAGCTACATGTATGTGTATACAGTATGGTAAAACTGTACACCTAATACCTGTCCAGCGAAACACACTTAAGCACTCACACAAACACATTACGACACACCTAGAAAGGAACCAAAAACAACACGTGCACACAACATAGGATTCCACTGGTTCAAGCCAGGATACACCCAGAAACATACAAATTATAATATTACACGGACTTTTTCAAGGAGGTTTTTTAAATCTTATCCTTCACTGATTCGGGAAGTGTTACTTAAGGCACAGCTGTAATGCATTTTAAGCCTGAGTCTCTTCAAACAATCCATGCCGCAACTTTGTAATGTTCATCCACATTATTTTGAAAAACCGGACAGTGGGTGATTTAAGATGACGGATATTTTTCATTCCATAATCTACTTTCTCACCCTCGTTTCAAAGACAGTACACCATGCATGCCAGAAACATTGAAATTTTTTTGCATCAAAATTTATCCCCATAATTTCTCCTCAGAGTGAATTGTGATCTCAATCATGTTGCGGTTTCGGCATCGCATGCGACCAAGAAAGTTGTCTGTTTATCCTGGTGCAGGACAGGAAGGACGATTGTTTCGTCTGCGCCAGTTGGTGTCTGGTCTAGTACGCTATGAAAGAATAGAGCCATCTTGGTCTGAGGCTGATGAAGCAAGGCAGTATGCAGAAAGGGTTAGAATACATTCACTATAACCAACGGACATGCTGTTTTAGATTGTAATAAGTGAACAAAAAGTTGTCAACGATGGAAATTGAGATTTGCATTTTTCTGCATCCAGTTAAAATATTTTGCTTGAAATCACCTCATCCACTCACAGTTATGAAAATGAAATGTAAGACACAAGGATCATAGTGAAAGAAAGAGAAGTCTTCTACTATGCCTCTACTAGGACCAGAACACTCAAACAACAGAGCTGACCATATATGTATAGTTTTACTGGCAAATAGTTTGATAACTCTGAAATTTCTTGAGCCATAAAAATGCAAAGCACCCAGTTCAGCTACAGAGCATTTTTAGACAGAACTCAACCACTGAGAAATGGACAAATTTTAAATCTGAATATGCTTGTGTAAACAGAAGACACTTCTCTTTCTATTTTCCTGCAGCTCCTTTACCTTGCCATAAAGAATGGAGCCAAACACAAAGAAACTATGGAAGTAGCTGATTTTTGGTTACTCGTAAGTATTGTCATATATTACATACTGTAAGAGGCTTGATTTAAGTAGACATCATGTTATTTGCCTTGAGGCTGTGGATTGAAATAAATCTTGAAGTTATAGCTCAGATAACCTGAATTAAAACAGTGGTCCCATGGTGTTCATCTTTCAGCAGATCACTGGTTCAATCCTTTAACTCAAATTACTCATAGTTTTGGGTATGGTTACTAATTCTTATGTCCATTTAATTATTTTCCAAGCATGTACATGTACGTAGTCTTTCTGAGCATTCACCAAACATCAGTGGTGTTGAAGATTTTTCTGCTTGCCCCCTGATATTGAGACTATGCAACATTCATATTTAGTACATGTAGTATGTAATTTTTCCCTGCCAGGTAGTGTGACTCAGTTACTTGTTTCAAGGTATTCAAGGGAAGTAACCTTGGAAAGGAGCAGGATAAGGGTTGTAATAGGGAGAACAGAGAAAGAAAAATGTCACACATGTGCAAGAAGTGTTGTTCTTTGTTTGTTCCCCCCAAATATTGGTATCCTGAAGGAATAAAAAAAATTGTAGGCGAAAGCAAGTTCGATAAACCTGAAAGAGTATTCAGGGAATTTGATAATTTTTTTGAGGATGCAGAAATGTTTATACTGAATGGAATATCTGTTGAGATTTTCAATTTTAAAACATTCTGCTTTGATGGATTTAAACGTGAAGCTCAACTTTTCCCTGCAGGAGAAAGATCTGGTCCATAAACTATTCAAAGTGTTGGTGCCACGCTATGACAAGTACAAAACAAGTTATACAGATCTTCACAAACTGGCAGTGGAATACCCAGGTTCTGGACGTTCAAAAGGAGTTCTAGAACTGAAAGGTATGCCGATCATTCCTCTTAGTTTGATCTTTCAAAGAACATATTCACAAAACACAACTGCCTATCAAACGTAATTCAAAATTGACTATAAAATTTTCAGTTACTTATTTGTTAACTGTATCAATGAACACTCTCTCGTCTAACCGGTCTTGTCAAGTGAGAAACATCCCATAATTATTAGAAGCCTATCATTGAAATGTTCAGGTTTTGATGTGTTTTTTTGTTTGTTTGTTGCATCAGGAACTTTGAAAAGAGCTGTTTGGGGTATGCGTTTTTTAAATTTCAGTTATCATGATCAGTCTTTTAAATTTGCCTCAAGTCTGATCCTGTGATGGAGTGTAAAGAAGTGTGCTTTATTGAAGAATTACCAGCTTAGAATATTCTACTTTGTCACTTTACACTGATGTCAGCAGTATTTCTTTGTATCCTATACATCAAAATTAAAATACACCTTTGGCTTGAAACATCAAATCAGGGTGTAGGACGCTACACCAGATATCATCTATGAAATATCATTTGGGAAATACAACAGCAGCATCAAAGCACCATTTAAGGCAGTAAACACAGTATTTGATTTTATCAAGCCTAGTATTTGTGTCTGTGAATTCTTAGATGTGTGGAGGTAGCTTTATTTAGGTTCACTGTGCTTTTCAAACAAAAATGTTTTTAAAACCAGCCTAAAAGCCAGTTTGCATGTTACACTGTGTTATGTTCAAATGTAGAAACAAGCAGTTCATTAGGGTGTTTAGAAGGCACACACAAAAGATAAAATGTCACACAAAACCATTCTTTATGAAAATATTTATTTACAGGTAATCCTTGGCCTCCAATGGTACCTCGCCAAAGAGAAACACAGTATTTGATATCGAATATGTTACTGTCAGCTGCAAGACATGAGTATTACAAGAGTAGAAAACAGCTGTCAAAACCTTCAGAAGACACTTCCACACCAACGTCAGCATCGTCGAAAGAGGAATCATTTTCTTCGTCTGTAGATCCCCCACAACCATCAACAACTGATAGCACATCAGAGAGATAGTGTTTGCTAATGCTAGATCTAGTTTGTCCAAGTTATGTTCTTTAGTTTTTTAATTTTCATGGTTATGCCTTGTGTGAACAAAATGATTGTTCTAACAACTCAGTGTCTTGGGAACATAAAAATAGACTGTAGAGAAAGTAAAAATTATTAAAATCAGTGGCAGAATGCCATTTCAAACAGGACTGGTTATTCTAACTCGACCACTCATTCTAAGTAGACCCATCACAGTTCATGTCTGGAGATTTGTAAAGGTTCATTATCAATAAGTCCAGAATTATACCCAGGGTCTGAAAATATGATGATAAATTTATTCACTACTGTAGTTTCCAACGCTAGTATCTAAGCTAACTTTTCAAGTAGCAGATCCTGTCCTGGTTCATTGATTTTTCTTTACTTTAATGTATGATATGTTATGTCTTGTGTTCATACTGAGTGAAAGAAAAAACATCTTTGAACCACCCCTAAACTTCAAACTGGATAGTGTTGAGAGTTCCCGTCCACACCTACAGTAGTTACTGTAAGGAATGAGCTAAATGTACTGTTTATATATTTTTCATCAAAGATTTAAGTAGGGAGTTAGGATAGGAGCTCAGATTTTCATGAAAATTAAATCCTTGATCAAGAATTATAGTTAGAGAATTGCAGTGTAGTTGATGAAACACATAATTATGTTCTTTTTGCATTTGAGTGAGAAAGATTGCGTGAAGTAAGATACCTCAATGTATATGACAAAAAATTAATTGTTTGAAGGACGAGTGAAATTATGTTGTTGATTGGAAAATGTATTTGTCTGTATGTTAATACATATCGTGAGTTTATTGTTTTTTGCACTTATTGGCAATGAAAATAAATACAAAATCGTACCTAACATGGTGGTTGTTATTATTTATTGTGGCGTCTAGGGTGGTTTTCAAGTTTCCCTCTCATCACATACATGTATATCATTTGTCCAGCCAGTGCCTTCAAAAAATACCAATTCCTTTTGGCTGTATCAGAAAAATGTATATTGCACTGCCACAGCCAATGTTTACATCCAGGAGCCAGGTTGGTTGCTTTTCAAAGCATTGTAACAGAAATGTCGTTTCTTCAATGAAACCAGAAATTTAAATGGGGCATGAAATGTCACATGTGCTATCTATATGTATAAATTCAATTGCATTAGCTTCGTAGAAACATATTCGCAAAGATTCAAAGTATGTCCCTACAGGACTGCCTGAGCAAGGTTACGTTTTGTTCCAGTTTGGCCAAACAATTCTGTTTTAGTATACACCAGCCAAACGACGAATGATTTTGCTGTTTCCCAGTATGGCCGGGCAAAGGATATACATGTACTGCAACATGTTGTGGTCACCACTGTCTGTTGTCACTGCTATCACCATTTTTTGTATCTCCATTTCAGCTTGTGCTTGAAAACTGTGTCACTAACCTAAATCATGGGAACTTAAGATT
Source organism: Onchidella celtica (assembly GCA_963931925.1). Taxonomy (NCBI): domain Eukaryota; kingdom Metazoa; phylum Mollusca; class Gastropoda; order Systellommatophora; family Onchidiidae; genus Onchidella; species Onchidella celtica. The sequence goes on along the minus strand of OZ007581.1, from coordinate 27,799,445 downwards.
GCTTCCTATCTCTTTCCTTGTCTTTTTGTCCTCTTGACAATTCATTCTTTAAAAAAAACAACACAGAAAATCTGTGGTGTCGCAGCAAGGAATATTTCATGAAATAATGATTAAAACATGGACAGAAAGAATCTGCATGGAGCAATGAGATTTCTTTCTTCTGACTGGCCTTGGGGAACCAGAAGGAGATTAAGACAAAATGTCATCATCAAAAATGTGAAGTCGTCCAAGAGCAACTAGCCACTGGTGTTACCAGAGGCTGAACTCGGGTTGATGACGCCCTGGGCAAGTAACAATAATAATACATATAATAATAATTAAAAAATTAATAATGAACTTAAGCTTTTATTTGTATACAATGCCATTTTATGTATATTAATTATAACCTATAATAAATACTCTTGTTGTGAAAAAATAAAAATAAAAACAGTTTTAAACGTTATTTTTGAAAACTTCATTAATTAAAATGGTAGCTGAATACTTTTTACTTTGAACTTTTTGTAATACGTTGGCAAAAATAATAAACACAAATTACACTTTCATTGTAAATAACATTACCGGTATGGGGGAGTTGTTAAAGGGGTCCAGAAACACAATACATGTATATGGGTTCCCGTAAGTCCTTAAAAAAGGATCTTTATGGATTTCTTTGGACAAAAATTCAAGATTTTTTAAAGGATCTGTTAATAATTATTCTTTCTCAGCCAGTTTACAAATGTTCAAGGAGTCTTTGTTAAATACACCTGCAATAAAACAATTACTCCTCACATACTTTTATGGTGCGCTGTTAGAGCCGTTGGTCTTTCGAGCAGAAAATCAATAGAGGTGAGCCTTTGAATAAATATCGCGAATTTTTTTATTTTTTTTTGCTGCACTGCAACCAAGCAACCAAACAAAGAAAGTTATGGTAAATCTGGCATTTAAGGACCTTTTTAGGACCTTCGGACAAAGTTTGAATATCAGTCACCTCTCCCCCCCCCCCCCTCCCCCCACCACCACCACCACTGGCGAGTTTGTCTTGTATAGGTGCCATAGTTAATTTAAAAGACAAGCGCACTGTATAATCTGTTGGAAAAGTCCGATTCAATCAACACTAATACCTGGTAACTCTTCTGTCCTTCGACAGTCTGTGAATTTGGCAGTACTATTTTCATGCTATGCATCAAACTTAATAACTTAGTCATCAATTACTAAACCCGTGCGAAAGCAGGGAGTGTGAAAGTCAAAGGTATACACCGGAAAGGTTTATCAAGTACCCTCAAAAAGCGATGACGAAACCAGCACTTCCGATGTAAACATTCGTCATCGCTCTTCAAAATGCCTCACATAGCTTGATCGATGTCCCTCTATCCTCTGTATGGTGAAGTAATTGAGCTCAAGAAAGCAGGACAATATTATTTACCTCAAGGTAGGTAAGTTTAAAGTTTGGTGCTGGCACTCACAGCCGATACTCCCCCAGCTTTCCTCCAATCAAGATCCAGTGAGATAGAAAATATCGACTGCTACTGTTGATAGGCTGTGTGTGCGAATGTCCTTCCCAGCTACTATTCCTGGATAAACTGTTGATAACCCTTAACCCCTTGTAAAAAATCTTGACTTCACATCAACACAGACTAACTTGACCACACATAAATCTACACAATTTTGGAACCGAAGTGGTAGAGTTTCAAGAGCTCTAGGTCCAGGTGACAGTCACAGAAGGGCATGAAGCAAAGTTACCCTGACAAAAAGAAAAACAAAGGAATGGGGTGTTTCCAAACCACAAGATTGCCAACAAGGATCAGGAAATTCGCATTCTTAGAATTTAAGCCCATGAAAGACCATCATACTGTAATGGAGTTAAAGATTGTACTGTATGTAAGCATCTAAATCACTATGTGACAGAAAATTATGAAACTGTGTGAGGCCACTGCCTCAATTTTTTAGGACAAATTATGAGGACACATCTATTTTGGACAAAATTTGGTCTTTAAATATATAATTTATTTACAATTGTTTTGAGCCTCCAAAAAAAGCACTTTGCCAAATCACAATCAAAAAGTGTGATGATCTGAAATTTCGTCCGTGCCCTCCTTGTTCTTTGCGTTCGTGAGGCTGTTAAAGTGTTCTTGTTCATGAACATGGTGTTTATGATGCAGCAGTGCAGAACAAGGCCATAGTAGTGGAAGGTGAGGGCTGCAAGAATTTTGTAAAGTAATGGAAAAACAATAACAGCAAGAGTTGCGAAGATGAAATAGTGAACAAACATCATGATGGTATGTTTGCAGTTTGTGCTTAAGTTATGAATAGGCTCTTAGTCAGTCAGCAGCCATGTAAGAGCTCAGTATTGGAAAGTGGGATCAAAAGCAAGAGTGAGAGATGGATAAAATGAGATAATAAAGAGATTGAGGTCAATAGGTGCCCATATATGAAGAAAGATTTATCATGTTCATAAGATGTTTATTGAGCTCTGAGCATCAACACATGATGTAAAAGACAAGATGGACATCTGACGATGAAAAGAAATATAAAATACTGTTGCATAAGAATAAACTAATTAAACGCATAAACATACAGACAACTACGTACATATAACCCTACAATATATAATTCACACTGAGTGTACATAAGGAAAGTATAAGCAGATCTAGCTTTACAATCTATCACACACGGGGGAGGAGGGAGGAATTGGAGAGGAGGAATACTGAGGGGTAGAGGTTAGTAGTAGAGAGATGAGGGTAGGGAGGAGAGGGCCAGAAGGAGGGAACGTGAAATCAGGTTTATCCGGGGCAGGTAACTCATCTAGTTTTTATGTAATCGCCCACGCATAGACTAACAAGCTTCTATGATTTCAGTCATTAAATGGCTCTTATACTTATACCAGTACTAGCTGAGGTCCCCAGCCCTGCCAGGGATAAATCGGTTTGAATATAAGTTTCAGTTCTGGGTGGTTATTATAGGCCTGCTTCATCTTGCCTGTTCCTATTTGTTTATTTTATTTTTGTTTGTTGTTTTTAAATAAGTCTTACTGCTCTGCCTTTGTGAGTTGACACCCTACGTACCCCCGTACAATAGCATGATTTACGCATGGGTTAGTGTGTTTGATAGTGAACACATCGCAGGAAGTGATAACGAAACACTTAAAATGGAGAACCATGACTCGAAATAGATCTAAATGATGGCGAAACAATGAAAATGAAACGTAGAAGCCTGAACATTTCATAATTTCTGATATAGCCCATGTTAATTTCGCATTGATAATATGCTGTTGTGCAAAGTTTGGAGCCTGAGTGTAATGCGGTTCCTGAGCCTTAGGTGACCAAAGTTTCGAGTTACCAAAATATAGATAATTTTTATGAAAACAAAATTTTCTTTCATTTTGCAGGATATAATATGTTGACATCATTGCGATTATTATTGAAATGATTTACAGCACAGACATTGATACATTTCTGTTTCATTTTTGTAGCAACAATTACCCAAGAGAGCCACCCTTCACCTGGAAATGGCGGAGTTTCACAACATCCAGGGAGATGGGATGTCTTCATCATCAACAGAGGAGGAGAAGCTTGCTGAATCCCAGTCACATGGACCTGAGGGAGAGATGAATAATTATAATCCAAATGTCATAGAAGACCAAGACTCTTCCCCTCAGGATGGCCACCCAGGTGAGCAATTTTGTTGTGTCATAGAATGTAAAACTCTTTTCCTATGTTCAATTCAGTTATTCATAGGTAGGTGTGATATGGTTAGTGAGGTGCACACACACCATTAACCCTTTACCCCCTAAGAACCCCCCCCCCCGCCATTCTATTCCATTTCCCTACAACACCAAGGGGGGGGGGGTAACTCCGTATATTTTACACTTACATATTTTGAAAAATCATTGTGGCAAAACTATTGATCAGAATTTTATGAAATGTGAACAGGACATGCACAAATGGACAAAGTTTGACATAAGAAACAAAACAAGTAAGTCAGCTCACCAAACAATTTATATGACCGAATTTCGATCAGGATCAAAGGGAAGTCATGCTCCCATCTTTCTTCCTCTTTTTCTCTCTCCCTCTCTCTCTCTCTCTCTCTCTCTCTCTCTCTCTTTCTGTATCTTCCTCACTCGCCCTCTCTCTCCTGTCCCAATGCCTTGAGGCTCATCTCTACTCTGGCTTCCCCCTTCTCTATCTCTCTCTGTCTCTCACACACATCTCTCTATCTCTCTCTCTCTCTTCTAATCTCGCCATCTCTCCTCGCCGTTTCTTCTCCTCTTTCCCTTCCCCATCTCTCCTCGCCCTCCTCCTCCCCCATCTTGTCCATTATTGTCACAATTTGTGGACTGCAAACCATACAAATCTCCATCATATTGTATTCCAGTTGCTTCTCAGAACGGCCTGAGTACATCATCCATCTCAAATCGTGATAAAAAAAAATCACCTAACTTCAAACCAACACAAAAAATCTAAACATCAACGTAAAAACATCTGGTTTTCACTGAAACACGCCTTATATTTTACACTATAGCAGAAGTATTGGCAAATATCGCTAGGTGCTAGAACACGGCTGGCCAGATTTTTTTAAAGACGCATGTTAAATGAGTGTATTTCGGCGTATTTAGGGATATGATATGGGTCCTAAATCGGCGTGTTTAGGGGGTAGAGGGTTAAGACCTAAATTTCCACCTGCTTCATTTACTTTCAAGTAATTATTATCAATTATCATGCACATATTTTACCTTCAGTAGTCATAGTTATTGTAATAATTATTGTTTATGACATTGTAGACATAATGGGCTTGAAATTAAATTTTTGGTAGTCTTCTTCAAACAAAATGACAATAGTTTTAATGCTGGATTGAATGGTTTTTCTCTTTTTCATTAGAAATTATGCACACCCAACCCAGCTTCTTACTTCAAAGTTTCTTTCCCGTCTTCTTTCCAAACCAGTATGAAGTTAGCTTGAATACATTATTATAATATTTATGCTATAAGCACAGGCATAGACTCACTGTAAGTAAGCTGTCAGTCTTTAACAATTTGAGCTTTGTATATATCTGCTTGACAGCTTCATCCTTCAGATACAATTGTATTCCATGTATGTCAGGCCTAAGTGATTCCATGCATGTCAAGCTCCAGTGATATTGACACATTGACAGAAGGAACTAATGTACATTTAAATAACATTGTTGCAGTTCACAAGGCAGTGTCTACAGCTTCAGAAAAGGTTCCATTTGCAGCAAAACTTGAAGGTCTACGGGAGACCGCCTCATTTGGCACCGTGGCACCGGACACAACACCAGAGGTAGAAACATCACCTGAACTAGAGGAGGAAGAGTTGCAAGCGACACTCAAGAGTTTTGTTGAAGCCGTCCATAATAAATACAATGATCTAGAGGTAAAGGGTGTCTCAGATGCAATTAAAAATATTGTGTTGGTGCCAAAATCGGGACCAGTGAAAATGACAGGTGAGCCAAGAAATTTCATCATTTTTTTGCAAAAATTACAAATCAGGTTTTTTTTTTTTTTTCAGTAATGTTTTCGAGTAACTCATGTACTTTATCCATTTTATACTCATGACAATTTGAGTATGACATGATTAAAGTCACAGAAATGTTCAGTTGTCACTTAAATTAATCATGCAGACATTGTGCAATGTTAAAAAGCCTACAGAAGGAAAGAAATAATAAAGTATTGTGAGCAGTAATGATAGACCTGATTCATTCATATGTGTGTAACATGAAAATATCCTTAGTGGAAGGCTATTTATTTTAACAAGTAACTAGTTGAGGTTCCTGGCATTATTCGGGATAACCCTGTGAACCCACCGTTCTATCTCTCTCCCTTTTTATTCTAGAAAGCTTCCCATATTCTACAGTCTTACTACTTATTTCATGTGCACCAGAGCACTACGCACTCATTTCTGGTAGGGAAATTGCACACACTGAATTGACGTATATTGATACATAGTTTCCAGCGCGGTGTGCTTACTACAGGGAGCCATAACAAAGATCATTGTATTTTACATTTGTACAACTTTTTAATTAAAAATACCTGAAACTTGAATCAACACAATCTGTCAATACAAAAGCAATTGGATTGGATTAGTTGACACTTAAGAAAATTAACTTTATAATTTTTGAAAGTGTCATTTAGGCTGTAGCGTTGAGTAAAACAAAGGGCCAAAATTGTACCACAATGAATTATTCCAGCCACAATTTTTTTTAAAATAATAAGATTGGTTATCATTTGTATTTTATGCATTTCCAAAGAATTGTCTTGACTGTATAGAGAAGCGTTTTCTTTTATCTTAAGAAATTATCAATTCTGTGCACCTTGAAAGTTTTCACCACTGACATCTCACTTTATCTTGTTCACAAAGCCTCTGGAAACATCGTACTTCCTAGACAAGTTAGCATGAGTGGATGCGAAATCAGTGTGGCTGGAGATACAGATTTGATCCAGCGCATGTGCCAGAGAGTGAAGGAACTGGACCTTATGGAGAACAATATCACTTGCTGGGATGAGGTAGAGACAGAAGGTTGTGAACTGTAATGTTTTAATATTAGAAAGTGTTTTTCTTTGGGTTATTTTCTCCATGAGGAAATGAAAAACTGCACACAGAGAGATTTGAGGCGGGTGCTTTTTGTTTGTTTTTTGTTTGTTTGTTTTTGTTTTACCTCCTAGAAATTTTGTCATTTTTGAGGTGGTATGCGTGGATTTAGCTTTTGTCTTAGGTTAGTTGCTTAGTGAAAAAGGCATTTTCTGTTGGTGGGCCTAAAATAGTGGAACATCATTAGCACTGACATCAGGAAAAGTGACAACATCATCACATTTAGAAAGAAGCTCAAAACCGAATCGTTTAGGACTGTTTTCGTTAAAACTGAATGGTGTCCATTTTTGGTCTCAAAGGTTTGAGGATGAGAGTAGATTAAGCTTTCTTAATGTATGTCAGTGGGAACATGATGAATTGATTTTACATTAATCCTGTTTCTATTTTTAGTTCAGTACCTTAGAGCACATCATTACTGAGAATTTGCCAGCAGTTGAAAGTGAAGCCTCTAATCCATCCTCCTTGTTGGATGTAAATTTCATAGATACAATGTGACAAAATAATATTAATAATACCAAAAAAAATTATTTGCTACATCCACAGACCTCATAAATTCACTGTTTGTTCATGGATTTTTTTTTTCTGCTGTATGTGAGAAAGGCTAAAATTTCAGTGAAATTGCAAATTTCCACAAACATGCTTTTTAATTTTCTGTTTGCAGGTGCTGTGCATAATAGAATGCATCCCCCATCTGACCTTTCTCAACCTCACCAAGAACCATCTGACCTCTGACCTCCCTGACCTCACAGAGAGGACCTTGCCCAGCATCAGCCATCTAGTGTTAAACGACACCATGATCACTTGGGTCACTTTACTACGGCTCTTGGCAGCGTTTCCCAGGTATATAAATGTGTTACTATATACATCTCTTCTATGTCTTCATCTTCCTATGCAGCTGTGTACCACTGATAGAGGAATGGATACAAAGCAACAGCATTTTGATGAAGTACAAACAGCTGTTTCAGCAGGACTCCTACAACAATGGGACCCACAGAGCGTCTCGTCCTTTCTGGGGCAGGCTAAGATCTGCAATTTGATTTAAAAAACTTTTGTACATATTTACAGAAGTCTTCTTTAGATCTGTGCAAAACAACTTTTGAGAATTTTACCAGTGTAATAAAATTCATATGAAAACATTTAATTCTGCTTGTGAAACAAAATTTTTGAAGCTCTATACCAAACATAAATATGGTGCCCAAATAGACCATGAAAAGCTCAAAGTGACCATTATCGTGCTGCGCGCTGATGCACCATAAAACTCAAACTCAAAATTCAAATTTGAAAAGTCAGTAGTTTCATAGGTATATTACCTTTGAATTATTCAAGTGACCTAAGAAATGCAATATCTCTGTGTGAATTTTTCAGCTTTTTATCTCCCACTGCAGCTGTTTGTTTCTTTTTGCCGCCTGGTTGATTCAGATGCACAGTTACTGTAATGTATGACAGGTGTCCAGATTTTAATAAATTATGCTTGATCTTTTTGGACAGGCCCCAGGTTCAAATCATAGTTGGGGGCCCAAATGTCATTACCTAGTAAGTAATGTTGAAATGGCAAGTAAAAGTCCATCAAGATGGAACAAAACATACAAAAATGGGAGGTCTGTATATAAAATAATGTATGGACCTTCATGTTTTCTCATAGCTATAATGGGAAGTATAAATTGTGGCCTTAGTTCTTGTTTGTTCCAACTCCATTTTTTGCACAACTGAGAAATTCAACATTTAATACATGCGGCTTAAGTATTATCATAATTATGATAAGGAGTTAGAATTAATCATATTTGTGATCAGTGCCACAATGCATTTTAAACAAGTGTTCAAGTTTGCATTTGTCATACCTCTTCTATAAATATGCTTAAAGATCTCTAGTTTTTTCAGAAAATTGAGATAGAACAAACAAGAACCCAGGCCGCGATATGTCCTTGTGTTTGTAATACACTTACAATTGGATAAGCTGGTTTTCCCCTCAATGATGTGTTGTTTATTCTTATAACACTTACAGTGTGGAAGAGCTCCATCTGAGCTTAAACGCATTTGAATATGTGGACATTCCAACAACCCACTCAGTGGCAACATCATCACCCACCTCCGATAACAACAGCTACCCTGCTCTAAAGAAACTCTTCTTCATCGGCAACAAAATCACTAACTGGAGTGAGGTTAACAAACTCGGAGCCTTTTTCCCTAGTCTAGAATTTCTCATTCTGTCAGAGACGGATTTGAGTACAATAGATGGTGCTGACGAAATACCAGAGTGCTTTCCTTGCCTGCAGACACTGGGGCTGAATCGAACCCTTTTAGGAACCTGGCAGGAGATTGAGAAGTTACGGCTTTTTCCATCCTTAACTGATGTGCGACTGAATGCTATCTCATTTTTAGAGGTAAAAACAAAGTTTGATGTAGAAATTGTTTAACCCTCTTGCTGTCACATATATTGGCCCAGCATATGATAATGTTGCGGAAGGCGGCCGATATTTTTTCGGCCCTGCCATTTCATGCTAAAACTACGCAAGGCCAATATATCGGCGGACATTGCATTGTTCCAGCACGTTTTGCACTCCTAATTTTATACTGCTTCCTGTTGTCTTTCTACCTGATAATCCATTGTTCTGGTAGTCTAAAGGAAGGAATGGTGTCTGGGCTTGGCAGCAAAAGGGTAACGCTTTAGCTTTACGATGTGCGGGAAAGTGATTGTCAGACTGACACATTTTCAATCTCAGTTCATGATCAGTCCAGCCTCACACGCATTTCCAGTCACCAATTTTGCATGTATTTGATTTGTGCTTGGATGAAATGTATTCTCCAAGGGCTGGTGTCATGGGACTGTAGTTATTTTACATAGTAAGCTATAGACAAGCTGTGAACACAACATGGTATTTTCTCCATTTGGCTTTTAATCAGACTCCAGTCCCCTCACAACAGCTGTCTAAAATATTCCCTATTTCTTATCAAAGCTTTCTTGAAACAGTCAAAGTAGTTTACAGCTCTTAAAGTGACTAAAAAAATTACAGACACTAACTCCCAGAAACTCTGTAATAATAATTATTTTTTATCATTAAAGAAATTATTGTCTAGGGTTCAAGTGACATGCTCGGGGCAATTAAACATGAGAAACACGAGTCCTTTAGCAACAGATTTCATAATGGGGGGGGGGGGGGGGTGGGGGGAAGGATGTAAGCGAGAGGTATGTGTGAGCGAAACAGAAAGATCTTTGAGTAAGAAAGAAGGAGGAGTCTAAATTTTGCCGTCTTCCATTATCACCAGTGTAAACACCATATCATAAGGTAAAAATATATAAGATAACTAGAGTCTTCTTGGAGCTGTTCTTCAAATTTCTGCTTGTTGAAAAGAAATTTTCCTATTGATCAGTTTCACTTGTGTTGCACATCAATACGAATTCGCAACATCAGTGTTTGTGTGTATAGGCCACCGCTGACGAATGCGATGAATCAGATGGAGTTCAGTAGTATTCAGAGTTTTCACAGTGAGCCCTTATTTTCAAACAATACAGATTACATAGGCAAAATCATAAGTAGTGCAGGGCAAGAGTCCAAATATAGATTTGGATATCCAGTTCAATGGATCAATCCAGTTGTCCAGATATAAGCAGATGGCCTGCTTGCAACCCGTATGCGACCCACCTCTGCCCCAAGAAATAAAAAAAAATGAGTTGGGGGAGGGGTGGTGGTGGTAGTTTATTTGTTTTTTAAGGCGGCAAGACACAGTGCGTCATTGCGGACTATGGATACACACCTAATTTTCTGAACTGGTCTAAAGTTTGGATCTTGATCTGGATATCCACATACTTTGAAGTGGATGATCCAAAAATCCAGATCACACAAAAGCAGGTCTCTGCCCAGCACTTATTATAAAGTCAAATATGACGTTACGCACTTGTACATATTCATTTGGATGGAAAACCATGTTTCTCTCAGGCATTTCCCGAGCAGTTCAGGAGACAGCATACAGTTGCCCTGTTGCCTAATATCACTACCTTGAATGGGAGCCCTGTGAAGGAGACAGAGAGGGAGGACTCTGAAAGGGCGTATATACGATTGTATATGGATAAGCCTGAAAAGACGAAGAGGTGAGAATGTCTCGTGAGGACTTAACCCAGTCACTTTATGTCATTAGTGTTATCAACGCTGCCATTTATTATTTACCCAATCCTTCTTACCACTGGCTGAATTGTTGGACTGAGTCTTTCTAATCACTCCTCAGCACAACTTTGATCGCGGTGGGACAGAATTATAAGTTATATTATTGTCATAAAGAAAGTCAAGGGAGTCTAAGTCGTGTATTACTCTTCAGCTCAGGCAAGGGGAATAATAGCTAAATTCTGCTGTTCTGTTGTTCAGTTGAACTCGACTAAAACCATCCAGTCATCAAGGGGGCAGGGGTGGTGGCTGACTGAGTGCACAGGTGGCCAATGAGTCCAATCTGCACGCAGAAGAATGTCTGGCAGTGAGGGCAGGGAATGGTGGCTGCAGGATGAGGGTCATCTGCCCTGGATTTCCTCACCTGCCGTCACTGTTCCTGAGCAGCTAAATTAGAGTTGTGGAGTGTAAGGTTGGAGAGTTGTATGCAGTGCAGAAATGTAAACCCATTGAAACATCAACATATGTAAAGAACTACAGTGGATCACAGCCACTTCTTAGAGGTAAGCCAGACCAAGGCTGGCATAGGCCCCAGCTTGGTGGCTCACCACCTAATTATTATGCATCACTCTAAAACACTACTCATTGCCCATACTGCAGTGGTCTGGCTTACCCCTTAGGGTGTCAAGAACTGGTCCACTCAAGATTTTTGAGAAGTAATTGACAAACTGTGTCTGAAGTCCAGTTTGTTTAAGAGCCTCATGCAAATACACTGGAAAATAAATTTTTTATTTTTTATTTTTTGGACATTTTTTTTGTTTTGTTTTGAGGGAGGGGGAAAAAAAAGAATTTTGTTTTATTTTTGCATATTTTAACACACATTTACCTTTTCATAGGTATTATGAATTGGAGAAACAACATGGGAAACTCGACCCATTGGTCAAGGTACAACTAAAGCCAAAAAAACAAGTAAAACTGAAGGTAAGGAAGGACAGTTTAGAATTTATGGGGGCGTCTCTTGTAGACAAAGAACAACACATACTGTAATTTACAGTCTACTTTATGTTATGTGTTTGTTCATCAGAGGTTTCGAAATTGAATGGATCTGGCAAAATGGGGCTCAAGGTGAAATTTTTATACCTCTTCAAAAAATCAAAATAAAATATTTCTAAGGTGATCTCAAATAAAATATTTTAACTGAATGCAGAAAAATGGCTAATCTTTCATTTTATAAGTAAATTTCAATTTCCATAGAAAATTTTTCCCTGCTTAGAGGGGTTTTCTGAGGAATTTGGTCTTTCACCATAAGCCCGATATCGTCAGATCCAGTCCAGATTATTCTTACTCAGCCAGCATCCCCACGTCAGCCTGATGTAAATTTGTATAAAAATTTCTCTGAGGTTGGAAGGATTGCCCTTTGGGGCAGATTCTTTATATCGAACAGATGTAACGGCAATATCGTAACCAGCACACCTTTGTAGGAACCATGTCATTTCTATGTGCACACTTGACATCAATCATATGCGTGTGATTTCCATAGTTTTGCTGGCTGAGTCATTACCATAAGCATTATCCACATTACTGCCCAGTATAAACTGTAATCCATTTTCTGGGACTCTGTCATTAATTGTTATGTCCCCTAAGTTGTTAGTGTATGTAGCCTTGGAGAGCATCTGTCAAAGTTCAGTAATTTCAAAGAGTTCTCTGTGAGACCCCTGACTTACACAGTGTTTAACCCTTTGACTGCTGACGCTACGAGAGCCAACTTTTCTCAAATATGGTTAATATGAAGATCCACTTATTTCGATTGCTTGAGATGGTAAATATGAATTTAAATCAGGATATTTATCTGTATTGAAGAGCTGGTAATAAAGAACCAAAATCTGTAACTGGTAGGGCAGTAAGGAGTTAGCTGCAATACTGTGTCAGTATTGAAAGGGTTAAAAATATGTATACACACTTTGAATATATTTTATTAACACAATGTCAATAAGAACCATCCAAGATTTATAGTTCAAATTAAATAGAACAAAAGCATAATTGTTTGAGTAATGGCATCGATGGCTATTCTGGGCCAGACACAAGTGAAAACCCAGTTCACTAGAGTTGCAAATAACATTAAGCAGTTCCTATCTCAGCCTTAGTTCTTATTTGTTCCAACTCCATTTTTTGCACAACTGACAAATGTGATGTTAAATGTTTGCGGCTTTAGTATTGTGATAAGGGGTTAGAATAAATCAGAACTATGAAACAGCTTGATAAGTGCCACAATGCATTTTAAATAAGTGCCAAAGTGTGCATTTGTTATATATCTTTTCTACATACTAAAAGATCTCCATTTTTTCAGAAAATGGCGATGGAGCAAACAAGAACTGAGATTGCGATATGTATTTAATCTTTTCTGTTTTGATGGCCATTTTGGAGTCATTTATGTCAGTTCTTTCCATGTTTTTTGCTCTGCAACAGGTGAGAGTGGAAGGCCCCAACCAGGAAGAGATCAAAGTGGAAGATGTGGACATCGATGTCAGTCAGACAATACGAGATCTGAAGAAGACATTGTCCAATGTCGCAGGTTGTCCGGCTGCCAAGTTCACACTGTTTTATTTGGACTCTGAATGTAACTTTGGCATTGATAGATTGATTTACATGGATCGTAAAGTATTCTCCTACAACATGCAGGAAGGTGATGAAATCATAATAGCATTGAAAGAAAGGAGTCGGACAGAATGATTTTTAACCTAACTGGATTGGCCTTAGCTTTATACCTGTGAATGTTATTTGAACAGCAATGGATTGTATAATCAGATGAAATTGTTCTTAATGTCCTGAAAGATTGAGATATCAGTGATGAAAATGATCGAGTTTGATCACTGTGTATGTTCTTATGTTATTGTGATGGATGACATATTGTAGGTGTAATTCTTCAACCGTCTAAGTACTTTTTATAAAATTTTACAGGAGAGCAAAAAAACTATTTATTTTCTTCACTGGATGGAATTGGGTCATTGGGTATTTGCTTAGAGAAATGTTAATTTAGAGAGATTTCCCTTGGCCACAGTGGTCCAATTCTTTGTTAGAACATGTAGTACATGTTGTAGATTCATTTTGGAACAAGAAAGATTGGTCCACAAAAAGTGGAGTTATAGAATTACACCGACAAGATGTGATCATAATATTGTGATTGACTGTTTTCTTTTGTTCCCTTCATCCCAGTTTACCTGTACTTTTTAGTCCAACCCTCTACTTTTATGATGATGAGTCACACTTTCCAGCTTTCAAGATAAAAATGGCAGAAGTTTCAAATAAATTTTAAAAAAAAACAAAAAAAACATTAAAAAGAGCAGAGCGAAGATAAAAACTTCCAAGTGTTTTTAGTATTTTGTTCTCTAAGTTTCCCAAACTTCAGTGAAAATCATTTTATTAGTAGATTTGATATACATATTTATGATGTTTGGTCATTTTAGTTTTATAATTATTTTTGCACTCGCTTTGTGCAGATTTTCAGACTTCCTGTTAACTGGTGGTATAGATATTCAGCTGCCACCATAGGGCGTCAACAACATACATAATAGTTTAATAAAATATACTACTTTTGTAAAGTTATAGGTAAGGTGAGATGCACTGCAGCATTCAATTGATCTTTCCAATTTTGTAATGAAATAGAATGTTCATCACATAAACTGTTAGTGAAGTGAAGTTTTATTCTCTTTTGGCATCTTTTTAGAATGAATTAGCAAAGGTTATAGCCTGTTATTCTAACCTTGATTTGATGTTACTGAATTCAAATGCTGTGTTGCCGTTATCAGTCTTCTAAGGGAGACCTATCGTCATGTGGCCAGTAACATGATGCCACAATGATTCATTGATTATTTTATCATCACAGTAAGAATAAGCATGATTTAAATATTGGAGAAATATAACAACAGCAGAGTATTAGAGCTGACTTCAGTATTGTCAAGGTCGTTAACTTGAACGCTGCCATTCATTAGCCAATCAAATCTGCTAATTGTTTTTGGCACTGTGCTGTCAGAGCCAGTGAAATCAGTATTCCTGAAATGTATATTTTATTGAGGTTTTCCAGTCTGTGTAGGCTTTAAAGTCCATAATATATCATTAATATGTTTCTGTCCACGTAATTCTGAGTTTGATGTAATTCTTTATTATCGCTGACTACGAACCGTCACTTACATTGGTTTACACACTAGACACTACTATTTTGGTAGGAGATATGTCTATCTGCCTGTCATATAAAAGAATTAAGTGTGAAACAAGTTCACAGAGACAATGAAGTAGAAAAGGGCTATGCCATCAGATACGTCATTTTTCTATTGAACAGCAGCATAGTTTAAAATGTAGAATGGTTGTAATGTTGCACTATGTGTTTGTAGGTTAATTGGTGTTTCTCCAAAATTGTGAAATGGATAGAAACATTCAGTAATGATATATCGAGGGCTGCATCGTAAACTATCATAACTCAGCTTTTTTAAAAAATTGAGATATTTGGTGCGCTTGTTGCCCATGGCAGCGAGCATATTGTGTTATGAGTTAGGCTGTAAGTCTTTGTTTTAGGAGGATCGCTGCTCTGGACATTTACACCTCAATGTCTTTGTCTTATAAGCTGGGGCTTGAATTCTGAAAACGAGAGATTAAATATCATTTTGAAAATATCGTAACTTCTAAGTCTGATACAGAAAGTTATTCAGTTCCTTACTTCTCCTGAAAGATTTGTTGACGCTAAGGTTACTATAATTTACACCGTGGTTCACGATAAAAGATTATGATATGCTGCCAAAAAAATCTTTGGCAAGGGATGCTAATTCACCGTTGTCAGCCATATTATGGTCAAGTCTGTATTTTACTCAGGAAGTAGGAAAGGCAAGGAGATGGGAGAGGAATTGATGTATTAAAACATTTAACTTTCCTGCATAAATTGACATGTGTATTATGTACTAGAAGTTCACAGCATGATTAGTCAGCTGAAATGTGTCTTTCAAATATAATTCCAGTGATATGTTACATTTACGTCATCAGAAATTGAGATTCAGCAATCAGACCATCGCTGAGTGCTTGGCTGGCGATACGAGTAGTGGCGTGCAGAGGTTTGGTGGTGCCCGGTACCAACTCCGTGATTGTATGCCCCAAGACTCAAGTATAGGGCCTAGTACTGACAAATGTAAGAAAGGATGACATTTTAAATATGTAAAAACAGATGAAATAAACTTTTTTTTCAAGTTAACAGCAATAATTTCAAATTTCAAAAAACTTAATTTTAATTTCACCCTTTGATTTGGTGCCCACTGGAATGGATATCCGGGGCTCTCGCCCCCTCTGCCCGCCTTTCTGCATGCCACTGGTTACGGGTTAGATGGTGAAAACTTCAGAGATGTGCAAATTCTGTGAGGTCAAGTGAAACCATCTCAATTTTTTTTTCTCAAATCACTCTCACTTTGAGAACCAATGGACTAGGGTTCAGGAAGAATGTGGCATAATCAAGGATGATGTACCAGAGATTTATGTATCATATTGGTGCTTATTTTGTGGTATTATCAGTATCATTTTGTATTTGTATTTGTATAACTCTTTAATCCCATTTGGGAAATTTGCCTTTGTGCCATTGCAGCCCAGTAAAAACTGGAGCAGGCACGTCGTCGCCACAGTGCAGCGCCGGTCGGTGTTTTTTTTGGGGGGGGGGATGACGGAGGAGGGGGGATGGTAGGGATGACTTTTATTTAATTTTGCCCGGGCAGCGGCCTGTTCGGCCTGCTCTTTTCGATTTCCAACTGCCAAGGTATCTTTAACGTGCGCAACGTGCACACGGGCCCTCCGAATTTTTCGTCCTTATCCGAGAAGACTAGGTACTCGATCCTACCCCACAATAGGATCAGGGACACGAAAATATGAGAAAAATCCCAAATTTCCAACCTGCCTGCACCGGCCGGGTTTTGAACCCGGGACCCTTGGCATGAGAGGCGAGCACCTTGCCTCTAGACCACCTTGTCAACCTTGATCATCTCATCAACATAAGAGAGCACTGATGTAACTTGATACTTTTTTTTTGAAAAGTATATACTGTAATATAATTTGTAGTGTCGTATCATCTTGGAAATGGTAGAGTACAGAGATGAACCATTCCTTCTCTCAGTACTGGTTACATGTTGGCAAACTGTGAAAATATTCTTTCTATCATGAAGGGATGATGAGCATTTTGTTGACATCATTGATACACTGGCCTGTTGACTTATCTTGGTATCCTGTGTCTCAGGTTAGGTCAATAGATAAAGTCTGTTTTTGTGTTTTGTTTATCAAATGATCGTATACGTTGTTGGAACCTCCTTAAAATGAAACTCAAACTCAAAGGCTATTGCTTGGGGATTGTTAGTATTTTACATAGAAAGCTATAGCTGGGCAGTGAACACAACTCAGTATTTTCTCTATTTGGCCCCATAACAAGTGCCAGAAAGGCTAGTTTAACGAGGTTTCTACAGCTGACCAATGAGATGACCATTGGTCGTATGGGAAGAATTAAATATGTCTGCCCAGAACTAGTCGAAAAACAACTTACAACAGTATTCTTGGTCGTCTCATATTTTGTTTTGCTAAAAGTTAAGGTTACCATTGTGATACATCTTCATATATGAATTATTGTTTTTTATTTCCCTTATTTGAGTTATTTACATGGTAGTGAATTTGTACTGAAAAGAGTACATATATTGTAAGGTGTTCCTTATACTGTGGACAAATGTGTGGCAGCATAAAGTTTGTGTTTTGTATCAGATCTAACCTCTCTGATTTCATTTAACCCTCTACTTCCTAGTGTTCTCCATTTGAAACTTTTCACTCACTACGCAATTTTCTGTCTGTGGAACACTTTCTAATTTATCCACAAATAAATTTTGGTGGTAACTATGTAACTATTTATATATTGCTTTCAATTTGAGGGCCAAATGGCAAACTGTCATAACTTGACTTATTAAACAAATGAGATATTTGACATGCTTGTGGTCTCTTACAGCCCGCAGGTTGTGTTATAGATGGGGGGTCAAATTCTGAAAAGTAAAGTTTAAATAATGTTTTTAAAATATTGTAACTACTAAGTCTGATGAAGACAGCAATTCAGTTTTTTGTTTGTCAAGAAAAACTGATTAAAACCGTTATGATAGTTTCCACATAGCCTTCGAACATTTTTGCAAGATTCAGAATTTTTCACGATGGAAATCCGCATGTGGGTTGTAGAGGGTTAATTATAAGGACCAATTTCCATAGCCTAAAGAGATCACCATTCATACAGTTAGCAAACACATGGATTTTCATAAAATCAGGATGAGATTTGAAAAGGCAACATATGAGTGGATCTGGAGAAATTGGGCTTAAGGTGAAATTTTGACACCTCTTTAAAAAAATCAAAATAAAATATTTCTAAGACAATTTGAAGCAAAATATTTTTACAAAAAGGCATAAAAATGGCTAATCTTTCATTTTAAAAGTAAATCTCAATTTCCATAGAAAATTTTCCTCCTTTGGATGGATTTTCTCAGGAATTTAGTCTTTCACCTTAAGCCTAATTCCACCAGATCCACTCACATAAAAGCTCACTATTGGCATGTTTACACTGTAACAAAATCAATCATGAATTTAAAAGAGAATACCATGTCTTCTACCAGTTTCATGGAACTTCATTATAGTTTAAGCCATCCATTCATGGCTTCTTTTTGTCCATCTTCAGGGGAGATATTTTTGATGTGTCAACAAAATAATATCCCTATTAAGAGCACAGTCTATGGACATGGTTTTATTTGTGTGCTCTATGCTCAGAAAGATCTAGACATTCCAGCTTTAGAATTCATATCATTCAGTGGATGAACGCAAAATAAATTCATTTCAGGCATGCTGTTGCTGAAAGGTGACTTTGAAATACTGTCACTGATCTACGATGATGGCATTATGTCAGACTTGTGCCAAAAGGCAACTGACTATTCGTTGCATTCCTGAGCCTGAGGGCTATCAGATAATATTATAGAAAAAAGAAATACGCCAATAGAATCATAATGGCACATGTCACCAAATGACAGGAAAAGAAACAGTGTTTTCTTATCATGTGAAAAGTGTCAAATATGACTTATACCTATAGCGTAGAGCAGTGACGATTTGGAAAAAATGCCACAGTATCACTAGTGGCATGATCAGGTGCTAACTGGATTTTTACCGCAAGGGCTGCGCTATCAGAACTCCACTTTGATCAAAAATTGAAATATTTGGTACCTTTGTTACCCTTGACAAAATAATAGAAAAGAAACAGAAAATCTGTGGGTTCACGGCAAGGCTTGAAGCTAGTTCAAAATGTATTCTTTCTTGCATAATGTATAAGGACACAGCGTCATAAGATTGCATGAAGATGCAGTCCTTATTCTAAATTCAGCTTTGTTAGAGTGAAAAGATGGCATCTCCATCCACTCATCAGTCAGATTATTGTGCTCTAGACTTGTATATAACTCATAACAATGTACTTCCTTCATACAAACCATCAAATGACAATCAGTTATGCTAATGTTCAGTCCAAGGAAAGGTAGGTGGGAAATCAAATCAAAAGCACAAAAGGAGTGAAAGTTTCATCAAGTTTACATCATTTTATAATTCCATGGGGAAACCTGAGAATGATTTTTGTCTTAACATCATAGTCATAACACATTTGCCTAAGTCATTCTTATGACTTTATAAGAAAGCCTGAAAAAATGTTATTGATTGATTTCTGAATTTTGTGACTTGTGTGAAAGTAATATAGAGAGATAAGAAATAAGGTAAGAGTCACTTTATTATCTCATGGGGGAAATTCACTTTCACAGAGCACATACATTACATACATACATATCTTAGGCATCATTACATACCACAACTTAATGAACTCACGAAATATTATAAAAATCACAGAAAAACTGTGGGGTCGCAGCAAGGCTACATGCAAAGTCAAAATGTGGCAAAAAGAAAAAGTTGTATGTAGCAAAGCCTTGCATAAGAAATAATACCCAAACGATACAATGAAACACAAACTAAAAGAGAAGACAGAAAATGGCCGATATTTCGGCAGCAGCCTTCTTCAAGGGAAAAAAAAAAAGAAAAAAAACAACACTAGAAAAAAATTGGAAAATTGAACAGATAAAACAATCGAACAATAAAAGATTTGCATATGAAATATGCAGAATCTAAATAAAATATGTCTACTTAGCTGCGAGTTCTTTTTGCCAAATTTTTGTCTCAATAAACTCAGTAACAGGCATACATAAAGTGACCTGGTAGGGAAGCGGAGTGAAATATAGGACACATTTAGCTATAATGTCTTGTTGAGGCGAATTGCGGAGGGCCAAAATGATCTTCTGTGTGTTCATCTCAAAGCTGGAGTTTGAAGGCACAATACAAACCTTCATGATATTCAGGATACAAAATAAACAAATACTATTTTGCCTTGGACATTTATAATGTGAAAAAATGACTTAGGCTATTGTTTTATGATGGTGACAATCAAAAGAGGATGTCATTTAGAGTGGGTTATGGTTGAGGCAATTTCATATGTCTTGATTCACTTATGACTGAGAATGAAATATCACACCTCACAAGTTCTCAGATTATACTGTATTTTGATCTCATATGCAGCCACTGCTTTTGCATCATAATTTTGAAAAAACAAAACAACAACAGGAAGTTATATTTTTCTTTCCTAGGCAGTTATTG
Source organism: Onchidella celtica (assembly GCA_963931925.1). NCBI lineage: Eukaryota > Metazoa > Mollusca > Gastropoda > Systellommatophora > Onchidiidae > Onchidella > Onchidella celtica. The sequence goes on along the minus strand of OZ007581.1, from coordinate 27,779,044 downwards.
TAGATATTTTCAAAGATTTTATTGACATCGGTCACTGTATATAATATTTAGCATTTCTTTTGGGTAAATACAGGAAATGCTACCATGTGGGTTGTGTTTGAATTTATTATATCTCTGAACATTTCACACTGAAACTGAATTATTCATTGTTATAAGATTTAAAGTAGGATTTCATTTTCTACATAAAGACAGTGTACAAACACTGCAAGGAGAAAGGCGTCGTATTATGCGGGAGTATTTCATGGAGGTGCCATTTGGTCACATTTTTGTTCACGCTGAAGCCTGAATCACAGTTTCAAAAATTGTAAAATTAATTTTCATAGGTGTAACAAATCTAATCCCAATTGCTTTTGTATGGACCTAGTGTGTTTATTCAGGTTTCAGGCAATTTTTACAAGAAAGTTGTGAAAATGTGGAATACAGTGACCCCTTTTTGTACTCCTTTTGATAAGCTTACTGCTCCGGGGCACTGTATTTGGCAAGCATTCAGTTGGTGCATAGAGCAGTGTCACGCATGAGAAAATGGTGGATTATTATGGGGAATTGTTTGTATCAGCGAGGAGACAGAAGGGTGGGAGCGCAGATTTATCCGTGGGAATGGCAGGGTATCTCATTTAGTATTCAGATATTCTTAATAATAGTTTTAGTCAGATGCCTGTGTTTAGCAGTCCTTGAAGTATTCTGTATAGTTTTGTGCTGTTTATGTTATTATGTACAAGGACATTACATATTTGTCATATATTTTTTTGCTGGCTTGTGTTGTGCTACAAATGCTGTCATGTGAAATCAGACTGCGTTATTTTGTTCTGTTTGTAAATTTTCTCTAATCAGTGTTTCGTCTTTGAGCTAGAAAGTCCCGAGGGGACAGTTTTATATGTGCTGATATAATATAATTTCATCCCTACTTAGCTGCCTTTATATTATTGATGTGGCCAGGCGTGAACTGGAAGAGAGTGAAAGAAAAAGAATGAAATGATGTGGTGAAATCCTGCTGTTATTTAGTTTCTTGAGAAAAAGATTTGCCTGTTCACATCATGAGCCATAGCTGAACAGAGAACACAGCACAGTGTTTTCCCTATTTGGCTTTGTAATCGGACTGTGGTGCCTTGACAGTGACCCTGGAAAGAATGAGGGGCATACTTGTAAAATAGCATAAGGCTGATCTTCAATTAGAGATTAGGAATCAAATGAATCCCCATTCAACGGAAGTAAATGGAATCAGGCAGTGATTGGATTGAAATGAATAAAAGAATAACATCAGTTCTTTTTTTTTTTTCTTATTACAGTTGTGAATTTAACAAATGGATATATATGATTAGATTTTTAGTTTTGTAATTTTTATTCGGCATAATTATCCGTCTGGATATTCTAAACTGCTGCTGTGCTCCTTAGCTTACAATTGACCTTTCACTGTATCTTGTGAAGTTTACCTGGTCTTTCAGATTGTCCACTTTCTTGTGTGCTAGGCTGGCCGTCAAAATTTACCTGTCTGGTCTTTGAAAGTTGAGCAACAAATTGTTGAAAGGTGCAAGTTCTGTGATTGATTTGGCTTTCTATTAATCCAGCAGGTTAATTTTGTTATTTGTTTTCTTTTTCCCTTTTTTTTTATACATGTTTTTTTCATTATGTTTACAATTTTATTCTTTATTGAGAATATATACGCAGACCTATAGTTTTGAGCTGTAAAGATATTTTACATTATAGATTAGAAAGTGCAGATGATGTGATAATATCCGCCGTCTCATCATTTTATCAGATAGAGATCCTCACCTCAAAGAACGATATGGCTGTATGTGTTTATGGTTTGTGTTATTGTTTTTATAAATATACATTTATATATATATATCCTTTTTTTTTCCTTTTCTGTTGAATTGCCTGGTGTGATTTTATGAATTGAGGATTATTCAGAATTTCTTAAATTTGTAAGTTTGGCCTCCAGGTCCTCGTACATGTATTACAAAAGTGCTTTATCCTACCTTGATATTGAGATTGTAGCTGTGCATGCCTTAATTCTTTGTATTTCATTTGCTGCTTATTATGTTGTAACGAGAACAGTAAGTCATTAGGGCCTGGATCCATTGCAGGCTTACAGAAAGTAGAGTAGAGAGTCTGCAGGTGCAGTACACTGTGCAAAGATTTGAACTGGCATACAATGTCTATATGACCCTTATAATATTGAACTCTCCGAGTCCCATAATTACAGTAATACAATTGTATGTTATAGAGCTGCTGTGCAATAGTTAACACTGGTTACCATTCTCTTGTATGGGGGATATCATACAAAGCTCAGAACAAATACATTCAGCTATTGGCAGACAAGAAGTGCACACCCTAATTTCCTATATTTCTAAGTAAATGGGGGAAAACCCTATCAAGTTTCATACTAAGCCCAGAACGGCACAGTCGGCTGCTGGCAGACGAGAAGTGCACACCATAATTCTTATATTTTCTTAGTAAATCTGGGAAGACCTGTCACACTAACTAAGCCAGGTCAGACACTATCAGCTTCTGCCATTATTTCTTCGATGTATATTTTGCTGGCAGGAAGTGGCTGTAACATTCTGGACTTCGTGTGATACCACGCTGAGCTTACATAGTAGGCAGTATAAAATAAAATAAAGAGAATGTGAATTGGTGTTTTGATGAAGAAAAAGTCTGATAAATTTCTGTATATGTTTTAATTATGAAAGGATGTGGTTTGCAGGGATGGACCCAGTTCCGACAGTGTCTGGATTCTGACATTTTGTGGTTAGGAGAAAATTTCAAATGTAGAATGAGAGTGCCAGAAATGGCTCAGTTTAGCCTTATACTTGTACATCGTCACTGCTCTATGATAATGGCATATGTCAGACTTGTGCCAAAAGGCAACTGACAGTTCATTGCGATGCTCAGCATGAGGGCTATCAGATAACATTATAATGTAGAAGAAGTAGTGGTCCAGTAGGAAATGTAATACATGTAATCCAAAACAATCATAATGGCATAAGTCACCAAATGACAGGAAAAGAAGGCTGCCGAGTGGAAGGGGCTCTTAGGCACCCCCCTGGATTCTCCGCTCTTAACCTTATTCTGACCATATGAGGAAATTTCAGGGTTTTTTTTTGCTGTCGTTCCATCCGTGAGTTTGAACCGGGAAGTTGGACAAAGTTTGGTAAAGAGGGGGGCATCCATGAAGTATGTACGCTCAGTTCTGGCAATTTTTCACCTTCTTCCCACATGTATGCTTTTCAGATGCTTGCCCCCCCCCCCCCCCCTTCAAAGAGCGTACAGCAATTAGAATATTGAATATCAATGATAACACTTTGATGTTTGAAAACTTTCTTTAAATGGCATTTTGCTGGAAACTATTTGCCTGATTCATCACAGGCAATTTAACAAAGATAATCTAACAGCTTAATTCGTGGACAAAAAGTAAATAGAACCAAGCTTTTTCATTTATTAGCATAGTTGAAAAAGTGTACATAAGCCCCCTAGATCCCCCCCCCCCCCCCCTCGTGTACACCTTTTGTATGCTGGAGTCAATCCCTCCCCTTCTAATCAATGCAATATTTCATCAGAGTTTACATGACCTAGAACTAAAATGGTACCGTCTAAACATTTGACCAGCATGAAAACAGAAAACACAAAGTAAAGACATCAGTCTAATTAACCTTTTCAAACCGTGGTTATTTATGAAGTTGAATCTATTGCCCATTAAAGATTCTCACAATTCCCCAGGCAGTACATACTTTACGGACAGCCCCCAAATGCTGCAACTGAGTAGTGACAGACATGGTAAAGATTTTTTTTTTTCTTAATGTAAGCAAAAATAATTATCACGACAATCACAGTACTGGTAATTCTGGGTAGGGTTATTTTTAGATTTAGTTCACATCCATCTAGGCATTGCATTGCCTTGCCCATTGTGATGAAAACAATTTGTGTTTTACATGAAATGATGCATTGTTTATACACCTACATAATTACTATGATTTACACCTGGCTGATTTGCATTTTTAATCAAATACAATACAATAAAATAGTTGAGATAAGATATTTTCTATGTGTTTTTTTGCTGTTTATTTTGTGTTGTATTTTCTGATGCTCTTCTTTCTGGGCAGGAAAAAATTCCATATTAAAACGGTAGGCAGAAAATGAACATTTGAAATGAAAGATAGAAAGACAGGGAATAGGCAATATGATATTTTCAATAAAAGAAAAAGGAAACAAAGGGGCAAAAATAGAGAGAAAGAATTATGAATGAGAGACAGCAAGAAAGAAAAAAGGAGGCAATAAAAAAGGATGGGAGAAAGAATGATTTTCAAAATAAGGAATGTGGCCTGTGTCAACTGTCATGCAATTACTAGATCTAATATTACAAGAAATTATTTGTAAGTTTTAACTAACAGTGAATATATGGACTTTGATGAGTTATTTATGCATTCCTGCAAACAGAAACTAAAATCAATTCTAAAGGATTGCTCCCATCCTTTGTCCCATCAGATAGTCCAATCCCAAAGAAGTGGACGAATACTGTATTTAAAAATAAACAGCGAGCGCTATAGACAATCTTTTTTGCCATCCACAATTCGAAGCAGTAGTGTTTCCTGATGTCGTATGCTGTTGTTAGTTTTCCTAATGGAATGTTCTGACAATGTGTGTGTGTGTGAGTAATGTTCTTAGTGGGCTGGTAATGTTGTGTGAGCCATGCGCATGTGTGAGGTATGCATTAAAGACCTGTAGATCTTAGATACTGTATTTACTGCTGGACTGATGCTGTGACAACAAATTTTCCTGGCAACAGGATACTAAAGTTATCTCTTATCTTATCTTAATATTGTAAAGAAAAGAAAATGCCAAGTAAATGCATAATGTGGTTTATTTTTAGTGATCAAATATGTTACATCAGGATGTAAAAGATGGGCAAGGTCTAGCAAAAACAAAGGCAGTAAAAAGAGAGAGCAGACAATTCACCACATACGGAAGTAATCTCAGCTCACAGGAAGATACAGGTGATGTAAGTATTGAAAATGAGAGATGATGCCAAGGGCCAAGTACATTTCTCAGAGGGCATCCTAATTTGATTTCAGAGTCACAATATATTCTGCTAACCACATCGCCAAAAAAAAAAATTAATAAAATTCACCTATATCTACCAGAACGGAGTTAATGATCAATATAACATCTCCAAGAACAGTCTTACTTTTTTTTAAGACCATGCAACTCTTCTGAGAATGAAACTTTGAAACACATGAGAAATATTTATAGTTATAGATTATGTCGGTAACGTTCCCAAAAACTATAGTAATTGGTTTTGGCTACTTTTCAGGAGAAGCAAAAAACTGTTTCATTTTAGCGCTACGATCAATTTTTGAAAGTTTACCATTCGATTATTTTTTGGCTTAGGAGTCTACAACCGAGACAATTCGATGCTGCTTTGTACATAGTTGAATGTAGGTAAAAATCAATTTTTCGAATTTTTGAGTTTCTACGGTCTCAAGGAATGGTGATGATACTGTATAATGGCTGAGAATGGCCAAGTATTGATACAAATTACCATCTTTGATGTATACAGAAAAATCCCCTGCATAGTAGTGATGAGAAGTCTGCTGGTTCCATAAGAAATGGTACTGTTTAAGAGTCAGGTGAAAAAGGAACCACGTTTAGCACAAGACTATAGCAAAGCTTGATTTCCAAATATCAGTCCACATCATCACGTTTAAATACTCATAGATCAAATTCAAAATCAGCCTATGAGAGCTTGTGATACTGTTTGTGAACTCCTTGCAGATTATCAGGTATATCTGAATCCAGCTTGGGGTTCTGGTTAGATGAAGTATTTATGGGGTGACGCCTCTCATGAAGTTTCGACAAAGAATTAGAATATTTAAATAGTTGTTTCACTTTTCCTCAAACAACTCAAATAGTATTGGATTCATGTAAGAACATCTTTCAAAGTATTCTTTAGAATAAGTGAATATGAAAATGAAATGAGTTGGAGATAAAAAGCACAACCTATGAAACTACAGCCAAAAACCAAACCATATGCAGCTAGAAATGATCAGAAGTGGAAACCACAATGCATAATATAGTATAGCTTGGCCTTGTGGAGGGAATGTTAAATGTTTCATTCAAGCAGCTGTAATGTAGAAAAGCAGTAAAATGTTTGTACGAGAACACTCATTTAAATGTTCAACATCTCATTTACTTTTGTATTCAAAACGATAAATGATAATGTATACACTATGATGGCTTTGAATAAGGACATGATAACAATTGGAGTATAACAAATATGAACAGAACATGCATTTGATGTTCGTGTTAACAAAAAATATTTCAGCACAGATGAAATGTCTCTATTTTCCTTTCACTTAACAAAGTATTAACTTCATTGCTGAATAAACTGTATATTATTATAACTTAACATCCAATTTGTCAGACAGAACTGTCCTTTCCTCCATTTACCTCATTGGAATCATGTCCTAGAAAATCCAGACAATAATCTGATTAGTATGCAGACAATTTAATTAAAAAAAACAACAACATCATAAAAGACATTTAATTTTATATATTGTCATTCTAAAAAAGTATGATTGATACTGAACAAACGTTTTGGACCAACAAACTCTATGAACAAGCACTAGGCTCCACAGGAAACTATGATATATGGTGCCAATACAAAAGTGGTAAGAACATGGGAGTTAAGATCAAATTCCTGAGAAAACCCAGCCCAAAGGGGGGAACAATTTTCTATGGAGAAAGATTAGCCATTTTTTCTGCATTCAATCAAAATATTTTGTCTGAAATTGTCTCAGAAATATTTTTTTAGATTTTTTTGTATAGAAGTACATGTATAAACATTTCACCTTAAGCCCGATTTTGCCTGGTCCACTCACAATCAAATTCTGTCACAACTGTCAGGAAGAGAACAGGCTGGTATATTTTTTTGTGCCATTTTTTTCCAAAAATTTTCAAAAACATATTGAATTCAATTGAGGACATAGATCTTTCAAAGCATCTTTCCTGGTATGAATGTGAAATAAAGTACACATGGGCAATGTTGATGTGAAGTTGATTCTAAGAAACTACAAATAATGTAAAGTGAATAACTTATGTAATTAAGTAAAAATTTTCATCACAATGGGAAATATTTATACAGCTCCATGCAATGATGTTCAATGAAATGTTACATATTAAAACAAAGACATGATTGCTCAAATTAAATATGAAGGAATCTCAGTTGAGCACAGCAAATTGCAAAACATACAATAGACCAGTGTTTCTCAACCGCTTTTGTCCCACAGCCCACTTCAATTTTTCCAAAATAATGATAGTACATGTACATGTATACAGTATTTAGAAATGGATTTTAAAAAAAAAATTTATACATCAGTATAATATACATTCAAAAGAAGTTTTAATGAAAATTTTATGTGAAGTTCTATTCACTTGATTCTTACTTCAATGGGAGCCTTGACCCTTGTCTGATTTGAGGGATTAGTTTAGTCAGTTTTAGCCTCAAATCACCACTATGAAAAGTCCTTACTCCCCCACCAAAGTATTGCTATGCCCCACCTTGAGAGCTATTGCTTTAGATACTACAGATCGTAAAGGAAGTAAAGGGATATAAGGGCTTGGAGTTTCACCATGAACCTCGCCATTTGCGAGACATTGATTTCATGAACCATTGTGAAATGTGAAGCTCTAGACCAACATGTGACTTAAAGGACAGAAAAGAAAAGGATCAACAATAAAAAAGAAGGGCATGGAGATGAAATACATGCTATACACACTAATCTGAGTGTCCTGTAAGCCACAGGAAATGCAAACATATGACCCAATGTCTCAAATTGGTAATGAAAACAATGGGCCGAGTGAGAGCAAGGGCACTTTCTTCTGTCCAAAATGATTTTGGTTCAGTATGATTGAACTATGATTGCTAAATATCTTTTTCCATGAGAGTACAAAATGTTTTTCATGAGTAAAATGCCTAATTTAAGAGTTAAATATCTGGGGGGGAGGGGGGTCCCATGGAAAGCTGTTTTTTTTTGTGTTGTAAAGGCGGCAAGACAAACTGCTTCATTATGACCGAACTTCTGATTTAGATATCTAAAAGCAAGCCGGAAGCAAATCACACTCTTATATCCTAGGAACTGGATTGCTTCATTTAACTGGATATACAAATCTAAACTTGGACTCTCACCCAGCACTACTGACCGGTTAAAAACTGTCTACAGTACAGTGATAAATACCCAGTATAGACATCAGTGGAATTTATCTACTGTTTGTAAGAATTGCTAAAATAAAACTATAAGAAAATACAGTGGCACAATGGATTATTTTGATTTATTTATTGATTCATGTTAAAATTTTGACGACTTCATTTACAATACCAGCATTTACAGCAGATGCATGGGTCAAAAAAAGAAAATGTTTCCACTGTGCGTCGTGGTCTTCAATCAAATAAATGCTTTTAATGTTCTTACAATGATAATTGGTAGATACAACAAATACTGACCACCTGAACAAAACCCGTAAGTTTAATTTCCACTAATCAGAGTCTACAAAATCTCCGTCCCTTTTTCAGCCTCCTATACTCGTATCGACAATACACAACAATATTACTGAATGGACAGGGGCAAACTTTGCCACAACCCAGGCCCTTGCCCATGACCACCAGAGATAGAGGCAGTTGGTGCAATGCTCACTAGTTGAGTGCCCCCATGACTCTGGAAGGAACTAAGGGATCCAGATGCTCACATCACTTCAATGATGGTGACGCCAAGCATTATGTGACATTGCTCATCGATGGTGACCGAGTGAGTACTTTGATGCCTTTATATCATAGACTTGCTCGTGCTGATTGTCTTTGTTCCATGTCTCAGGCCCATGAAAACTAGTTGAAAAAAACAAAATGAGGGCCACGCCTTTTCCCTTCACGTGAGTGGTCTTTTTGTCCTTTCTCCCTATTGTAACACCCACCCCAATGCCAACTCGGGTGAAATTGGTGGCTGTACAAGCATTTTTACTGATATTTTTATGGAAATTGCTCAGAGATGAGAAATAAAAATGAAAATAGCATCAAATAATAATAAAACTTTAAAAAAGCAACAACCAGTGCACCGTTTACTGTTACACTGATTTACTTGTATTATACTATTGGTCTGCATGATGAATAACACATGGCAATGAGCTCCCCTGAATTTAAGGGATTGGCAGAGCCGGCAGAATAAAATTTATAAACTCTTACATTCATGTACCTTGGGCAACCCCCTCCTGCAAACTGGCCTCACAGAACAGCTGAAGCAAAAAATGTCTCACATAGCACACAGCTATTTATGGTAATGAAATAAAAGTAGAAGTTTTCAAAGAAACGTGAGGGAGGGGTTATTACTTATAGCATAAAAATAGGGAGACTCCCCAGAAAACGGGGAGACTTGGGAGGCCTGTTTCTATGATGAAAATTGAAATATGTATGATAAAGTCAGAAGTAAAACAGTTTTACAGTATGGAAAATGACACAGGCTTGCATTTAGCTTTAACTGTTGGCTTTGGGCGGGGAGCTGCAGATAGGGCTTTTGTACAATAACAGAAGAACCACTCTTTTAAAGCATTATGGACAAATAAAACATGATGGCAGCACCTTCGATGGATTAAGACATAACATACTTACAAACTTTCACACGAAAGATTATTAAAGCAATCCAAGCCAGAATGGTTCATGGCATTGCAACGCCTGTATTTGAATCAACACTGCAGCTGAAAAAGTCAAATCACAACAAATTCACCTGTCTCTGACCATGATAGTTTCGCATGATGAAAACTAAAAATGATATCAACCAAAACTTTGAGTCATAGGGCAAAACACTGTGGGATCCTGGAAGAAAGTGAGAGAAGACAAAGTCATGACAGTTCAGGTATAATCATGGTTCTATTGGTTGGTTTATTGAACAGTGGCTCACAGGACAGAATCATTTAAATATACAAATACATGCATGTACAGCTTTGCTTTAATCTTTTGAGCCCTGATCTCCTGATTTTCCCTAAGCCATATCCCTTAAATGTCCCTTGCTTATTGTCCCTACTGGGGTGCTTCTTTCTTTATAACTAGTTTGTGCTCGGGTCAGCTCTATGTTTCCTCAGCTCTATGTTCCCTCAAATTATAAGCTCTATGTTCCCTCAAAAAAAAAAAAAACTCGTAATCGATGAACCCGTAATCGATGAACCCAATTTCGGTGAACTTGTAAACGATGGACCAGTAATCGATATACCTATCGATATACAGGTTGCCAGATTGCCTTTTTAAAAGTTGTATTCTCGAATCAACTTTCTTAAAAACAACTGGCCTTGGTTGAATGTTTGTTTTGTTAATTCTTGTTTGCTTCATTTCACAAATAATGAAAAAAATACAGACAATGCTTCTCCGTTGATCATTACCTGGTAATGTTGACTGATTATTTTATCTGTTGATCTGTTCGACCTGCCACTTTGTATAATATTGTACTTTTTTTAACTATCAAAAGCAGTATGGATGCATTATGCATAAAGTGATAATTTGCATTTGATCTTCATTTCTTTTTTTAAAATTTGACATGCAGTATAAGTAAAATCCACAATGATTCAAGAACATGGTCTCCTTGTGAGGCTTTGGCATCTGTATAAAATAGTTTGGCCTTATGGCTTACTTGCACCTGGCAACTCTCTTTGCAATTTCCCGCCCTTGTTGATAAATCACAGAAAAAAATGGAGGACGCTTATCTTATGAAAGGCAACCGCGTGGAAAAGTCTTGATTGTTAGGCAATATAGGTACCAAAAGCACCAAACAAGAGGTGCTTCCATTCAGTGGCGCTGTTGGCGAAAAGACTGTAGGGCAAGGCTCATGACAAATATTTATGATTCCCAAGCTGAAAACCCGGAAATTCAAGTTAGAAATTTCCAAGATCATACTCATCCTGAGGAGACCGAGTTGGTATGCAAGAGCAGGGTCAGGTAAGACCTCGTGAGAGAGTCGCTTAATGACCCCAATCGACCATCCAATAGGGTCTATAATGGTGAGGTGGCTAGACTTCGTCGACATAATCAAGGAGGTGGAGATAGGCTGACCATTCCTTCATTTAACACGGTACGCTCTTCCATGCAGCGTTCAAGGTCATCAACCATGCCACCCATCCCAAGGAGAGTTGATGACGTCACCATTCAAGGACCATGGGTTGAAACATGGGCGCAGAATCGGTTTCTACTTCATGCAGACAATGGATGGGGTATACTTGTATTTGCTACAGATGAGAGTCTTTCGCAGCTGCGAAACTGCAGGACCGTTTATATGGATGGGACATTCAAAAATTGCCCTAGACCATATGGGCAGTTCTTCACGATACTTGGAAAGTATCAAGGTTTCGTCATCCCATTTGTTATGGTGCTGATGGAACAGAGAACGATCGGGCACTACAGGCAGGTGCTGCAAGCTGTAAAAGCCGCTACCCGGAGAGTGACTCACCACCGTTGGCGTCCCCAGATGGTGATTTCTGATTTTGAGCTTGGTCTGAAGACAGCACTGGAAACAGAGTTCCCTGGGACCAGGAACCATGGTTGCTATTTCCACTTTAACCAAGCCATGTGGAAGAGAGTTCAGCAGCTGGGATTGTCCATTCAATATCGACAAGACGACGCTCTAAAAGTTGTGATCCGAAAGATCATGGCTATGGGATACCTCCCGGTTGCCCTGGTTCAAATGAATTTCAACGCCCTCGTCGCGGAGAGAACAACAAGGCAAGTTATAAGACAGCACCCTGCATTAGAAGACTTTCTAGATTATGTGAGGAACACATATATTCGACCTGGTGCTCCATTTCCACCTGCCTTGTGGAATGTCTCCGACAGGGACATGGACCAAAGAACAAACAACCATGTGGAATGTGAGTATTCATATACATTGTATCAGCTGTATTATCTCGTTCGTCTGTCTGTCTGTCTGTGTTTTTCTGTCTCTGTCTGTCAATCTGTCTGTCTGTCTCTGTCTGCCTCTCTATCTCTGTCTCTGTCTGTCTGTCTGTCTCTCTCTCTCTCTGTGTGTGTGTGTGTGTGTCTCTCTCGCAATATCGTGGGTTCCACATATCTTAATATTAATTATTAAAGCATCCTTCTGAATACACGAATTTGTACTTTTGTTCTTTCTTTTTGTACAGCGTACCACCGAAAACTCAACGCCACAGTACAAGTCCGGCATCCTACACTGTGGACGTTTGTAAGGTACTTGAAGGACAACCAGATCATCACTGAGGAAACAGCTTTGAGGGCACAGAGAGGAGACGTGCCTCCAAGGCGGAGACGTAAATGGAGAGATCTTGAGGCCAGAATACTCAGACTGAAGATGCAGTACAACGCTGGCCACAGAGATTTGGACTCTTTCTGGAGAGCAGTCAGTCACTGCATCATGGCATTAGTGTAGAGAGTGCTGAATTCTTTTGGGTTAGCTGCTCCCCATGTTTTCCACAAAGACTACTGTGTTAATCTGGCTTAATTGACATTTTTAGTTGCATTGCTGATTAAATATCAGCTCCCCGTGTTTTCCACAAAGACTACTGTGTTAATCTGGCTTAATTGACATTTTTAGTTGCATTGCTGATTTAATATCAGCTCCCCATGTTTTCCACAAAGACTACTGTGTTAATCTGGCTTAATTGACATTTTCAGTTGCATTGCTGATTTAATATCAGCTCCCCATGTTTTCCACAAAGACTACTGTGTTAATCTGGCTTAATTGACATTTTTAGTTGCATTGCTGATTTAATATCAGCTCCCCATGTTTTCCACAAAGACTACTGTGTTAATCTGGCTTAATTGACATTTTTAGTTGCATTGCTGATTTAATATCAGCTCCCCATGTTTTCCACAAAGACTACTGTGTTAATCTGGCTTAATTGACATTTTCAGTTGCATGCCAATAGTAGAGTGAAACTTTTGGTGTTAAAATCTATCAGAGTTACTCTTTTTTGTCTGTTTATTTGCTGGTTTTTTTGTGGTTTCGTTTTTGCATTTGTTCATGTGTTTGTTGTTGCATTTTCATGTATTTTTGTTGTTGATGTTTTTCATGTCGCATTTGTTAGTTGCTTGCTCACGTGTGTTTGTTGTTGTATTGTGTCAATTGTTTGTTTATTCATGTTTTTGTTTGATAAATGTTGCTTGTTTGGGGACAAGCTTGTTTGTGTATTGCATCCATTTTAATAACCAATACGTTTTAGTAACTAATGATTTGGAAGATTACGGATATATTTCTTGTTTTCTTAGCTTGATTAAAGTAAGAATACGTTTTCTTGAATGCTCTGATGTTTTTTTATTTGTTTGTTGGTATTTTTGTTTTTTTGTTCATTCAATCATAAAAGAAAACGGCCATTCAAAAATTACGTTACACCCCCCCCCCCCCCCTAGAGTAACGTTACTATTCATACTTGATTGATACGTTACACATTTTCGTCTCCCCCCACCCCCTTGGGTAAGGTAATTTTTGAATGGCCCTTTTCTTTTATGAAATACTTTGAAAAAATACTTGGTATAGAATCGATACCTAAATTGTGGTATCGGCCCAGCTCTAGTATAATAAACAGATGTGTTTCGATTATGCGGTAGACGATTACAGACTCACTACTTTGTCGCCTGAGGGAACATAGACCTGAGGAAATATAGAGCTGGACCCGTTTGTGCTTAGTTTTATTGTTTTGTTTTTTTAATTTTTCATTACTGCCACAGTCTTACCCACCTATATCACTGAAACTCCTTACCATATATAATAAATAACATAAAAAACCAACATTATGTAAATGGAATTTCTCACAGCAAATATTCTCACAAAATTCACAGCATTTTCTCATTCACAAGCCCATCAAAAAGTTTTTTTTTATAATCAACTTTGACCATTTTTACCCAAAATGACAAACCTTTAACTCTTTGTATACCATGCGCCGAATCATGGGTGGACCAAAAGGAACCAATATTACCATCCATCAATGCATCAACACTCCTTAATTTGACCTGTTTCTTTGAAAATTTTAGTTTTATATTGCTTATTTTCTAAGCCTATTAAAATCTAGGCTCTTCCCTGTGATGTAGTTGGACAGTTGGCCTGTATTTTGAATGTGTGTTGTGTTTGTAATCAAATTCAAAGCTGTTTGTATGACACAGTGGACATGCCCACTACATCAGGGGTATCTGGTTTGGTACCTAAAAGGATTTTCAGCGAGGAGGCGAGAAAACTGATGGCTAGACTGTCAGATGTGACGCAATGAACGCGCCCACTACTTCAGGGATGTCTGATACAGTACCTAAAAGAATTTCCAGCGAGGAGGCGAGGAAACTGATGAAAAGACCATTAGAAGAGCCAAAGGATGAAAATGTACACCTAGTACGATAGGAACTCTTCCCATGAGAGTGAACACAAGAGAGAAGACATGAACAGATCTAGTAAATGTAGAGAGGATGAAGAAATGCCAATTCCAATACCTACTGTTCGAAGCAAACATGTTTATGCTGGCAAAGGTGAGGGGGAAAGGAAAAAGAACAAAATCAGGTAGGCCTGCCACTGATCAGAATGATGGAAGATGGAAGGAGGTTGCACAGCAATCAACAGCTAGCGATTTAAATTTTCGTGCAACATCTGGGTCCACACCACAGAATAGAGATATATGTACTACCAGAAGCAACACAAGACAGGAATACGTCATCAATTTTGACTACCGTACTCCATTTTGGATCAAATCAATTGTTCACAACTAACCACGTGCACAAAGTATTTAGAGAGAGATCTCACTTCCGCCAAATTGCAAAACTAGGTCACAGCAGTAACAAGAATTGAAAGAACATCTTCACCAAAGACTGCATATCTGTTTACTGTGGTATGTTCATATTTTTTGGGTTGACTGAAATTATTTAGAGCCATTAGTAAGCTCTTACTCCCCGTGGAAATGTGCAAATAGGTATTGTTTACTGCCGATCAAGTCAAGTGAAATTGCTTTTCATCCAAAAATTTCATCCAAATATGCCTTTAAACATTAATAATGAGCTGTTAACATTGAGGCTCTATATTTCTTTGAGTCAATAAAAAGCAATTGCTGTCACAACCCCATATTTATTGTGGTAAACAAAGAGTTATCAATGTACACTCAGATGGTCAATACATTATATAAAATTTGATCTTCTGATGAATTATCTGCAAACCATCATACTATATTATATGGCATAAATAAAAACAAAATAAACTTAAATATGTTAATAGTTACGGCCTACAAAAATCTGCACTCTAAACACAGTTAAAGGGCTCACTGTTTGGTGAAAAATGCAACAGAGCTCAAAATGAATAACAAAGTTATTGCAGCACCTTTCAGAGAAAACTCTTCAAAAACAATCGTGAACAATACCAAAAATAGCCACAACCTTAAATTGTTATTTGTGGCTTGGTTACTGGGCTCAAATGGTCCACTGTGCTAACATACTGGTCAAAGTCAGACTTACGCCAAAATTGCATTGGCTTATCACTTTCTGCTAGATATCATGTGCAACACTGTCATGTAACCGAAAAACAGAAGTGCCAATCTGTACCTTAATAATAACCTAACGTCTCGCTGGTTTCCTGAGGAAGGTGCAAATAGACAACAACAGCTTTTCAACGAAAAGGTGAACGCTTGACTTTATCTGTATGATGAAGGGGCGAACAGGTCAAATTTGAGATTTTTTACTCTTTTGTGGTTACCAAAAGCATATTGTGGGGGCATTTACCCAACATGAACAATTTTGTGAAATGTCATTTAGTTTTTGTATTATGTAACATGACAAAAAGGCGGGAAATCAATGAGAGTAGCACAAAATTTTCAAAAGTGAATTTCTTGCAACACAGATTTTGGCGGTTCGCCTCTTCGTCGTGGAACCAATGATCTGACATAATTAGATCAATATTTCACCTCGATAAACAGCTGTATGAACTTTGGTCAAAATTATGTTGGCTTATCATTTTCGGCTCAAAATCAAATGCAACACTGCCATGTCACGTACACACAAGAAAAAAACAAATATGCCAATATGTACCTTAACAATAACCTAATGTCTGACACCATTAGATGCATATTTCACCTCGATAAACAGTTCTATGAGATTATCAAAACTAAGAAAAAGTGAAATGGGCCATTATGTTGGCTCACTGACAATATTCATGTTTATACATTTCTATAGAGTTGATCAATGTTGCTCTTCCTCCAACAAACAGGAACTATCCACTGTTGTCCACTTAGTATTTGAGATAGTTTCCAACTGACTGACCGATGACAATCAATACAAAACAATACAAATCAAGGATTATCAACCAGAATGTGCTATGTCCAATTGTATTCAACGCTCTTAAATGCTTGTAGATATCCAAGACACAAGGTGTCTGACTTCATTTCATAACCCAATAAAATTATTCATGTGACTGTTGAAGTCACTGCAGTTATTTGAATTTTCATTAAAATTACAAATTTCAAACTCGTTTTTCTCAATTTGACAATTTTGGACATAAAAACATTCAGGCTGCTAACCCTCAAAATTCACATAATCTCTTGGAAATGTCACTGAAATGCAGCTATTCTGTTTACATTTGTGTCATTTACATTTTATTTTGTGTTTCATTAAAGTACATCCCATCACACAGAAAGCATCTGAATATCATCAAGACACATGTTTAATAAAACCAATGCAAGTAAGTTCCAACAATCATACTGTCAGACTCCTGTTAGCTGTCCGAGACTCCAAAAGCCAAAACTCCATCCAGTTTCTCAGAAAGCCCTGGTTGTATGGGTTGTTGGGCACAAAGAAGACACACCTTGTTAAGCCCTGGCGGTGAGCCTGGGCAAGTTCATGAGAGGTCACATTCTGGCTGATCAGAATGAACTGGAACAGCAACCCAATGCTCATCAGGGCAGTGACGATGATGCCATAAACACCTGTCACAAAACAAATGGCTGTCCTGGAACACACAAGTAAAAACTAATCAATAAACGGGAATGAAAAAAAATAACATACAATCAATCCCAAATGACAGCCACCTTCCCACATATCGATGGTGTTGTGCTCTAACTAACTGGAAAAAATTGACCAACTCATTTTTTTTAGCTAAAAATAGTCACCACGCCTTTCCGGGGGTTCCCTATTCAAATGGGAAGTCTACACGCACTATAAATAGCAAAATTGAGCTTCGAAGCCTTCAATAGTTACAATTCTAACCGTGTATGTAGCTGTTCTAACCGTGTAACTGATTTCTGTGGCGGAATTTTGTCGCGCTCTAATCGTGCGTATCTCTAACTGCATATGTGCCAGATAATACTTTGTGTGATAACCGCGTAACAGGATCAACTGGCTTAAAGACCTGCATTTAAAAAAAAATATTTATTACGACAGAAAGACACGTTTTGTTTGATTAATACGACCAAAAAGATATAGTCCTGTATAAAAAAATTTGCAAAAAGATGTTTTTTTCGTCTCCTTGAAAACAATATCAAAACCAGTTACATGGTTAAGAGTACAAAACCATCGATATGATGACTCAATTAAACAGGAAAAGTAGCAGCTTAATAGGTAAAATATGCATATCCGCCATCTTTAGTGTCTGGACCCACACATCACCATGGCGATTGTAGCATTGATTTTGATTTCTTGGCTGATTTGCACTGTGAGCACGGGAAGCACCGCGAACCAACCGGCAGCAAGCCAAAAGTAAGTGACATAAACAATGGCACATGTGTACATGTTCAATGGGAGACATTCGGTCAATTCTTTCACTTCCTTTCCCTTGTTTACACAAATGGTAAGGAATCTGACCAGCGGGGATCCATCCTTTCCACCCCTGTCATAACAATCAACTACAATGCAACTAGCAGGCATTTTAACCGCTTAGAGACATATCTCGAAGTTACACTAATCAGCTGATTCACCAGCCATCTTTAGTGTCGGGAGAATAAAACAAAAACACTCTGTGGCACCATGGGCATTCTACCTATAAAAGAAAAGCTATAAAAACTAGAAGGTTTAAAATTTTTATATAAGTTTCAACTGATACCCAGATCATAATGCGACCATTTCTCCCTCTCCAGTCTCCCCACCTATCTCTACATAGTCTTTTTCTATCCTTCCTACCTCCATCTAATTCATTTTCAAACCAAATGCTTGTCAAATGGTCTCCCACGCAGCAGGCTGTTTGAAGGGAGCCACAAAAAATGTTCATTTTTAAAAAAAATGCTTGAAACTACAATGAAAACAGTAGTTTGATACAAGTGCGATTGGACTAGATTATTTGACATCTGAAAAATCAAATCTTATAATTTTTTAGCCTGTTACTCAGGCTGCAGTGTTGAGGAAAAAAGTGCCCAAATTGCACCACAATGAAATACTCCCAACACTTAATTTTTTTTTTTTGAGACTGGTCACAACTTGGTAGCAAAAATCCAATGATGAATATTTTAGCTTCATGAAGCAAACAGTTCTTGTCAAATCAATTAGAACAAAAATCACTCACAGAAAGTCATTGTACAACCATCGGCAATCATTAGGTAGGAGAAACCAGTCAAAATACATCTTGGGCGTGCATATGGTGGTGAAAGTGAGGTGGGAAGCGTAGGCTCCTGTCAGCACAAATGTGATCATACAGAGCAGGAAACTGCGGTGGTTGTGGCCACCAACACAGCTATCAATCCTGTGGATAGGAAATAAAACCAAAATGTCTCATTGTGCAGCATGGCACATATCTCCAAGCAGCACACCATACACAGACCTTTGGTGTTTACAATATTATATTAAAGTTTCAGCTATAAAAGAGTATTATTTATAAAATCTACAGAGCTCTGGAAAATGAATTTGCCAGAATAGTGTACAATTTTCCTTGTAGTGAGTATGATGCTTTAATACACAAGCCACCAATTTCTTTGAACATACGACCCTAACTTACCAAATGCAATGGTGATCTCTCAAAGCAATATAGCATTCACAAAAATTGCAGTAGCCAGCGCGGGGCGGCAGGTCAGATTTACCTGTAAATTGAAGGGATAATGATATTAGACCCACAGAAAGTCACGCTATTTGAATATTACAACTGAAAAAAGAAAAGTCCGCTGAACTTCATGTGGCTCTTCAGAATATGCTTGCATACACAGAAACAAGTATACATATGAATGAATTTCTGTACTTTCACAGTGATACAGACCGAGCTATGCAGTCAGTGAAGACCATGGAATTCTGGAAAACTGTGGAAGCCCTTGAGTCCCGAACTAGGATAAAATCACAAATTAATATATGAAAACTGTAGGAAAGTATTTCCCAGGGTCAAGAAATGATGCTGGAATGTGGCCAGGAAAAATACATTCATATTTGTTTATTCATAGGCCACTTGAAGAGCATGAAATAAAAAGTTAGAATATCCCTCAACTGATCAAAAGTAGGAAACAAAATCATTATTTCCTTGACAACTTACCCCACAAGCACCCTGTATTTTTTTTTTCTACTGCTTTCAAACCCCCAGTGAGATGATAATTCGGAAGGACATTTGAGGCTGTGAACAACATATTAAACTTCCAGAATCCTTTACTAAATTACATTCACATGTAGTAATGAAAAGCATTTGTATGCAGTAAGGATGGGCAACAGTTTCAACTCACCTGATCCTGACCTAGAATCTACCCAAGTGACTGGTGTCTCAGACGCTGCTTGACTGCTGCCATCCACCAAGACATTTGACAATTCAGCATCATACAGTTTATGCTCTATTGCCTCTCCACTGATCTATGGGATCAAGTAAAATAGCAAGATTCAAGATACAAATTTCAAGTGTGGAGGCAACAGACAACTAAATAGGTTTATTGTAAAAAAATAAATATTGAAGGTTGACAAGCAGAACGCTTTATGTCCTAAATACACAAATTGAGAAAAACGGGTTTGAAATTTGTAACCTTAACCCTCACCCCGCATGAGGCGGCAATTGTTGGTATTGACTCGCACGGGCGGCAAAAGTCGGCCAGGTCAAGCTGACCGCGCCATGCGCGAACCGTATTTTCACGCGTCGGGTCACTGACCTTTTTGAGGCGTAACCACCGTGTTATTGTTCACTGTATCTCTTCTAAATCAAAGGCATTGTGACATGGACATGTTAACCAGTGAACCACTGGTCGGAATCACAAAGACTAAGCTTTCAAAGGCTCTCCCCACACTTTCAAAAGATGTAACATCGACATGCCAACTGTTGCTCAACAAATTTGCAATATTATCTCACTTTCTCACAAGCTGACCACCATCTGGAGTTGTCTGTATCTAAGAACCAATCAGAAACAAGCTCTGAAATAATCTTTGCCCCAAATGCCCACATTGGTTTATTAGTATGTGTCAATCAGGATGAAACCATTTGTGTAGGGCTTGGGAGGGCGTGGCTAGTTATCATGCTTCGTTCTCAAGAAAACTACAGCTGTCAGTTTGGAATCATAAGTCAGATCACTGGTTAGAGACTGACAGACTAAGGTTTTGCTGGTTAATTCATTATCAAGCGTGATAAGGCATAGCAGCGAATGTTTTCATACCGATCAATAAAAACCGAACCACGTGGACAGCCATGTGGTCATCGTCTAGCAGCACGGGTCAGTGACCCCAGATAAGATTCTCCGTGAGTAAGGTCACTGACCGGGCAGCGGGCTTTACGGGTAGCGCGCAGGGTAAGCATAAATGAAAATTCAAATAATTGCACTGACAACTTCAACATGGTCACCTGAATAGTTTTATTGGGAAATGAAATAAAGCCACACACCATGTGTCTTGGATTTCTACAGGCATTTAAAAGCAATGAATGAAACTGTACATGAGACATTCTGGCTGATACAGTGATAGCCCTCCATATAGGCCCATTGCGAATGACGTCAAAGAGTGTTTTTGTTTTGTTCTTCTGACACCCAAGATGGCGGGTGGATCAGTTGATGAGTGTAACTTCGAGATGTGTCTAAGCGGTTAAAATGCCTGCTGGTTGCATTGCAGTTGACTGTTATGACAGGGGTGGGAAGGATCCAAACTGGTCAGATTCCCTACCATATGTATAAACAAGGGAAAGGAAGAGAAAGAATTGACCGAACGTCTCCCATGTGCATGTACACACGTGCCATTGTTTACCGTAGTGAACTACTTTTAGCTTGCCGCCGGTTGGTTTGCGACGCCCCAAGTGCTCACAGTAGTATTTCTTTAAAAAATGAACGAGAAAAAAACCCTAACAAAAAATGTTTCTTATAAAATGAACGAGAAAACTATTTCGTTAGAAAAAACTTTCAAAGATATTATCAAAGAAACGAATCAAAATCAATGCTACTATCGCCATGGTTATGTGTCGGTCCTTACAACAAAGATGGCCTATAGCTTTCTATGAAAAACTAGAAGAGACCCCGCAACTCCACAGGCCAAAGATAAAAAAAATTGGATTTCTACTGACCCGTAATTTTTTGGTCTTGTTTTAATCTGCTAATCCGCGTTGTTTTCACACCCCCCCCCCCCCCATCCACCTCCTCCCCAATCTCTGCTTTTCTACTCGCCCTACCCCCATCTAATTAATTTTCAAACTGAACGCATGTCAAATACAACCTCCCATGCACTGGGCTTATCGAAGGGAGCCAAAATAAGTTCATTATATTTTACCGTCATTACAACATTTTAAAAAGATTGCCTGAAACTTCAGTGAACACAATACCTCGATACAAAAGCAATTGGATTAGATTACTTGACACCTAAGAAAATTAATTTTATAATTTTCGAAACTGTCTTCATGGCTGTAGCGTTGAGCAAAAAAACTGGCCAAATTGCACCACAATGCAATACTCCCGCTGCTAATATTTTTTATAATAATATACTACAGTCCCCTGACAACCGTCTCAAAAGTCAGTTTTAACCAGGTTCCAACAGCCAACACCAATTTTAATTTATTATGAATAATTCCACTGGAAAGTAAAAGTCAGGATCCACAAGGGGTACTGGGTATCGGAGGTATTTTACTAATAGATGAATTTGCTACCTGTAGGAAACAATGTAAAATAAACTTCCAGGAAATACACAGTGATCCACTTTTCAGACACTGTCTGACAGAGCATAACAAAATCAACAAACTTCAGAATTTCAAATTTTGTTCCAAACCTGCTTCCTCAGGTGCAGACTACCCTGCCAGACATATAACAACATTTTTTTTGTGGGTCATTCGGATGCAGAAAAGCTAGTGGACCTGTTTTCGGCTAAAGAAATCAATGTGATGAATTACTCCTTGAACTAACCTGACACTTAGCCAAAGACAAAAATGCAAAATAACAGCTTGCGAGATGAGGTGTCTCAGAAAGACAATGAATGTCATACGACAAGATAAGATCAGAAACGAGGTCATCAGAGACATCGTGGGGACTGTGCCATGTCTAGCACATATGGAAAAGCAAAGGCTGAAGTGGTACTGTCACCTCATGAAGCTTCCGAGCCAACAGCCAGTACACAGGGCTTATATCACATGAAAAGGCATGGATCCAGAGGAAAGGGGCATCCCAGAAAAAGATGGACAGAAGGTGTCAAAGAAATAACTGAAAGAATCAACCTAATGCTACTCATCAGGCCCACGTTCGAAAACTACATCTCCCCATAACGCATAACGGCACAAGAGGACATAAAAAAGGAAAACGGAAAGGACTAACCTGATTGTATAGAGGTGTCCCATTCAATGGCACATTGGAAGGGGTTCGTCGATGACCCTGCCGCGTGTTGGTGACAACTTTTAGCCGATCTGGATCACATTTTGCACGGTACAGGAAATAGAACATGATCATCATGGCTGTGAACACTGTGAGAATTTCCCACAGCAAAACTTCTCGGAATGCAACGACAAAACACTGTGGATGTGAAAACAGTCCGGAAGTTAAAAAAAAAACAACAAACAACAAGAAAACAAAACATTATTTAAAAAAACATAGATATGATTTTTTTATTTGTTTAATTTTCTATCCTGTTACATTTTTTACCTGAAGAAGATTAATACTGTATATCAAAAGCTTGATTGGTCTTTCCTTTTCTTTGCATTTAATTAATCTTATTGTTTCTGAGTTGTTTCCTCCGCGAGGCTTTGCAACATACAATCTTCTTGCCACGTTTTCACTCATACAACAATAAGAGCTCATTAAAAAAATTAAGGACTGACGAGTGGCATCACTAAACAAAGAAGTTTCAACAACAATACAGAACTGATTTCAAGTCAGTTCATGTCTTGCACTGAGAAGGACTAACTACTGTCAGAGGATCCCATAACAATAGTTCCTAAACCCTCACACAGGCCAGCACGAGTTCAAACTTATAGAACTCTGTTAAGACAAGTAACATCTGTGTATCATTCCTCAGCAGGACAGGAAGAGAGGGTATCATGCTGAGCAAAGAACATCAAAGGCAGTTGATGCCAGCAAAATATACACCCAAGAAATAATGACAGAAACTGGCAGTGTCTGACTGGTCTTGGTATGATAGGGTCTTCCCCGATTTACTAAAAAAAATATAGGAAATTATGGTGTGCACTTTTCTGCTAGCAGCTAACTGTGCTGTTCTGGGCCTAGTATGATACCCCCTTAATCCTACAGTGGTCCACATTAGTGCTACAGGTGCATGTTTGAAAACCATTGTTCTTCAGTGTTAACAGTGCACCAGCAATATTGACTTGTCACAACAGTGCCATAAATCTTATTGTATTTCTTTAATGAAATTACTTTAGAGACATGTATAACACCATAATATTAATATGCTCAAATAATATTCAATGTTTAATTACATTTACCTGACAGGATAGGTTTTCTTTCACAAGCACAAAAATAAACTTAGAGATTATCAGTTGGAATCCTATACAACGTGCATAATTTCTTCCAGCCGGGCTCGCTACAGGGAAAAATCTCAAAACAATCCTTAATCAACCACCCATTTTTCCACTAACGAAACATGCTGTATTTACAGCACAGAAAACAACATCAACAATAACAAAGTAACTAGGAAATTTAACAAATTTACTGAGGGTTTAAATAAAGTTATATGGTGCAAGTTATGAAGAGTGCAAAATTATATGATCTCTTTTTGTCAATTGACTTAAAAGCATAGATATCACTATAATTTGTTATATTTTTACTGCCCTATCATCTAGATCAACTGGTGACTGATTCAATTTATCCTGATAAAGTTATGTTAATCTGTCAAAATTCTTCAAGATATAATTACAATAAAAATTTTGTGACCCTGATAATCACTCCACCTACCTGAAACACAAGATAAGAACATATCACTGATGTTATTCCCCATGAAAGAAAGAACTTATTCCTGAGGCTTCTGTTTCGCCGTCTTGACAGGAAATTAAATGTTACAATACAGAAAGGCATGAAAAGGAAAATTAGAACTGTCATGACTGGATGGAGAGTTCCAAGACACAAACACAGAGGAACAATGATGACTGGAGCCAATGCATCTGGCTGAAGCTGTACGGCACCTCTTCCACAACATGTTGGCAGTCGACATCTGTCAGAAATTGTGTTTGCCAGGCGATCGAGAGTCGATTCTGGTATACGTTCACATTTGAAGATTCTGCACAGAGGAAACAGCATATTAAATGACGTGTGTACATTACCTCCTTGATTAAAATTCCTGAACACTTGGACTACTATAAATGATTCCAACTCACTCAAATCCAATTTTTCATTTTCAAAATTTGTGTTACTTTCATCCCCGTTAAATATTCAGTCCTTCTACTCCCATGGACAGGATAGCCGATGCAAATGTTAAATAGAAAGTTGAACTGAATAATAAAGCCAAAAAAAGTTAAAACATGAAGCTTCGTGAATTCACTGAGTCATTAACTTTTCCATATGAGCAGATAATCTCACACTAGACTTTAGTAATGATTATCTCATTAAAGAAGAAGTTCATTTTTTTCCTAGTGGTGCACAAAGGAACAAGTGAAAAACCAAATGAGGAGACACACTAAAAAGGAAAAGGACTATTTTTGAGAGTGCTAACAATTTACAGAGCTAAATTGAATTTTTTTTTTTTTTGAAATCAAAATGACATCCACAGTAAAATAATAGGATCTTTTACCTAAAAAGATGCCTTTTTAAAAAATCAAAATCATATTAATATGTCTCAGATTGCTCTTATAAAGCTTTTCAAATTTTCTCCAAACAATGAGCTTGAATTAATCTGAATTTACTCCTTGAACAAGAATTGTTATGTGCTCAATTTGATAAGTAAAATAGTGCTTTTGAATGCATGAGACATAGACTACCCAATCAGGAGCAGAAATATCAAAACCCCTGAATGCACCCCAGTACAATGTTTAAAATAGGTATAATTTTCATCCGCTTAAGTGAACAAATTCTCATTTCCACTTACTTATCAAAAGTTTCATCCAAGGCTTCACAATCACAACAGCATGCTATCATATGGCTTTTTTCTCCCTGCATGTTTCTGTATTCACAGCAACACAGGGAATCATTAGCACTGGATGAAAATGATCCTTTCCACTTGTTGCTCATGACATAAAATAGTTCATATTCAGTCTTCAGCAACTTTACTGTATGCTGCCTCTGTCAGTTTTGATGCATCTGAAAAGAATGTACAGTCATTACTACTTTCACTTGTTATTCAATATATACTAGTACAAACAGTACCAAATTACATAATATACTTTCCTCCTTTCTTAGGGATAATCGTTGTGAATATTTATACCCTGCAGCATCTGTTAAAAGTATTTTGTTGTTTATGTTTACTTTCATTTCAAAACTTTATCCATTTCAGTATTTTCAGCAGGCCCTCAACAAGATGAACAACAAGATTTTATGAAAGATGAATAAAAAATTACATGCTGGAAATTTAGTTTTGTATTTTTGTTTACTTTCACTTTTGTACAATTACTACTACATTGATGGTCACTATTTCTTGATGCAAAATTTTAGTGCATGTATTTTTACACTTCTTCTATGCAAAATCAACATTTTCATTCCAAATTTGGAGCGAAAAAATACAAATTTCTACAAGACAGAATTTTGCATGGGCTCATTTTTCACACTTTAACCCTCACCCTGCGAGGGGCGGCAATTGTCGGTATTTACTCGCAAGCGCTCAGGCCGCACGGGCGGCAAAAGTCGGGAAGGTCAAGCTGACCGCGCCATGCACAAGCCGTATTTTCACGCATCAGGTCACTGACCTTTTTGAGACGTAACCACCGTGTTATTGTTCACTGTATCTCTTCTAAATCAAAGGCATTGTGACATGGACATGTTAACCAGTGAACCACTGGTCGGAATCACAAAGAGCATTCAAAGGCTCTCCCCACACTTTCAAAAGATTTAACATCGACATGCGAACTGTTGCTCAACAAATTTGCAATATTATCTCATTTTCTCACAAGCTGACCACCATCTGGAGTTGTCTGTATCTAAGAACCAATCAGAAACAAGCTCTGAAATAATCTTTGCCCCAAATGCCCACATTGGTTTATTAGTATGTGTCAATCAGGATGAAACCATTTGTGTAGGGCTTGGGAGGGCGTGGCTAGTTATCATGCTTTGTTCTCAAGAAAACTACAGCTGTCAGTTTGGAATCATAAGTCAGATCATTGGTTAGAGACTGACAGACTAAGGTTTTGCTGGTTAATTCATTATCAAGCGTGATAAGGCATAGCAGCGAATGTTTTCATACTGATCAATAAAAACCGAACCACGTGGACAGCGTTTGTGGTCATCACATAGCGGCACGGGTCAGTGACCCCAGATAAGATTCTCCGTGAGTAAGGACACTGACCGTGCAGCGGGCTTTACGGGTAGCGCGCGGGGTATGGGTTAAAACCTTCTCGAACAGATTTTTATTTAAATTTAGGCCTGTGTATCAATTGCTCTGGTTTTGTTGAGGTAAAAGTTTGGCGCTTTTTCGGTTGTTCCCACCCCAACTTACCTAGGCTATATTAGTTGATTGTCAGATTGATATGTAACGACGTGAGGATCTAGTCAGTTCGTATCATCGAGGCCGTAGACCGATATTCGTCTGGGCGGTAGTCAGATTGACATATCAGGGAAAGCCGCCGGGGTAGCTATGTATTGTTTTCAATCGGGCTATGGAACGCATTCGGAAGTCCTTCCGTTAACTGGGGAAGGATGGGAACAACCGAAAAAGCGCCAAACGTTTAGCATGTGTACTGCAAGTGCAAGGCATGATAAGTTCAGCATTGGTGTTATGTGGGTCATTTTAACTGGAAAACCAGTCACTGAATATACACCTAACAGTAGCCTACTCTTTTTTTGATGCATTAAAATGAAAGTGCACTCATTTAACACTTTTTCTTCCACAGAGTTCCGTATGTCCAAACCACCTAGTCCAGAAATCAAAAGAGGGCACTTTTTTTCACCCCAAACTATCCCCATCCCTAACCTGAACTTATCCTGAACCAGCCTAACCTATCCCTGACCCTGTCATTTCCCTAATTCTAACTGTGAGAGTTCAGTGATTGGATTTACAAGATGTACAGAACTCTCTCCTTCACATAATCATAAAGTGATTACTCTGAAAAGTGGGGCGCTTTTTCGGTTGTTCCCACCCTTCCCCAGTTAACGGAAGGACTTCCGAATGCGTTCCATAGCCCGATTGAAAACAATCTACCCCGGCGGCTTTCCCTGATATGTCAATCTGACTACTGCCCAGACGAACATCGGCCTACGGCCTCGATGATACAAACTGACTAGACCCTCGCGTCCTTACATATCAATCTGACAATCGACTAATATAGCATAAATTTAAGTTGGGGTGGGAACAACCGAAAAAGCGCCAAAAGTGGTTTGCATATTAATATAATTAGATTTCATTGTATTAACCTGGTATACAAATACAATACAGGCACTGAACAAGACCAGGGCACTAGTCGACAATTGATGTCCCGATACTCTAAGCCAATACATAGCTACCCCGGCGGCTTTCCCTGATATGTCAATCTGACTACTGCCCAGACGAACATCGGCCTATGGCCTCGGTGATACAAACTGACTAGACCCTCACGTCGTTACATATCAATCTGACAATCGACTAATATAGCCTAGGTAAGTTGGGGTGGGATTACCCTTTGGTATGACCCGAATCCCCACCCAGCACTACCAAAACAAAAACAATGGCCATCCGCTTTGTAAAATGAGTTAGAGATCTACTGTAGGCTATGTTGTCAAGACATTCGATAGATAGATAAGTCTATCTAGATCTAACCTAGATTTCAATCTATATCTCAAATAATAGATCTTGATCTAGTCATACTCAGTTAACTGACAAAAATGAATATCGGCTAATATATAGACTCTAGATTCCATAGCGTGGGCGGCTTAGAGTATCGGGACATCAATTGTCGACTAGTGCCAAGACCAGGACCACCTCATCCTTGTGGAATGTAGGGCTGACAAAACAAAGCACTTGTGATCAAGATATTTATCTAGATCTAGACTCTAGATCTAGATCTAGCTCTAGATATCTAGATCTAGATCTAGATATCTAGATCTACAGTGAGTTTTCTTTGGGTTCCAAAGTCTGACCTGTTGTTTTAAGTCCCAGGAGCAGAACCCCCTCCCTTAATTTGCTTTTTTTTTTTTTCTGCAACTACTGATGGTTCGATCAATTCCAGTACATCGCCTCTCGAGCAGTTTACGGGTCATGTAGTTCCTGTTTCAGGCCCAGGTGGATCTACTTCCGCTTGGCAACCTCCACAGTTCATTGGTCATTTTATGATGAAAATAAGCATTACTGAAAGGCCGGAACCAGCCGAAATTACCCATATTAATTCACAGAATCCAACAAGATATTTCAATCCAACACAGGAAGCAAAGCCTCACAAATAATTCCCTATTAACTATTCACCATGTCTCTTTGCAGGCCTTTCATATTTAAACGAAAGATAGTTTTCACGAAGCCATCTAAAATCAAATTAGTAACAGTTAACGTCCAACTTCAGGAGGTGCAAATTAGCCTGTGATGTTGAAGTGTACTGTGCCACTCGCGGCTGTAGGCTACAGTAAACAAACAGGGTAGAGTTCCTTGGAGAGGGGTCCGTGACAGAGCAGATTCAAAAACAGGTGGGTTTAATGTGTGATATTTATTTAAGGAGTTTAATGTTGAGCCATTTGACTGATAGATAATGAATGACGCCAATGTAAACAACAGTTAATTAACGGGTAGGCCTACGGCGGAAACAATTTTAGGCTGCGATTGTTGAAAATCGCTGCCTGAACACAATAATTAGAGTAATATGACATTTACGTTGAAGAAAACCAAACGGTTCTGCTGAAGAAACCAATTAAAAACATGTTCAAATGCGTTGTCCTTTGCGAGTTTTGAGGTAAGCTCATCCAACAACAGATCAGCGTCAGTGTTCCCAGTGCTTAATAATGGTGTTTTTAATGTCACTTAAAATCACCTCCATAGACATAATATTAATATTAACGTTCGTTAATAGCCAGGAAAAAAGTGGTTTCCAGGGGAATTTCTAATTTATAATGTCACAATTTCTGTCATGATTATATGGAGAGTCGGGTGCTGTTCCTGTCTCTGGCTAACACAGAACATTACTTTACAGATTACTTCCATCCCAGCAATTGCACTACAGTTTCACTTCCACAAGGCACATGAAGGTCTAGGAAAATTATAGCTCTTTTCTGATAGAAAATAACTCTCCATATAGTTATCAGCAGACTTCACGTCAGTAGCTGGTGTACTTGATAAAATGTGCATGTAGTTATACTACTAATACTATTACTAAATCAGTGAAGATATCAAGAGCATTAAAAGCATGAGTTTTTATGTCCTTCGATATGATTATGGCTTGATACCAGGTATGGACTAAACTGTAAACAGTACTTCAAACTTTTTATGCAAATTGCAATTACAATTGATACTCAGATTATAACATGACTGTAGATAATTACTATTACTAAGGCGTCTCTTTTTCAAAATATATGTAGTTTTTTTCAATTCATTTGATTTCGTCTCCGCATGGTGTTTTCTTTCAGCTTTCACTTTCAGTATTTTTGTTTGATTCCCTTTCAAGAGCGTTGAATTCGCTGCCCTTTTCCATCATAGCAACAACGTGCGCAGCGCACTAAATGCACCAGGGAGTCTGTATTTGAGGGAGAGGGAAAGAGTTTTGAGTTTGGAGAAAGCACGTCAACACAATAATGGTCACATTGTGCTAGGAAAAAAGCAAAATCAAAATGTGGCAAAACAAAAAAGTTGTACATAGCAAACTCTTGCGTAAGAGATAATACAGAAACTATATACTCACACGCAGTAAAGACTAGTACAACACAAAGAGGTAATAGTGATAGGAAACTGACTAGATTCTATATGAAAAAAAAAAACACAGAAAATCTTTAAGGTGTTAGTAAGGCTTGAAGGAAAGTCAAAATGTGGCAAAAAGAAAAAAAGGTGTAGGCTATGTAGCAAAATATGTAGGAAAAAGCAAGACATATATGGAATATAACAGAATAATAGGACAGAAAGAGACCTTGCTAGAAGCGCCCACAAACCACCTGCTGAGAGAAAGAGGGGGGAGGGGGGGATAGGGAGAGAAAGACAGGGGTGGAAGGTGGAAGCAGGTTTCTTCAGGACACACAAAACAAGTTGTCACCTGAAGTTGTGGGAATACACTAACAGCTGCAGTTTCATGATAATGTCAGCGATATTACATGTATATCATACACGAAACGTAAAGGGGGAAGAGGGTTTAGTGATTAGGGGTGAAACAGACAAGGCTGGTGTAGGCGCCAGGCTGATGGCTCACCGCCCATAAATTGTACAGTACAACACACTAGGCACTGTCCACACCGCCCGCTAATACAATAGGTTCTGCCCACAACGCACCCTGGTATGGGCAGTGCCCACTGTATTAGTGTGATGCATAATTCCTAGGCGGCAAGCCATCAGTGTGGCGCCTATACCAGCCTTGGTGTGTTTCACCCCTTAGTGTGACCGAAACCAGTGTGTGTTCCCACTGAAGTTTTTACTGCTGAGATGACGAAGCTGACCTCACTGTTTCCCTTTATCATTATTTTTATCTCGCCATCGTCATCGTGTTTCCTGCTGACAAGTGTCATTCTTATGTAACTGACTGCTGCGAGGTGGCTAATTTACATAGAACTAACCTAACCTGAGAAAGCTTCCCGGCGTTGCCCGGACTAAACTCTCTCTCGTTCTCTCTCTCTCCCCCCCCTCTTTCTTTCTTTCTCTCTCTCTCTCTCAAAGTTGCTATCGCCGATTTCGCCGGGTTTCCCGTGAGAAGGCTAGTATTACGTCACTTTGGAACACCAGAAATTTGGTGGGGAGACCCTCTTCCGTCTGTCGAGTCGTTGCTCATTCTTTGTGCTATTGTTAATGAAGCAAAGACTACAAACTATATTCATAGAATCAGGGGGATGGTATTTTTGTGACAATCGAATTGACGTCACACTGACCCCCTCACAGGAAACCCGGCGAAGTCGGCGGTTCTGCCGCGTTCTGCGGGCGCGCCTTAAAACCTAAACTCAATCTGTCTCATTCTCTCTCTCTCTCTCTCTCTCAAATACAGTCTTCCACAAACATTGCTGCACACGCGGTTCCTGTTCAGGAAACATGCACCGAATTGATTACGCTTCAACGGCGGCCAAATGAAAATGATTAAAAGCCTCTGAATTAAAGACACCGTGCGAGGCGAAATGAATCGAAGAATCACATTTTTCTGAAAACTAGACGCTGTCGGTAAATTATTATCAAAGGCGGTGTTGTGATCTGAGAACCAGCAGTGACCTGTGTCTACATGTATATTCAAAAGCTTTTACTATCTGCGATATGGTCAGTAACTGGTGCTGAGCATCGGTACGTCCTCTCTCTTTGTATCTCCATCTCCCCCCCCCCCCCACTTCTCTTATTTCGTTGTCACTGTATAATTTGCTTAAAGTAACAATTAATGCCGAACTGTGCAATTGTGGACAATAACGGTACCGGTATGTGTCACGAGTGGAGTGAGCGATAGTTAATAATTACGGGGGGAAAGGAGGAGAGTAAAATTAACGCACGGAGACAGGGAAGAAAAGTCGTGCACGTCATGAGTGGGGGGTCTGAAGGAGGCGAAAGCGCTGTATAACTATCACTGCAAGTTAGAAGGTCCTAGGGAGCGGATCTGTGAATAATAGCCCATCGGGCAGAGATAAAAGGAAGCAGTCGAGAAGACTAGTGAGAGTCTTTCCAGTTATGACTGGTATGTAGAACGTTGATTGATTATTATGATTGATGTATTATATTATATTCGTCTATTACCATGATGTAAATAAGTATATGTGAGGAATGTGGAAGTCCTTGATATTGGATATAGCAATGTGCGCCACGAGCGATAGATGAAAGTGAGTTCATGGATTTGTAGCGCGAGTGAGTAGTGTGTACTCCGATGGAGGTGTGTTACCGTAAGATGTGTGGTGAGTGAAAGGTGAACTAGTGTGTGTACGCTTCATGGATTGTAAGGAGAGGTGGAGTGAATAGAAATGGTAGGGTATTATACCAATGTAATGTTATTCTTGTAGGTGTCGGGGACGGGCCGCAGAGCCACCTCGATGAGCACAGGGGATAGGCCAGCATAGGGCCGGAGGCCACACATAGGCCAGAAGTGAGGCTGTCAGTGCAGGACAGTAGAGGCACATAAAGTCGTGGCAGTCAGGCCACGGACAGGGACGTAGATATGTTGTTGCCATGTTGATAGGCTAGTGAACTGATATTATGTTGTTGCCATGTTGATGGCTATGGAAATAATAATGTGTTATTGCCCTGCGGAGGTGCGAGGGGAGTGCTAAGGTGTATGACAATAGGAAGGTGATATTGAGAGACTGCGGTGCCAGTGAATCATTAATGTACTATTAAGGCCCTGAGGGGAGAGGCTGAGGCCGAAGTGCCTTTAGGAGTAACTACCGGATTGTGGATCCGAGGGAGCGTGTGTGTGAGAATAAGGCCGTTGTACGGCAGTCATTTCAATAATATAATATATGTAATTGCGCTATTATATGTATAATTATGTTTAATAAATGTGTGAGTCTGATGGATTGTTCTGTTAAGTGTTAACTTGTTTGTTCGTGATTGTTGTCCTGTCATAACTTATTACATCTCCCAGTCTGGGATTTGTGACACTGGGGGCTCGTCCGTTGTGACATTGGGGGCTCGTCCATTGTGACTCGTCCATTTTCGTAATATTTAGTTGTAGTTAGTTAGTTAGTAGGTATTTGTGCTGTCTTGTTCGTTGGATGAATGGACATTTCATGATATGATTTATGTATATTTATGAATAATATGTATTGATGCATGTATTTTGATGAATATGTATTAATGTGTACTTAAATTTCAGAGAGACAGTGTGTGTGCGTGCAGCCTGAGGAGACAAGCAGCCAGAGCTCCGATTAGGTCGAGGACTTAAACTCATAAGGCTGAAAGTTAAGTAAAAGTCTAAAATTTTGTACCCTGGATTAAGGGCTGTCTTTTCATCTGTCTGTTTCCCTGTTTTTGCTGTTTTCGTTGTAATTGATTATACGGGCGGTGGCGCGGGTTTGCTGTGTTGAACTTAGTTTATCCTTTTAAAAAGGTGTGGTAAACTTTGGAACTTCGTTCATCACAGTGAACAGTTCTGTAGGGACCTGTATTTTTGTTTAGATTGTAGCGTTCTATCTTCCTCGTTGTTTTAGGAAGACGTTTCTCTTGTCCTTCTCCTCCCTATCTGTAGATACGTTCTTTTTTTTTCAGACTCTGTTCTTGTTCGTACCGTGTTGTGTAATCGGCGTAGTTAGGTTGCATTTTTTTCCATTATATTTTCTTTTTTAGGTCCTTGTCCTAGTCTGGTTCGTTGTCCTTGACGTACTTGTGGTCCTTCTACTGAATTTCCTTATTCTTGTCTTTTCTACTCTTTTTTATTATTAATAGTGCAGTACATTTTATGAATATAGAATTAGTTGTGCTGTAAAGGTAAATTTCTGAATTGGGTATTGTTATATCTGGTGTGATCTCAGGTCTCTGGTCGTGTCGTTAGTTATCATACCGACAGGTTGGCCGTTTTTTTAAATACATACCATAACCATAAATCTGTGAAATGGCGGAACTCCAACAACTAATGAAGTTGGGTAAGGAACTTGGCCTGGAGGGAGAGGAGCTACGCGGCTGGATTAAAGAACAGCAGGCAGAAATGCGCGATGAGCGTGCTAAGGATAGAGAGCGAGAGGAGCAGGAGAGACAGGTTAAGGAAAGGGAGCAGGAGATAAGGTTGAAGGAGATAGAAGCTCAAGAGCGGGAGACAGACGCGCGAGTAAGAATAGCGGAGTTGGAAATCAAAAAGAGTGCGCCAACAGAAACGGTTGAGCGGCAGGTACACAATAAAGGTGGCGTTAGGATTAAGCTCCCTACGTTCGACGACCGGAAGGACGACATAGACGCCTTCCTTTACAGGTTCGAACTGAACGCACAATTGCAATGGGGGGAAAATAAGGAATTATGGGCCACGTACCTGGCGTCGCTATTGCAGGGGCGAGCGTTAACATACTTTAAAGAGCTACAGCGCGAAGACGTACAAGATTACGATAAGCTGAAGGCTTTGCTGCTTCGCCGATTTGCGCGTACCGAGGAATACTTCCGGGAGCAGTTTAGGCGAGCACGTGCAGATACCAGGGAGGACTTTGCTGCCTTCGTCGCGAGACTAACTGAGTATTTCGCGAACTGGGTAGACTTGGCGCATGTGGGCACGGATTTCGCTAAACTGAAAGACCTAATGATCCGTGACCAGCTGTACGCGTCGTGCCACAAAGATCTGGTGGCTTTCCTGAAAGAGAACGAACCCGCGACGGTGCAGGAGGCGTCTAAGTTGGCGGAGGCATACCGTACGGCGCATCCGTCCAAACCAGTCGCCAGGGCGTACGTCCAAGATGCTGGCTACGTCGCCGTTGTCGAGGGGTCGCCGGCAGGACTTAGGGACAGGTCGCGTCAGCGTGGTGCCTATAGCGGGCAAGCCCAGGGGCAGCGTAGGGGCTATCACCAATCACCGGCATATGGATCCGGTAAGTTTGACCGAGCAGGAGGGCTAGGTCGCGGTAATGGCCGGGGCCGACTTGTGACCTTTGCCGATGACCGACGGCATAGGGACTCTAGTTCCGGTCGCGAGGGGTCACGGGGACCCAGGCCTAGAGCAGCACAGGGAGCGGAGTGTTGGACTTGCGGACGCGTGGGTCACTTTTCGCGCGAGTGTAGGGCCGCGAAGTGTTGGAACTGCGGAAGAGCAGATCACATCAGCGTGAACTGCCCTGCAGGTAGGATAGCGGCGAACGTGGACAGTAGCTCCAGTCCATGTTCCCCAAATAAATTTCATCATGCGGCTGCGTGCGTTACATCGGACAACGGAGGCGGACAGTATTCTAAGTGTCCCAGTTGTGAGAAGTTATTATCTTCCGGTGTTTTACCTTGTGGGAGAAAGATCCCCGTTATAAATTCATGTCATACAGGAGGTGGTCTTAGGGTTTATCCGGGGTTTGTTGGGGACGAACCGGTCTCGGTTTTACGAGATACAGGATCTACCGTTGTGGGAGTGCATAGGGACTGCATTCGGGATTCACAGCTTACAGGTGAGACTGTCCCGTGCATCCAATTTTCGGGGGCCATTGAGAAATTACCCATGGCAAAAATAATGATAGATACACCTTTCCTTAGCGGGGAAGTCGAAGCAGTCGTTGGTTGTTTTCCAGGCGCCCAGCTCATCATTGGGAATGTATCCCGGGTAGTTTCCCCTTCCGATGAGAACGTGCAAGCATGGTCGCAATCAAAAGGTATTGACTTTTGCGCCGCGGTCGAAACACGCCGACGGGTAGCCGATAAAGACAAGATTAGACCTTTGGCTACGCCAGCGGTCAACCTAGATATCACGCCAGAGCGCTTGGCGAAATTACAAAGGGAGGACCCATCATTAAACCCATGTTTTGGGGAAGCGCGAACCGAGAAAACGAGGAGATATAAGAACGGGTCATCTTCTTTTTTTGTTCAGGCGGGCATTCTGTTCCGTAAGTATGTAACGGTGTCCTCCATTTTAAAGCAGGTCGTTGTGCCAGCGTTGCTGATCGCAACAGTATTGCATTTGGCACATGATGTCCCATTAGCGGGTCATATGGGGATAGCTAGAACCAAAGAAAGGGTTCTTAAAAATTTTTACTGGCCATCGATCCACAGAGATGTGCAGGTCTATTGTAAGACGTGCAGTGCGTGCCAAAAGACGACGCATAAGGGTCGTACACCCCAGGCTCCTCTTCAGAAGATCCCCACGGTCTCGGAACCGTTTAAAGAGGTCTCGATAGACCTTGTTGGCCCCATTCACCCAGCGACCGATAGGGGGAATCGATTTTTCTTAACGGTCATATGTAATGCTACGAGATGGCCAGAGGCGGTTCCTCTGCGGACCATAACGTCTGAGGCAGTCGCGGAAGCGTTGTTTGCAATTTTCGCTAGGGTAGGAATACCAGAGCAAATTCTGTCTGATAGGGGCGCGCAATTTACGTCGCAGATGATGAAGGAATTGTTCCGCTTATTCAGTATACAACCCATCACTACCACCCCTTATCATCCGCAGGCTAATGGCATGTGCGAGAGATTGAACTCGACGTTAAAGTCGATGCTGCGTAAGGTAGCTGCGGATCGCCCTAAAGATTGGGATAGATATATCCCTGCAGTGTTATTCGCGTACAGAGAGGTACGGCAGGAGTCAACGGGATTCTCGCCGTTCGAAATGATGTACGGTCGTAGTCCCAGGGGCCCAACTGATGTTCTTCGGGACATGATGACGTCGCCATCATCGGGAGACGATGAGCAGATTTCGGTGTTTCAGTACCTTGTTGATTTAAGAGAAAGACTATCTGCAGCGCGCACTATAGCAGAAGAAGCGTCTAGTATCGCTTCGAAAAGAGCAAAAGACTATAAAGATAGAGGGTCCAAACTGAGAATTTTTAAGCCAGGAGACAAGGTTCTGTTGTTGTTACCTACGGACCATAATAAGTTATTGATGACATGGAAAGGTCCTTATGTTATTGAGCGAGTTGTTTCAAAGGTAGATTACGCTATCCACATTGATGGAGCGAGTAAGGTTTTCCATGTTAATATGCTACAGAGATTTTATGAGAGACCACAGTATCTGTGTGCACAGACAAGACCAGAGGAGACTGTCTTCTCTACTGCTTGTACGGGGGTCGTAGACCAGTTGGACTGTGACGTAAGCGACACCGAGGCGCAGGAAGAGTTACAAATTCAATTGCCGGAGTTAACTCCGACACAAGGTTACAGGGACGTAAAAATTAACCCTGACCTTACGAGTTCAAGGAGTGGGGAACTTGAGACCCTGTTAGCGTCATTTCCGGATGTTGTTACGGATTTGCCGGGTCGCACTACGGTGATCCAGCACCAAATAAAGTTGACTTCCGATAAGCCTGTATTTCTTAGACCGTATCCGTTGCCTTTTTCGTCGAGGGATAGGGTCATAAAGGAAGTTGAGTCAATGTTGAAGTTAGATGTGATAGAACCATCAACATCGCCGTATTCATCACCCATCGTCCTCGTGAAGAAACTTGATGGATCGGTGCGGTTCTGTATTGATTTTCGAAGATTGAACACTATTACGGTAGGCGATAGGGAGCCTATTCCGTTTCAGGAGGAATTAATAGCTTCATTGGCCGGGTCCACGTGGTTTTCCAAGATTGATTTGACGAAAGGGTATTGGGAAATCCCGCTTACTGAGGAGTCTAAACAATACACGGCGTTCCAAACGCCCATTGGATTATTCCAATTTAAGGTCATGCCATTTGGGTTGGTAAACGCACCAGCGACGTTTGCACGATTAATGAGATTGGTGTTGAAGGACATACCTAATGTCGTGTCATTCTTTGATGATATAGCATGCCATACGTCGACATGGTCTGATCATATTCAGACACTAACAGTAATTTTTCAACGATTACGCCATTTTGGGTTAACTGCTAAACCCGCAAAGATGGATTTGGCATGTCCAGAGATAATATTCTTAGGACATATTGTGGGTAGAGGTGTTCAGAGACCTGAAGAAACAAAAATTGACAAGTTAGTAGGGTTGCAAATCCCTAAAACAAAGAAACAAGTCAGAAGCTTAGTCGGGATTTTAAATTATTATAGAAAGTTCATTCCAAATTTTTCCTCCTTGTCATCTTCTCTTACTGACCTTACTAAGAAGGGACAACCCGATAAGGTCCAGTGGACGTCTGAATGTCAGACATCATTTGATAATTTGGTGACAGCATTATCATCGTCACCCATTCTGATATTACCCGATTTTCGATCAAATTTTATCCTCAGAACGGATGCGTCGGACTCTGGTGTCGGCGCTTGTCTTCTACAGGAGAAGAACGAATGTCTCCATCCTGTATGTTATGTCAGTAGGAAGTTATTGCAGAGAGAAAGAAAGTATTCTGTGATAGAGCGTGAGTGTCTTGCCATTGTCTGGTCCGTCCAGAAACTAGGACGTTATCTCATGGGACGAGAATTTTGTATCCAGACAGACCACAAGCCACTGACATTTTTGTCGAAGAATCGTTCGTCCAGCCCACGCTTGTCTAGATGGGCATTGGCTTTGCAGCCGTATACCTTCGTTATTCAACCAATTCCAGGAACCAGCAATCATATCGCCGACTACCTTAGTCGAGCCTAGGGGAAGATTTCGGGAGCTTATACATCGGAGGACAGGAACATTGACAGGATCTCTGTGAATGAGTCGACTTTAAAATATTGACATTATAAAATATATGATATGAAGAATGATTGATAGGTTGAATGGTTTTTGATTCTGTATTAGATATTGTGTTTAGTTAGCTATTCATGAGGTGACACATATATGCATATTTCAGACCATATTGATCCCCATATTTTTCCCTGATTTCGGTATTTTATATACTGGGGGAACTGATAGGTCATTTTTCTAGTGTAGGTATTGCTCACGCTCACTCGTTGACAGTCATCTTGATGCGATTTGAAATTAATTGCATTAATTTTTTTGGGGTGGGGGATGATGTCACGAGTGGAGTGAGCGATAGTTAATAATTACGGGGGGAAAGGAGGAGAGTAAAATTAACGCACGGAGACAGGGAAGAAAAGTCGTGCACGTCATGAGTGGGGGGTCTGAAGGAGGCGAAAGCGCTGTATAACTATCACTGCAAGTTAGAAGGTCCTAGGGAGCGGATCTGTGAATAATAGCCCATCGGGCAGAGATAAAAGGAAGCAGTCGAGAAGACTAGTGAGAGTCTTTCCAGTTATGACTGGTATGTAGAACGTTGATTGATTATTATGATTGATGTATTATATTATATTCGTCTATTACCATGATGTAAATAAGTATATGTGAGGAATGTGGAAGTCCTTGATATTGGATATAGCAATGTGCGCCACGAGCGATAGATGAAAGTGAGTTCATGGATTTGTAGCGCGAGTGAGTAGTGTGTACTCCGATGGAGGTGTGTTACCGTAAGATGTGTGGTGAGTGAAAGGTGAACTAGTGTGTGTACGCTTCATGGATTGTAAGGAGAGGTGGAGTGAATAGAAATGGTAGGGTATTATACCAATGTAATGTTATTCTTGTAGGTGTCGGGGACGGGCCGCAGAGCCACCTCGATGAGCACAGGGGATAGGCCAGCATAGGGCCGGAGGCCACACATAGGCCAGAAGTGAGGCTGTCAGTGCAGGACAGTAGAGGCACATAAAGTCGTGGCAGTCAGGCCACGGACAGGGACGTAGATATGTTGTTGCCATGTTGATAGGCTAGTGAACTGATATTATGTTGTTGCCATGTTGATGGCTATGGAAATAATAATGTGTTATTGCCCTGCGGAGGTGCGAGGGGAGTGCTAAGGTGTATGACAATAGGAAGGTGATATTGAGAGACTGCGGTGCCAGTGAATCATTAATGTACTATTAAGGCCCTGAGGGGAGAGGCTGAGGCCGAAGTGCCTTTAGGAGTAACTACCGGATTGTGGATCCGAGGGAGCGTGTGTGTGAGAATAAGGCCGTTGTACGGCAGTCATTTCAATAATATAATATATGTAATTGCGCTATTATATGTATAATTATGTTTAATAAATGTGTGAGTCTGATGGATTGTTCTGTTAAGTGTTAACTTGTTTGTTCGTGATTGTTGTCCTGTCATAACTTATTACATCTCCCAGTCTGGGATTTGTGACAGTATGCTTATTTCTATAATTTGAGTTCTCTAAACCAGTCCCTATTCTGAAAGTGGCCGAATTTTGTAATGAAAGGCCTTTCATTTGGCCACCACCAGACTAGAACATAACAAATTAGTGACATTCGTCACACTAACAGTCATAGTTGTGCCAGTGGATTGAACTGTATATGGGTTGCCAACGAGTTTGCCTGCATTATAATGCTGACCCAATTTGGCGTTCTTCAGTGGAAATGTTTTGTGTAAGCTTTATCAACCACTCTGCTAGCTGACAGTAGTTGTGACGTGCCATGATTCTAGCACCCCGGCATCGCGCAAAAGATGCCGAGTCACACAGTTAGGCCTACATACAGCTGATGATAGCCGAGTGCACGTGGTAAAGTCCTCGTACTTCAAGATCGCTGTACTCAAGATAACAGAGGCAACATACGGGAAGCGGAAAAGAAATGGCTCTGTGCTATGACTCTTACGATAATCTTTATTATCAGTCTTTTAGTGAACATTCGACTTCATCTTTTGATGGACTGTGAGAACGAATTCAGTACAAGGAAAGGAAAATACGAAAGTGCGCAAAAATAGAAATCAGTCGTTTTTATCATACAAATAACAACTGAAACAGGAGATGCATTCATCGGACATCTTCACTTTACTAATTAAGTCAATCAGTAAATCCCAGTTCTTTTTAGAAGCCACCTCTCTCTCTCTCTTTCTCTCTCTCTCTCTTTCTTTCTCTCTCTCTCACTGTCTGTCTGTCTGTCTGTCTGTCTGTCTCTCTCTCTGCCTCTCTCCCTGTCTCTTTTTGTCTGTCTGTCTCTCTCTCTTTCTCTCCCTCTCTGTCTCTCTGTCTTCCTCTCTCTCTCTCTCTTCTTACATCCTCCCTTTATCATGCTCCTTAAAACTGTTATATTTTGATCTAAATGACAGTAAATAAAGAGAAATAGGGCTTTTAGACTCTTGTTTCACTATTGTTAACCGCCTTTCTGACAGCGCTAACTGCCATCAATTTTATTATTCGGTCAAGTTGGGCCTATCACACCACACTGCAGTGCAAGCGTCCGGGGCGGCCTGGCAGTTACCTGTCTAGCTGGTGGCACTACAGGGTTAGATCAGTTAGATTTGTGCTAGATTTTCTTGCTTTGTCATTCTGTACAAGAGGGGGATTATATGTATAGCAGAGGTATGTTGTCATAATCATCTATCTATCTATCTATCTATCTATCTATCTATCTATCTATCTATCTATCTATCTATCTATCTATCTATCTATCTATCTATCTATCTATCTATCTATCTATCTATCTATCTATCTATCTAAGTCAACCTTTCTGTTTGTCTGACTCCCGGCGAAAGCGAGAAAATACGTATATATATATCATAATAATAATATATACTTACAATGTATCATTACTATCAACCACTCAAAGGCTGGCTGAAAGGTGTTGCACATAAACACAACATTTCCGTACTTCAAGTGACACCGTAAAGTGTTTATTTCCACATCAGCAACAGGTGCAGTCTTTGAAGTTCAATATTAATACTGTAAGTCATCCTGCTGAGTATAATGTGTGGCAGAAACAACGTCCTGAACCACAGCTGCTAAAATAATACAGTGTGTAAAAAGTCCTTATTTACAGCTGTGAGGTTTTTTGTTTGGATAGGATCGCTGCCCTGGGCATTCATAACTCATTTTGTTGTTGTTGTTGTTGTTTCTTGTATTTTTAAAAAAACTGGACTTGTACCATCTATCTAGTATCTTTGCTTGTACGTAGCGTACGTAAGTAACCCAAGCGTTTTGCGCTAGCGGCACGTACGTTTACGTACCCATCCCTAATCCCATCCTTATCCTCGGCCCTAAATGTTATCGAATCCCTAACCCTGCCGCTTACCCTTTCAACCAAAAAAGACAGGAGGAAAACAAAAAGAAAATCTGAAAGAATAATTAATTAAGGCTATAACTGTTAGGAGTACTTCAGGAGGAGCTCTTTAGCCCTGGAGTCACAAAAGGCTTTAAAATACGTAGCCCTAAAGCGAAAAACTTGGGGTACGTACCGTTCACAAGTGTGATCTATGGTACGTACGTATAGGTAAAAATAATTTTTCAACAATTGGACCTCTTGGCTGGCGGCCGATATATGTATCGTAACAAACTTTTTCAATCATTTTTTCCCCTTACCGACTAGATGGACATTAGTTGTTATGTTGGGAGTGAAAACTGGAGCGTGCTTCTTATAGACTGTTGGAGTATGGTGAAATCAGGCCCGGATTAAGACCTTTAGAAGCTCTAAGCACTTAAAAGATTTTGGTTCCTCCATATACGGTAATTGTAATTCAAAACAAAATTAAATCATGAAAAAAAAAAAACGGGTCTTATACGCCACCAGATACTTTATTTTTTTTCATTATTGTGGGGGCCTATTTATAGTTTCGCGTCCATGGTAAATAAGGCAATGAAAATTCCCTTCCCTTGATGCCTATAGCACGTGCTTATTTTGCTTGATGGTTAATCCATCCCTGGGTGAAATTAATTTGATTACTCGTTATATACTGGTATAGGCTTGGCCATGTAGTGTAGCCATTAAGAGGACTTTTTGTGTCCGCGGCCAAATGAACTGGTGCGTTGTGCGAGCTCACGCTGCACGGCCATTGGAATGATGAGTGTCCTTGAAAAGGGCTTGATGTTCATCATCTTGAAATGGCATTTTGCATGGACTATTTTACGATTTCATTAGATGACACATGTACCGATAATATCACTTTTTATATAATCCCACAGCATACTTTCCTGAAATAAATAAATAAACAGAAGAAAAATAAATGTTACTATTATGAAGCTAAAGGGTGAACGTGTAAGCACCTAAAACTTCGTGACCTTGTGACCAAATTTTATGAAATTACCTCCGGTGTAAGGTAGTATAAACTAAAAAAAAAAAATCTAAAAGATGTATTTTGTGTGTGTGTGTGTGTGTGGGGGGGGGGCATCCCTCCAGGATAACGGTTTCATCCCTCATTCAGCTATAAGCTTCCAGCCTTCAGATAGCATTCTACATCATACACGGCCATG
This sequence comes from Onchidella celtica, assembly GCA_963931925.1. Lineage (NCBI taxonomy): Eukaryota > Metazoa > Mollusca > Gastropoda > Systellommatophora > Onchidiidae > Onchidella > Onchidella celtica. Next base: position 27,735,706 of record OZ007581.1, on the reverse strand, counting down.
AATCGTTGTCGTATTGCGTGCTGTTTGTTGTCGGCTGTTTGCCACATTGTTGTATGTGCATTTTTTGCCTTTTCGAGAAAAAGAGGATCGAAGTTCGGCGGGCAGAAGGGCTAAAACGCATAAAACATTACGTCACAAATACATTATCTCGAAAAGTTTTTACCGATTGGAATGACACTTTTATATATTATGAAGTTATGAGTGGGAGAACCACTTTCGTGACAAAACCTTATCGGCAAAATGGCAAATACCCCTCGCTGTAATTCTGGAAGATCAAAATAGGCGGCTTTCTATTTGTGCGGTTTTGTGTGCTTCGTGATAAATCGCACCATTTACACAGTATCGTACCAGAGAGTATAGATTTAGATCTATACTCTCTGATCGTACTGCATGATAATGCTTGAAACTGCATTACTAAGAAAGAAATAGGTAAGGGAATTGTGTGGGGATCGTGCTGGTGCACTGTTATCATAAGAGGAAGCACCCACGCCAAAAAAAGCCGTTCTGGACTGTACTGGTAGAAATGCGCATGAGGGCAATGGAGCTGCCATTGGGTTCAGTCATTTAAAGTAGACTAGAGTATTCAAGTTATTGTGTTTACCTATCAGCTGCATTAGGTGGTCATAACAAAAGTTAAACACTTTGGCGAGCATGTCATCCTTGCCAGTTACGATGACTGTGTCTTTGATGGTGGGCACAATACTAGTACATGTACTGTTGTTCTTTTGCATCATGCAGATACAAACGTACGTGTAGATATTGTAGGCCTACTATCATGTTATGTCGCCACAAAAGCGTTTTTCCGACCCCCCACCGCGACCCCTTCCCTTTCATCTTGCAGCCACAGCGATCCGTGGAATTTATCATGAGGGCCACATACACCGCCTAATCCAGCCAGCATGACTACGTCAATCCAACGTAAGATTGGTAGGATTGCCGTAGGGGCGGATTATCAACATCAAACCGACCTCGGGGCGATCGTAACCAGCAGATCTGCACAGGAACGATATCATTTCTATGTGCAAACTTGACGTTAATCCTACACGTCAGATTTCGTAGGGTTGTTGATTGGGGACCTTTTTTGCTTAATGTATGGGGTAATATTAAACTGTATGGTTTGGTAAAATGGGTCAGAAAGGAATTATAAGTTTCAGCAAAAAAGTTTGACCAGGTCAAAATTTATCACTTAGTTAACCCTTAATGTGTTGTTTTCTCATTTCAGTGTGAGAGGACACTGGGCAACAGACCTAAAGAAGAAGCCCAGTGTAAGTCACAGTTGACAGAAAGACAGAGGAACTCATCTCAGCCAGAAGACAGCCCTGATCAGACTAAAATAAAACTAAGCTTTAAACTAGAGACTGAAAGCCCTTGCCCAAAGTTGTCTTCATCAGAAAAAAAAAAGTTATGGAAAACCATTACAACACTTGAGTTCAGATAAAAATTCAACGTGGGGCCACACTTTCTGAAGAGGATAAAAGTCTCCCATTCATAACAGCTCATTGGACTCAGAATCACATTGTGGAATGAGGAATTATCTAGAGGACCCATATTCTTGAGGACTCATTGTCGTCAGAACAAAAAATATATCAACAAGTGACCTTTTAACACTGTTATCACTGTTCACACTTGAATCCCTACAGTCATGGCACAGTACAGTAGATCTAGAGGTTTTGTCGAGGAATCTGTGCCTTTCCTGGATGAGGAGGAAGGAGCAACTCTAGAGAATTATGAAGATCCGTTTCGTCGCAGAAGAAGGTAGTGCAAGTCACGCCCATTTGAACATTGCTACACTGGTTTTGATTTTTAAAAAATTTATCTTCATACATTAGAGGTCTTTACTTTTTTGGTTTCTTTGCTCACCCCATTTAGATTTAAGAATAATGAATGCAAGTTCATATGACTCTCAGAACTGCGGCAGTGTAAATACATATTATTATTCAGTTTGCCATTAAAGTGTGGGGTCCTTCTCTGATGAGAAGTCAGTTATTGAAGACTTCCAAGGAATGGCAGTAAAAATTGTGAAATGGAGCAAATTGATGTTTAAAGTTTGAAGGTCTCTTTTGATTGAAAAGAACAATTTTCTTAAAGAACAATAATTCCTGAATTTGTACAACAATTTTAGCCTTGCCCATACAGAATGAGCCTTGCCCATACACTTATTAGAAAAAATAGGTCAATATGCAAACATGTATTTTACTGAAGGACGGGATGGATTTCTGGATTTATGTCATTTTAGTGCCAGTGTATCATGACCTTAGTTTTCGTTTGTTCTATCCCCATTTTCTGAAAAGCTGGAGACCTTTTAATAGAAGAGGTGTAACAAATGCACACTTTGACACTTGTTTAAAATGCCTTGTGGCACTTATCAAGCTGTTTCATAGTTCTGATTTATTTCAACTCCTTATCGTAATACTAATTCCATAAATGTTTAACTTCGAATGTATCAGTCGTGCAAGAAGTAGAGTTCTAGCAAATAATAACTAAGGGCGCAAAATATATAGGCCTATGCATGTTGCGATTTGGGGAGAAGCATTGCGTCAAGAAGTCAGGAAATTTTTATGTCAGTAGTTCCTGGCCCAGTTTGAATGTGCCTGTCTCACGAACTCAACATATCAAATTAGTGGTATCAGACCAATTAACAAATTTGTTTTGATCATTATCCAGCAGGTTCAGACAATTACCCAAACTCTCTAGGTAGTACAAATTTTCATTTTCGGTCTTTGTTATGGTGTGAATTTCTGTTGCTTCATAGTCTTTTCTCCCTTGTTGTGGCATTTTATGTTTTCTTGTAACAGTGGGATTTTCTGTGTTTCATATTATACTTCTTGCAGTGTATGGAGAGCTTTTGAAGTAGTGGTCTTTGTAATCTTAATCAGATTTTGTTCGTATATACAAGACACAAAATAATGCATTAGTGACACCCTCAGATTAAGTTCTTATTGCCTACCTTGTCTCCAATTATCAGTATGCCACTATACTACTAGTGACAGTTTACAGGTTTTGCTCAACACAGTTTTAGTTTTTGTTTGTCCTGTCTCCATTTTCTGAAAAACTGGAGATCTTTTAGCATGTAGAAGAGATATCACAAATGCACACTTTGACACTTGTTGAAAATGCTTTGTGGCATTTATCAAGCTGTTTCACAGTTTCAATTAATTCTAAGTCCTTATCATAATACTAAAGCTGTAAACGTTTAACATCGAATTCTCAGTTATGCAAGAAGTGGATATATGTAATAAACAAGAACTAAGGTCGCAACGAGGCTGTGTAGTGCGTCAAAAGACAAGAAGCAAATTTTGCTACAAACGTGGGCTTATCACTGAAGCTGGCTTGATTTTAAGGTAGACGAAAACAGTTAATTTCACCAACTGGAGTCTGATACATTTTTCTTTTTTAGAGAAATGAGCCCCCATTTCATTGATTTATTGTTTTTAAAAAAGTCACTCACAAACTTGCAGCACAGTAGTAAAGCCTACATTTGCTTTCCTCAGATATTGCACTTTTATTTGATCTGACCTATAGGAGGATCTGAGGAATGAAAGCTAGCCCAAAGAGAGATAACGAAAAACCATGAGAGGTGCAAAGTGGCCATTATCGTGCCAATGCGCCTTTAAACCCAAACTCAAACTCCTCAGTTATTTAAATTTATCTTCTGTGTGATATTGACAATTTGATAACAAAATCTGTGTACCAAAACCAATAACTCAGATAACTTCTTATTCATTTCTGCTGCTCACTGTGATATGATTCATTCTGTCTTATCATCAATAATACAATACTATTATGAAATCACATATTTTCTGATCGATGCATAATATTCACAAAAAGAATGCTTTTTTTCCTCACTTATGAGCTTGTCATTGTTATTTAATTTTGAGCATTGTCTCCAGACAGCATAATTTCTTTGGTTTCAATGTTTCTGTTCCAGTTTCTGTGTATTTCTCAATATTGTTTCCCTTTCGTGAAGGCTTTTTTTTTCAATCTTTAAATGTTCTGCAACCATGCAACTTCAGATTATTTCCTGGGAGAGCATAATTTTTGCGCCTACATGAAAGAAGTGTAGCCGACAAAATGAGGCATATCTCGGCTCTACCCGATGCGAGAAAATTGTTAAAATGCATCAAAGGGTCAATTTTATCGATTTTGCGTTTTCACTATTTTTGGGAAGTTTAACCTCTTTATTATTCCTTTTCCAAATGATAATCCTGTTTGAGAAGGGTAACTGCCTCAAAACTTCCTTTGAACTGAGTCACCATCAATAATTTTCACAGAAAGCCGAAACTTTAAAAAGGATTTTCTCAAAACTGTGGTTCCCTCACTTCCTGTCTTTGATAGGCCATGTCTTCTCTGCTAATTAAATTACAGCAATACTTTTTCTGCCAAATGAAAGGGCTTTGAATAACCTATTTGGTGATACATGTACCAATATCTCTGTACCACCAAAATGGACGAAGTGCCTCATTTTGTCAGGTGCCTACGCATATTTACGTTAGCCTGTTGTGAATCTCTGAACGTATGGTTTTGTTCACTGACTTGAATGAGAGCAGGTAATAGTTCTAACCCAGTCTCTGCTATGGGCATAGAACTGTACTCTGTCATGGCTTTTTGAGCTGGAAGTGGTCAGAGCCATCAGAGCAGTTGCTCAGGGACCCTTTAAGGGTTTAGGGGGCCCCCATGCATGCAAATTTACATTGGTTTTTGAAACAAGGAAGAAAATCCCCCGTACGACAAAAGAATCTGCCCATAACAACATTAAGACAGCCCTGGAAATAGTAACTTTATAAACTTTTCGTATGTAGAGCTTGGATTGAGCCAGAAATCTCAGCAAAGTACACCATTCAGGAAGGCTGATTTCGCAGGCTGTGACAATAAAGCATTGGAAATATCGTATGATTTAATTGGCTAATAGCAGTTACACTATAAGATAAAGGGACACTATCAAATCACATTGAAAATGTGCTTTTTGCTGTATGTAACGTCAAAGCACATTGAATGTGTGGGTTTTGTGTGCTGAGAATAAAAAAACAAGAACTGTATGATTGTTGTTATGTACAGTCTCCAAACATACATATGTATCACTGACACTGGCATGATTTTAAGGCAAACTTGCCGCACTGCTTAAACCTTTATCCTTTTTTTTTTTAAAGGGAAATTAGCCCCTATTTTATTTGATTTATTGTTTTAAACAAGTCACACTGAACTTTCCTCCATAGTGCTGCAGAGCTTCCTTTAATTTCCCTGGATATTTAAATTTATCTGCTATATGAACTTTTTTTTAAGCTCATTCATTCAGGGTTCACACTTAAGTCTTTTTGTCAGTTCTTACATTTCTTAAATTTATTTCAGAGGCTCACTTTCAGGAGCCTGGTATTCCTGTTCATATTTAAAGCGTCCATGCTGTGAGATGTTCCTCATAGTTAATTTCAGATCAGTAAAACTTAGTTTTTGTTGCTGTTCAGTGTATCACGACTTTACTTCTTGTTTGTTCTATCTCCATTATCTGAAAAACTGGAGATCTTTTAGTATGTAGATGAGGTATAACAAATGCACATTTTGACACTTGTTTAACATGTGTTGTGGCACTTATCAAGCTGTTTCACAGTTCCAATTTATTCCAATTATTTATCATAATACTAAAGCCACAAACATTTAGAGTCAAATTTCTCAGTTGTGCAAAAAGTGGAGTTGGAACAAACAAGAACTAAGGTCGTGAAATGTCTTCAGGCATGGTCAAGCTTAGGCACCAAGACTGTTGTTAAAAGCTTGAGTCGTTGACATATTTGTTTAGCCACTGAGATGTATATTACTCAAACGATTTATTGAAACTATTATTTTTTATCTTCATCCATGAAAGGGAAATAATTAGTTCTGCCATTAAAGAGAAATGATTGATATTTCGTATCATGATTCTGGGAAAGTAACGAGCAGAAGAACCTATTAGGATTTTGTTGTTATTTGGTTTAATTATCAGACCGGCAGATAAGAAGTGCACCCATAATTTCCTGTATTTTCTTACTAAATCTAAGGACACCCTATCCTACTAAGCCCAGTCAGACAGTCAGCTTCTGCCATTATTTCTTGGGTGTACATTTTGCTGGCAACAATTGGCTGTGATGCTCTGTCTCATACTGAAGTATGATATCCCACTCCTCTTAGTTATATTGTGCTAATAAACATATGCAATTTTTATGCTTGGAAATCTAGATTGTAAAATTTATTGGCTATTGTAGCAATGGATGTATAATCTTTCTCATATTAGAATGAAGGAGTGTCCAGTAAGTACTCATTACGTCAGAAATATTTGCAGTGTTTTGTCAGCCCATGCAAACTTGTTGATTGTTACTGTGTGGACGCAAAGCTCAGGCAGTGGAGATCATCCAGATAACACAGGAAATACATGTATTGTTTGCTAATGGGTTGCTGTTTTTTCCCCCGAAGTCACTGTTATTAGAACTATGATAACATTGGGGCTTGAATCAACTGGTTTGTGTGTGTATTATTATTGGCAGGCAGTCTAAACAAAATAAGGCTGATATTAGTTTGTGCACCCAGTTTGGACTTATGAGCATCCTGTATTGATTCCTTCCTTTTGACTTAGTGTCTATTCATATCTGTCATAAGGATTGGTGAAATTTTTAGCCAGTTTTGTCTGTTTTTGATGTTTTAATTGTTGTTTTCTTATTTTATTCTTTATTTTATTTAATAATAATCATAATACACAGCATTTATATAGCGTTTCAGTTTCATCCCATTAACAACCAGGCTGTAAGCGCTTTACAACATTTACATCATACAAATCACACACACACAATACACAGGCATAAAGAAAGAAAAAAACTAGATGGACACTCAGAGTGTAAAAAAATGACTTTTCAGGTGATGTTTAGAAGTCATAAAATTTTCAGGCTCTCTCAAAGACAAAGGCAAAGAATTCCAAATTCAGTTTCCAAATTTAATTTTTGTTTCATTTTATTTTAATGTAATTTTATTTTAAAAATTTTATTGTATTGTTTGTTTCATTTTCTTCTGAACTATTCAGTTGATATTTTAGATTCTCTCCTTTTAATTCCACTCCTACCTCTAATGTTCACCCAGATGCCAGTGTCTTTTGGCCAGCTTGGCCACCTTGGTGATTGCCGCAGGCCTCGTGGTGGCCATTGTGTTTGTAGCCCAAGAGGATGGAGCCACGACATTACGGCCACAGACAGCTGTGGTACCTGTCTTCCAGAAAGCCGTGGTGGCAGCGGACACTACCATTTGTTCTGAAGTTGGGAAGTAAGTTGAACATGCAACTTTTTTTCTTCAGCTGCCCTGAAAAAAAAGGCAGTGCCCCACCAGCATCCCTATGTCAATCCGACATAGATTTTTGTAGGATTGCTGTAGGATTGGTAGGATTACTGTAGGGACAGGTTCTCTACATTAATCTCACAGTGGCAAGCTGTAACAAGTGGATCTATGTAGGAACGAAGTCATTTCTATATTCTAGCTTGACGTCAGTCCTGTGTGTTGGTTTTTCATAGGGTTACTGGCTGGGTAATTTCCGGGGCATAATGTGAAGTTAACACCCTCTTTCTGCATGGCAATAGCCGATGAATCGGTTCTTCCGCTGGTCATGTTTGTGCCAGTCACTGATGTATCGGTGCACAAGAATGCTATGTCATTATGTTTCAGGAAGAAAGAAAGTAGACTTTCTATTCATAAGTCTTGGTGTAGTTAGTCTTCATTCATCTCCCTCACTATTTTCTTCCTGTATCGGCAAATGTGGAAAAATTCGTGGTGCACAAAGAGTTAAATAAAAAAAAAGTATGTATTTGGATTTTGATCTTGCAGAGGTGGAAAAGTTTAGTTAAAAATTAAGGTGATCATATCATTATAAGTCCTGCAATCACTCACCTAGGGCAAACAGCACTTTTGAGTGATGGGGTTTTATATGATCTGATCACCATTTCCAGCCGGCAATCTAACAGTAACAGAAGTCCGTTGTGTAGGATTGCAGTAGTGTTTGTTCGTTGGAGTGACATTGTTCCCACGTAGACAGCTGGTGCTGACAATGCGCCATCGTCGGTTTGATGTAGGATTCGCCCTTTCGGTAATCCTACCATTCCTATAGAAGTCCTATGCAAATCAACATCAGACTGACAAAGGGATGCTGGCAGGGGTGGCTCTTAGTGAGTGGGCGGGTCTTGTAAGAATATGACCCAATCATCATTGATAGAGGGTGATGGTCAGAGCATTGTGAAATGGCCAGTGAAATTCATTGATTTTTTCTTTTCCGCAAATCGGTAATGAAATTTCAAGCCAGAGAAACATTTTTTTTTCAGAATTACAGCAGTTTGAAATTTCTGTCTGGTCATATAAGACCCCATCACTACAACACAAGTTAATTTTCAATCGACTGGCACAGTTGTGAGAGTTTTCATCCCCTTTACAAGAAGTTTCAGATTTGAACCTTTCTCAGACAGGGGTAAAGCACAATTAATTACTCAAGCTGTTTTTAAAACACTCACTTCGTTTGGGGAGAAATTTATGTCAACTTCATCACATGAAAGATATTAAGTCTTAGAAGACGATGGGGGCCGATGATCGGCCCTGTTATTTGATAGTGAAAAAAATGAACGGGCCTATTATCAGCCCATGGAGAAAGTACTTCTGGTAAGTCATGTCATGGACTTGAAGCCAGTCCGAATGCTTGTTTCATAAAATACTGTGCGTATCAATGCCCGGTCTTCCTGCTGTTAAAAACACATATCACTTTTTGTCCCATGAACCCCCAGCCCCGTCTTTCTAGATGGGTAACATCCAAAATACTCCCATCTCCAAAGGATTAATATCTCACTGGGGATATTGAGTACAAAATGAAAATCCCTCCTGTATTGATATTAATGAATTGTGTTTGTTCACAGAGACATTCTCCAGAAAGGTGGTAATGCAGTGGATGCCAGTATTGCCGCCCTTCTTTGTAGTGGGCTGGGCAGTCCTCAGTCTATGGGCATTGGAGGTGGCTTCTTCATGGCCATCTACAACAGGTAAATAATAGGATGTTGTTGGGGGTGCATGGTAATTTTACATTACAAGCCATTGCTGAACAGTGAACATGACTCAGTATTTTCTCTGCCTGGCTTTGTAATTTGACTACAGGCCCTAACAACATTCTACATAATATTGTCGTGATAAGAAAAACAAGATCATATTTTGCTAAGGTTCCTTGTCATGTTACTTCAAATGTAATAAGCCTGTTAATAAGCTATAGTATGTTTAAATATAATGATGCATTAGATGTGTATATCAAGTATGTGCTCTTCAACACTCTGTGTAAGTGAATTTCCCCCATGAGATCATAAAGCGATTCGTATCGTATCTTATGATGTACTCTCCAAAAATCGTTTCACAGGATGCACAAAAACTATTTTGTGTTGCCCTATACTTCACTCTTTGTTGGGTCTCCACTCTGTGATGACCAAACCAAGGAGTCTTACTACCCAAAAAAAAAAAAGAATCAGAGGGGAGAGCATTTCGTCGTGGTGCAATTTTGCCACTCTTTTCGTTCGCTCAACGCCGCAGCCTGAAAAACAGTTTAAAAAATTATGAAATTAGTTTTCGTAGATGTCAAATAATCTAACCGAATTGCTTTTGTATCAGCCTATTGTGTTCATTGAAGTTTCAAGCAAATCTTTTAAAGATGGTGTCATGGTGGTAAAATACAGCAAACTTTTTTTTTGCTCCCTTTGATGAGCCTAGAGGATGGGAGACTGCCTTTGACACATGTTAGCTTGAAAATTAATTAGATGGACAGAAGTGTGGATAGAAAAGGAGAGACTGGGGAGAGAGAGGTGGGGAGAGGGAGAAAACAACATTGATCAAAACAAGACTAAGAAATGTTATTAAGGATGAGTACAAATCCAATTTTCGTCCTTGGCCTGTGCCTTCGCCGGTTCTCTACTTGTTAGTCATACAAAATTGTAATCTAGATGGAAAGATAAAGCCCATATTATTTTATAGAAAGCCCACATCATTCTGTAAAACAATGTTAAAATGAAATTAACCTAAATTAGTATATAGTCTTTTTCATACCACATCAGAATATCTCAGCACAGTGGTTCTCAGTGTGGGCAATGTCGCTTCCTGGGGGGGGGAGGGCAATTTTAATTTCCAGGGGGGCAAAAACAAAGAAAGGAGTGATGGGGGGGGGGGGGGAATGATAGGCAAAGACAGTCATGGATGGAGGACAGCTTGAGGGGCAAATACAAGGGGGGAGGGGGGGCAACCATTGACATTCAGCACAACAGAAAAGGCCTATTTTGTGGTGTATTTGAAAAATAATACTTTTTGTTTTATAATGAATAATCAAATACTCCTGTTGTCATTAATAAAGTTTTGAAAAACTTAACATCATAATTTGTGTGTAGTCTGTCTTCTTGTGAAATGTATCTGTTGGGTCTGAGTAGGGATTGTAGGGGGGGGGGGGGGATTTGGAGCCTGAAAGGTCGATTGGCTGAAAAGGCTTGAGAACCTTTGGCTTAGTGCAACAGAGACAGTTTTTGCCTATACTGTGGATAACTTTCTAATGGTATGTAAGATCACAGATTTGCAATGAGATTAGAATTGGCTGTTAGTTCCTGTGCTTTGTGTAAGAGATAAAAAAGAAATGTCTTTAATTCATCAAGAGATACAGTGTTCAAGACCACCTGCTACATGTCAATGGTGAAGCTACTGAATTAACACACTGAGGCCACCTGTCACAGTAGAACATGGTACAAAGTTATGACAGTATGTGGCAAAAAAAACAAAAAGAAAGAAAGAAAAAAGGAACAGTTGTGTTTGCAAAGCCTCAGAGCAGTGACGGGTGTCACTTAAAGCACTTAGAATAATGAAAAAGAGACTCAGAATGAATCCAATTACCACATATAAGTATTAAATGATAGTATCTTCTAGGCTGATAGTGGAAAAAATAAAAAATAAGAAAAAAAGGAACAATTGTGTTTCCAAAGCCCCAGGACAGTAATAGATGACAAGAAAAGAGGACATTTAATCTTCGTATTTGTCATTACTGCAGCACATTAGACCAGATGGGCATCAGCTGATTTTGATCAGCAGACTGATTGGTTGGTTACAAGATGACCTACAGTTTCAGCAAAACCAGTACATTAAAAAAGAGAAATAAAAAAGAATGTTGTTGAACAGCTGGATAAGTGCCACAGCGCATTTTAAACAAGTGTCAAAATGTGCATTTGTTACACCTCTTCTACATACTAAAAGATCTCCAGTTTTTCAGAAAATGGAGATAAAACAAGCAAGAACTAAGGTCGCCATGTTTATTTATATTAGAACAAACTATATTGGAATAAACTATCCAGCCAACTCGTTTTTTTCTCATTGAAACTCAGTGCTGTGACATCGTTAACTTACTAGTGGGCTGATCAAAACTGGCTACTTTACCAGGCCTGACGAAAATCCCTGGCACTATTATGAAACCCCACAAGTGCACATGATCTAATTTTACAAGACAGGGAAAATTTTTTTTTACTTGAAATGTATTCCACACCTAAGTACTTAATACATGTGCATTTTTACATATATGTACAAACAAGATAGTTTTTTTTGCCAAATTTTAACTTTGCTTTAAGCCTTGCTGCGACCTCCCAGTTTTTTTGTGGTTTTTATAATATTGTTCATTTGGAACAAACTATCCAGCCAACTAGCTTTTTTCTCATTGAAACTCAGTTTAAATGTGTTATATGCCTTAAAGGCATCGTTTTTTTTCTTTCTTGTCTTAATATACCGGTATGTCAATTGAGTGAAAATACTAAATGTTACTCTTTGTGCAGAAGTTAGTCAGTGCCACAGCTGTCTTTCTGCAATTTACATAAAAGGGACAGCTTTATTGCTTTGTTTTAAATGTATCTGTCAGGTCAACCTTGTCATAAAAATGGTTTTTTTTTTTTTTTGAGGGGGGGGAGGGGTGTTGATGAATTTTATAAAATCTTTTTTAGACCTCCCTTCATCCCAATGTGTTAAAGTCCTAGTGAAACAAGCAATTTTTGCTTGAGCTTTTTTTTTCTACATGATACACATTGGCAAAGCAGAAGTAGGTCAGTGTCACGAGCAGAGTTAGGGTCTTGGGGATGTTACGACTGCACGAGAGGCAGCTAACTCACACTCGGACACAACCACACAAGAAAAGTATTAAATAACTTGAGCGTATATATGTCAGGCCGGTCAGGCCATAGTTTACATAAATATTAATAACAAAACAAAAGACAATAGGGGTATATATTCAAACCAAAAAACTCTAATTAATAACTTAACCAATGATATTCATGTAACTATGGAGGTACTGCAATCAATAGCAAATAGGTATATTATACGAAACTAGATATCAATTTAAAGTGACAGTTGAGTCGCCACTGGCCAGTCGCCAGGCAAACTCTCCATAAATCATATGGGCTTGAATGTTAGGAGAGCCCAGTACGTTCAAAGCCTACAGAAGCACTCTTCGGCTTGTAGGTAATTTAAGCAGTTGCCAAAAGACTATATTTTTATGCACAATCACTATTCAATTCATCAACAATGTGCTATATTATTCCAATCATACTATGGCAATAGATCTATGATACAGGACACTCGTGGTCGAGTGCCAGCTGGGGTTTCCTTAGTCTTCCTATGAGGCTGTAGTTCTCTCTCTATCTCCGATCTCTATTATGCTTGAATAAATAAGATATAGTACCATTGGTCACGCCTACTGGTAGGCGCGAACATCAATATAGCGCAGCGTGGGCTTTCAAAGGTCAGCCCACTCAGACCTTTCTTTCTAGAGCTCAGTCAGTCCGTTAGCAAGGACTTCTTGTCTTCAAAGCACACAGTTCAGGTACTGGTCAACCGCAGATACTTCACGACACGATGCTTCTGCTCGTCTGTATTCACTAAATCTGAACGTTACACAATGTTATATACTATCTAACTACCCAGCGTGCTAGTCCGCTGGCCCAATTAGTTCAGCTATCTCATAGGTCGAAACCTCCCCCCATTTTAATTGTAGTAATACGTCTGCACTATTCTACCAGCCAGTTAACGTGCAAAAACTTGTCTAGTCATAATTAACAATGTCAACTAGCCCCACCTTGTTTCACCCCTACTCCATTACTTATTAATCACGAACATTAAAACCGACAAGCGTGCATCTAACAGTTTAACTTTACATTTATTTACTCACCAACTATAATTTGGCGAGGACCGTTCAAGGCCACCAGCCAATTTCTCATGGCCCTGGTAAAACAACAACAACTCACTCTCTGCGTGAGTTTTAACAACATCTGAATCATGACACATCCCCCACCCCAGTTAAAATTTGCAATTTTAACGATATAAATGATTATCGTAAGGGGAAGGCATGAGCCGAGAAATTGCTCGAAAGGTTAACTTAACTAAGAATACTAGGTAATAACTAAGACTAGTACTAAAGTTGAAAAAAACCTACAGGACGGGTATCATTGATGGACAAAACTTCATGAAAATCTTAAGGCTCCGTCCAAAAGTATATATCTCTCTGAGGATTAAATCTTACCTCTAAATACGTAGACATTAACAATCATAACTCGAAAATTTTAGAGTACAACATTGCTCCTGTGCGAATGTCATCAGGAATGCATACATACAATGAATAATACTCAAGAAAAGATAACTATAGTAGCATCGATGGCATTAGTGGATCTGGACTCCTGGTCTGCCATGACTTCTCGTCCTCGACCCTGGGCAACAACGTCTGGTGTGGCCAAAATACGGGTCGACGTCAGTAAAATAGCTGTTGGAACAAAGGAAAGCACAGGGGTAGGTGAAAAGTGTTCACAATGGGTGAACAATATGTGATACCATCCCTCGGTCTCTGAATGAGGTGTCAATCCCATCCAACGCCAATACATATGACAGACCTAAATAGGAGAACAAAATTTCCGGGTCTATCACAACTACAAATTTCGGCATAGTTAAGCTTAATTAACACTAACAGAAGCGTCCTTAAGATAAATTAATCTGATGTTCTCGTTTAAAATCCGCGTAGCCCTCGTCTTGAGTTAAGAATTATATAGCGCTTCTTGCATTCAACAATAATCTAGATCGCAAATAACATTACACTTAAATCTTTTCAATATCCAATCCGGTATAGATGAGATGACACGAAGCGATAGCAGTTAATTTAATGCGCCGTTTCCGTACGCAAGCCATGCACACGTCAAGTGTCACAGTCATCTCGGTATATAATCACATTTGGTATTACTTTAGATGGTCCACGAAACGCGGAAAACCATAGTCATAATCGGTTGTAGGCCCTATAAAAAAACAACTCCATACTTCTCCAAAACTTCTTAAAACGCGACCACGCAGTGTCCTCTGTTACCACTGCAAAAAACTCTCAAAAACGCGAACACGCAGTGTCCTCTGTTACCACTGCAAAATATCTCAAAACGCGAACACGCAGTGTCCTCTGTTACCACTGCAAAATATCTCTCAAAACACGAATACGCAGTGTACTACGTTAGCACTGCCAAACATCTCTCAAATAATCGAAAAATACCAATATCATCCATCCCACGAGGCAATCTCATTATTGCTCTCCTCGGGTCGACGTCATACGCAGACGACTAAAAAAAAGTATCCTCAATATATATATTTCACATAGCTCTTATATTGATATCACCTCGACACTGATACAGACTTTTCCCCTGAGACAATTTATTGCTCCTTCGGGCGGCGGCACCAGCCGACAATAAAACCAATACTCACTATTCATCACTACACAAAAAAAAGGTCACCTCTCTAAACAGTCTAATACTGTCCTCTCGGGAGCCCGTCAATTTAAAGACGAGATCGGTATAAATTAATAATTAGCAAGAACTGGCAGTGTACTCACTGCACGGATTCCAACAATTCAATAATAGTTGTCACTTAAACAGTGTTGTCACTCTACAGCACAGGAGGGTTAATTTTTAAAAACTTTTCCCTCTCACCAAGCCAAGTTACCTCTTAAAACCCGCTCAACGTGTCAAAACACGTGAATCAATGGAAGTATGTAATCAAAAAAAATAAATAAATAAGTGTAACCAAGAAAGATAAATACTAGATCTATATAACGAATATATAAAAAGGTAATACATTACAAACAAGACGCAAGACTAACAGATCGAATGATAAATTACAATAAGACGCTAGACTAACAGAAATCACGAACATTAAAACCCACAAGCGTGAATCTAACAGTTTAACTTTACATTTATTTACTCACCAACTATAATTTGGCGAGGACCGTTCAAGGCCACCAGCCAATTTCTCATGGCCCTGGTAAAACAACAACAACTCACTCTCTGCGTGAGTTTTAACAACATCTGAATCATGACAGTCAGGTTTAGAAAATTTAGCATTTACCAATGATAAAAAGTCAATGAACTGCCAACATAGTCTAGTCATCCTTTGTGAACATTGTAGGTCTGTTAATAAGATCACTATTCACATCCGTTGTTGGACATCTATTACTTGGACTCATCGAGTTGAAAGCAATAGTGATTTTGTTATACCGAAAAACCTTGAGTTGAAGTGTTAAAAAGTACCCCCCCCCCTTTCCAAAAGATGTTTTTGTTTGATTGTTGTGTGTTTGTTGTTGTTGTTTTTTTTGTGCAAAACCTGATGCTACCAACAAATAAAAAAAAAACAAGAATTACACTTAATTCTTTAAAAAAATTAATTCAGAATGAAAATTTCCTCAACTTTATACCAGGCCATAGCTCAACCCCACAGCATTTTTGTCTTTGACCAAGAATCCCAGCCAATACTTTCAGTGTCTTCAAGCCACATATAAGCTGTGCCACACAAAAGGGGGAGAAACCAAAGCTTCACTGCCCATTCTTTGCAAAATCATGATAGTAAAATGCAGTTTTAATTTTACAGCTATGTCACTTATTTTTATGGAGTTTATGGGGACAAGGTGGTCAAGAGGCAAGGTGCTCGCTGAAGGTACCGGGTTCGAATCCCGGTCGGTGCAGGCATGTTGGAATTTTGGGATTTTTCACATATTTACATGTCACAGATCCTATGGTAGGTAGGATCAAGCACCTAGTCTTCTCGCATAAGGACAAAAAATTCGGAGGGCCTGTATGCACGTTGCGCACATTAAAGATACCCTGGCATTTGGAAATCAAGAAGAGTAGGCTGAACCCCCTCAAAAGAAAAAAAAACAAAAACGACTGGCGCTGCACTGTGGCGACGATGTGTCTGCTCCAGATGCAATTGGGCTGCAATGACACAAAGGCAAATTTCCCAAATGGGATTAAGGGGGGGCGCAGGTCCTGAAGGCGATTTTTGTTATTATGAGAAATAGACAATTTTAACTATTATAATCGAATTCAGGATGTCTGAATTAGCAGAAAAAAAAATGTAAAAAAATTTGTTTGTCATATTGTTGCCATGGAAGCGCCGCCATCTTGGATTTTGAGTCCCCAAAAAGTACCAAATTCAATATAGATAGGCTTCGCCAAATTTTACTGGATTTATTTGAAACTTCTCTTATGTCTTATTCAATCCAATTAAAAACTTTATACAGAAGGGAATTTTGATATCTCTGACAGATCTTTTGTTATAAATTTTGAAAATGGTATGTAGCCAATTTCCATTTTTTCTTATTTTCTATCACAAAAAAATTCAACCAAAAAAAAAAAATGAAAAGTTAAACAAACTTCCTTCTGTATGAATTTTTTGATTTGTTCAAACATGTTTTTAGCCAAATTTTATACCAATTGGTCAATAAATAAAAAACTAGTTCACAAATCACTGATCAAAAGTGCAATTTCGAGAAAATCGCATTTGAAAGTTTTTTTCAATAAAAATGTTATTGAAACGTGGTACACATGGCTAAAGTCATCATTACTGGTGTGCTGAGCCTCAACAATGATTTCCAAACCACCAAAGGCTTATGACAGATGTGTACGGAGGAGTAGCCTAGGGGTTTTGATAGCCACACTAAGATGTTATTTAGGGCTAATTTTGCAGCCCAATGCCATGATTCTTATGCCTTTTTCTTGACCCCCCCCCCCCCCCCCCACCTCACTAAAAGGCATATTTCAGGGTTATAAACATTCAAAATTGACATTTGGTTAGTAAAATAGTGTTCCTAAATGGATAAACTAACCGAAAAGTACAAAATCGCAATATCGGTATTTTTAAGCCCAATTTCGATTTCAGGACCCGCGCCCCCCCTTAAAGAAGTATACAAAGTGCAGACAACATAGTTGTATGTAGGCCTGCTGACCATGCTGTCACATTTTTCTCATGGTTATGCCCTTTGGCCCACTGCCAACTCCTTTCAGTCCTCAATTGGGCATCTCTGAAAAGTTGCCCTCATTTGGCGCCGCTGGTAAATGCTGGTAACCTTGTAATGAAATGTGTACATCATTGCTGATTGAAGAGGTGGCAAATAGAGCTAGTTAGGAGTTTTGAGTTAGCAGTATCAGAAAGTTACCACTAGTTTTTTTTTATATCTTGTAGGACCACAGGGGTCTCAACTGTGATAGATGCGAGGGAGACGGCCCCTGAAAAAGCAACTGTGGACATGTTTAAAGGAAATTCCAGTGCTTCATCCCAAGGTATGGCAGTTTGTACATTTTACATAGTTGATTCATGATAGGTGTGACAGTGAAACAGGGATGTAGAGTCATGCCAGTTGTATGAGTCAACCACAATTACTGTCAGCTGTAAATGTAATGTAAATTTAATAATTAACTTGCATAGTGCTCAATTCCCCCCCCCCCCCCCCCAAATGATGCACTCTAAGGTGCTGAACTAAAATTAAAAACAGGATTAACATGAGATCACTTCATCATGTTCCCATTTATACACATTAACATACACTTGATCTACTCTCATCCTCAAACCTGAAAGACCAAAAAGGGACATCATTCAGTTTCAGTGAAAAAAATATAGAAAGGAACTTGATGGTAGGAATTATCCTCCTTAGAGCTGACCTGTATCCTATGGAAATTTTCATCCACCCTCAGCCTGTGGGAAAGAGTTCACATATCCAAATCATTTTGAACTTCCTACAATTCTTTACAGACTGTCTCAGTATATTTTTTTTCTGGTTGAACAGGTGAAGGGTAGGGTTGGGGATAAGATTGGGTTCAGAGTTAGGGATAAGGACAGGGTTTGGGATAGTGTTAGGGTTAGGAATAAGATTGGGATCAGGTTTAAGTTTAAGGATAGGGCTTCAGATAGGGTTAGGTTTAAGCATAAGATTGGGGTTAAGGATAAAGACAGGGTTTGAGATAGGGTTAGGTTCAGGATTGGGATCAGGGTTTGGGATAAGGACAGGGTTTGGGAGAAGGTTAGATTTAGTGATTGGTTGGGTAGTTGGGATAAATGAAACTCTTTCCAGCCTGTCAACTGTATATATTCACATATCATTGTGTATTCATAAAAATGCAAAATAAGCAATTTGCACCTAGGTTCAGGCCTGTCAAGTGATTTCATCCATTTTCTGCCCAGTGAAGATTTTCCAGCCTGGCCAATGATAAGTTTCTTGTATTGAAACCTCATGCAAAAATGAGTGAAAATTGTTTGCAAATCACATAGAAATACATGATGTAATTTCCTTAGTTAAGATGTATTCCTTTGCTTCCTTCTTGTCGTTGTACTGCTCTACACTATTTCTTCTCTTTGCTCAGGCAATGCTGAGTGATAAGTTATAAATCAGTACCAGGCTGACTCTCAGAATCAGAATACAAGGTGCCACTCAGGCTAAGGGCACTGCATGTATGAAAATAATTACATGAAAAAAAAAAATGTATATATATACACGAATGAACTGCTTCTTGCTGTTTGCAACTCTATTGAACTGCTTTGTCATCAGTGTCTGGCCCAGAACGGCAGCCAGCTTAACACGTGAGATAACTCAAATACACATGTCCTCTTTAATTTGAATTAGAAATCTTGGATGTTTCTCAGTTGACAGTGTATAAATAAATATTCAAAGTGTGGAGTGGATGTGATGAAATCAGGCTTGCAGCGAAAGACCAAATTGCTGAGAAAACCCTTCCGAAGGGGGAACATTTTCTATGGGAATTGAGATTGTCTTTTAATGAGAAAAATTAGCCATTTTTCTGCATTCTTGAAATCTTTTGTGTGAAATCATCCTAGAAATATTTTATTTTAATTTTTTAAAGAGGTATGAAAATTTCACCTTTAGCTTGATTTCTTCAGATCCACCTAGTACCTACGTATACTTTTTTTGAGACACCCTGATGTATGAAAAGTCTGTTGTCGTGATACTGGCAGGTAATGCATCATTTTTTATATTATCCTTAGGTAAATTGAGTATAGCAGTTCCAGGTGAAATCAAAGGTTATTGGCATGTTCATCAGAGGTATGGAAAACTTCCGTGGAAAGATGTGTTTGAGCCAGCAAAAAAAATGGCAGCAGATGGATTCCCTGTACCGATAGGTCTTCACAAAGCTATTTTAGACGACGAAAAGCTTTTAACGACGGAACCTTCTCTCAAGTGAGTTGTACATGTCAAGGAAGTCTTCCCTAATTTTATATTGCTATTGCCAAGAATAAGTCAGATTGAGTAGTCTGTGATGTCTCTCCAAGACAGGTTAATCTGCCTGGTGTATGTTTATGACCTCTCTATATTTTATTGTAGGCTACACTTATTGGCCTTAATTGGCTAATAAGCCCAACCCTTATTTGTCTAAAAGGAAAATTCATGTGCCCTTAGTCAGAATTCTCAGCAGAGAATCAGTGAGTTGCACATTCACTATGAAAAAAACATCCCTACAGAGGACTAACCCACCAAGGGAGCTCTCTTGGGACCCCCTGTACGTAGGTACGCCTAAAGTCGCATCCTTGTGAGGATCCATATGTACCCCTGCAAATTGGCAAATAAGTCATTGTCCACTTTAGTGAACGAGGCCATCTCTCCATCCTTCCTTTGTATCACACACTATGCCAATAACAGACTGTCGATGCATACCATTCAATTTCCGGAATTGGCACCAATGAGGCCTAGCCTGCCAATGGCTCATTGGACAAATTGGTCAAATAAGCACTTCGTTTATTATTTTAACATGGACACGCACGTATTCATGGGTTTTTTTTTTTCTTGTATCTTTCAGGGTTGTGTTTGTAAACAATAAAACAGGAAAACTCTTCAAGGAAGGAGAGATAATGAAGCGTCCCCAGTTGGCCGAGACCTACAGAATCATTGCTGAAGAAGGGGTTAATGCCTTGTACAATGGTTCGCTGACAGATCTGCTCATGGAAGATCTACAGGACATAGGTGGGTTGTGTTTTGGACCTGTGTGCATTATGATTCTAAATAGCAACCTAACTAGAATTGTCATGGATCGAAAAGCCTTTTCGAGTGGAGTTAAATGATTTTTTTCTTTCACCTCTGTCAGTAGACAGTTTTTCAGCTCAGTATAACTTTCTGGCTGTGAATACAGTTACGTGGTAGTATTAGGAAGTAGTTATTATTACTGTTTTGTAACTGTGTTATGATATGTAAGTGTCTTGAAAGTTTAGCTGGGACATATAATTATGGACACCCATGGAGATCATATGCTCAGAGATTGGGGTGGGGTGGGGTGCCCCCATTATTGAATGTTATGTGTCGGATGCAGTCTCCCATCCGCATTAATGTGCTGCGCATGCCATTCCTGTAAGGGAAAGGTGCACCGAATGGAACGTTCTTTAATGGCCAACGAATAGTAATTAGCTCAAAGAAAAGAAGGAAAATATCTAAAACTCCTTAAAAACAAGCAGTCGAGTAAGGAAAAGGATGAACTGACAGACTATATTCAACCAAAGTCTATCCGCACACAGGCCTGTCAAGCAGATGACTTATGGCCAAATTTGGCGAGGCTTGATTTGGTACTTCAGGAGATGACCTCGGATGAATGGGATCAAAATCAGAAATGTACAGTAGATTTTTTTCATTTTTCAGATTCCATCATCACTCGCAATGATCTGCTCCAATACAAAGTTTTGGAAAAAAAGCCTGTCAAAGCCACGTTGAAAGGTGGTGTCAAGATGGTGTCTCTTCCCCCTCCAGCCAGTGGACCAGTGCTAGCTTTCATACTAAACATTCTAGATGGTATGTAACCCACGAAGTTTATCAGAGATTGTCACAAATCCCAGACTGGGAGATGCGATGGTTATAACAGGACAACAATCACGAACGAACAAGTATAACACTTAACAGAACAACCCATCAGACTCACACATTTATTAAACATAAATATAAAGATAAGGATAACAGTGCAATTACATACATACATTATATTCTTCAAGTTAACTGCCGTCCACGGCCTTCTTCCGTAAGCATACTTCCTCGGGTCCACAACCCGGTAATTACTTCTAAAGACACCTCGGCCTCAGCCTCTCCACTCAGGGTCTTAATGACACACTAGTATTCTTTCACACCACAGTCTCTCAATAGCGCCTCCCTATGGCAATACACCTTAGCCTCCTATACACCTCACGTGGCCATAGCACGTTAATACTTCAATTCACATGAATATCTCATTCGCACAGTAATACATCCATGTCACAGTAGTACATCTTAATAGCACATTCACGATCATATATACATCCCTGTCTGTGGCCAGACTGCCACAACTCATGTGCCTCTACTGTCCTGCACCGACAGCTTCACTCCTGGCCTATGTGTGGCCTTCGGCCCTATGCTGGCCTATCCCCTGTGCTCACCGTAGGCGGCTCTTCGGCCCGACCCCGGCACCTACAAAAATAACATTACATTGGTATAATACCATACCATTTCTAATCACTTCACCCCTCATTACAACTCATGAAGCGTACACACAATAGTTCACATTTCACTCACCAAACATCTTACGGTAACACCTCCACCGTATTACACCCTACTCACTCTCGCTACAAATCCATGAAGCTAACTTCCATCTATCGCTCATGGCGCACATTGCTATATACAGTATCAAGGACTTCCACATTCCTCACATATACTTATTTACATCATGGTCGTAGACGAATATAATACATCAATATAATTATCAATCATCGTTCCACCTACCAGTCATCACTGGAAAACACTGTCACAATCTCCCGACTGTTCTCACTCACGTCCGTCCCCTGGGACCTTCTAACTTGCAGTGATAGTAGTACAGCGCTCTCGCCTCATGCAGACCCCCCCACTCACAACATGCACGCTTTTCATTACCCGTGGGCCGTGGGTTAACTTTACTCTACCCCCTTCCCCTGTAACTACTGATCCCAGCTCACCTGCTCGTGACAGAGATGATCATTCTCTGGACAAATCGAGAATTTTAGATAATTTTTTTTCATAACTAGGAGAACTAGTAGAGAATCTAGTAGAGAATCTAGTACAGTAGTAGAGAATTCACTAGCAAAGGACAAAAATGATCAGTGTTCTCCCTCTTCTCAATCTCTCCTTTTGTGTCTGCCCTAGCCCCCCCCGTCTAATTAATTTCCAAGCTGAACTCATGTCAAATACAGTCTTCTATGCATTTGGTTTACGGAACTGGAAGGGATCCGAAACAAAGTTCACTGTATTTTACTGTCATTACAACGTTTTTAAAAGATTGCCTGAAATTTCAGTGAACCTCAGCAGTTTGATACAAAAGTGATTGGATTAAATTAGTTGACACCTAAGAAAATTAATTTTATAATTTTTTAAACTGATTTCCAGGCTGCAGCGTTGAGCAAAAAAAAAAGTGGCCAAATTGCACCACAATGAAATGCTCCCGCCATTAATTTTTTTGTAATAAGATGTTGCTTGTTTTGTTTTGCAGGTTACAACCTGACCTCTGCAGACATTGCAACTGATGAAGCCAAAATTCTCTCCTACCATCGTATGGTCGAAGCCTTCAAATTTGCCTATGCTAAGCGCTCTGATCTGGGGGATGAAGATTTTGTTGATGTTACTGAGGTAAAGTATAGTGACACCCTGAAAACATTATATAAAAACCACAGAAAATCTGTTGGGTCGCAGCAAGGCTTGAAGTAAAGTCAAAATATGGCAAAAAGAAAAAGTTGTAGGTAGCAGTTGGTTTTTTTTTTTTGGTTTTTTTTTGCGTAAGAAATAATACAGAAATGATACAGTCAAATGTATCGTTTCTGCACTATTTCCTACATGAGCCTTTGCTACATATAGCAGTATACTGGTGGTTTCAGGATAAATAGATATGAAACAGATAAGGCCTTTACCCATGTGATATGCAGTATTGAACATGATGGTAAAAACTTGTAAAAGTACTAGACTAGAAAACCAGAAGATAGTTAAACATGAACGGGTAGAAATCTATGTTTTTGGACTGACAAAAGTTAGCAAGAAGTGTAGCCCATGATAAGACCTGGTGTTCACTAGCTGATGTTGATGGGCCGACTTGATGGTGACATCACGACATTGAGTTTCAAGTCTACGCGAGGCTTCAGTGACGTCCAATGTCTTGAGGTTCCCATCCAACTGATGGGAGGATCGAAATCAAATGAGGCGTACCTAGGCTTGAATGTAAAAATTGTAGTCAAATTAGCCATGGGGTATAATAGGCTACAACAGTAGTGTCTTTATAATTTTTATAATTGTTTTAAATGTGTTTCAGAATTTCTTGTCTTTCTTAGCTCAGTGCTCTATTGTAAGCATGTTGCATTTTTTTATATTTTATCCCATTCTCATGCTGAATTAATTTTTTAACAAACATATTACACTCTGTCTTTTTGATATTTGTGGCTAGCCCAGAGTTTTGTAAAATACAATTTTAAATTTTTTTCTTGCCGCATTTCAACAATAAAATATAAAGCATCGTAATAAACTTGTATACTAAACAATAAACTTTATTGTACACAGCAAATTTTCATATGAGTCCTTTTCATGCATACATTACAGGGATAAGTTGTAATAATTAAAATGATGTCATTTCTAATTATAGCTGGTGCGTAATCTAACATCAAGGGACTATGCAGATCAGACACGTCAGATGATTACGGATAACACTACACATGGATATAAGTACTATGGAGGAACTTTCTACGACCGCATGACTACTGGGACATCTCATCTGTCAGTGATTGACCGGGACGGGAATGCTGTATCGACGACCAGTACAATTAATGGAAGGTAATTTTCCAACACTGGTAATGTTGAAATTAAAGAATGGCAAAGTTCCAAAATATTATGTAATAAAAAAACTTGCGGGATTTTTCACAAGATCTACCGCCTCTCATATGGTTCGGATTTGCCTGAAATTTTACAGGTGTCTTCCTTTTGACTTGCGAAAAGTTCTTTTTTTAGATTTGGAGTCTAAAAATCGTTCGGATGTATTTTTTTGAGTTGGACCTTTTCCACCAGCCCATGACGTTGTCACTTCCTATGATTTGTTCACTATCATTAAACAAACTGCCCAATGCTCAGATTACTGCCATTTTATTATTGCTGACCTGGTGCATAGGGCGTTAACATGAAAAAGAGAATGCAGTAAGGCTTATCTAAAAACAAAGAAATAAGCAACAAACAGCCACAAACTAAACCTAAAGAAATGGGCAAGGTGAAGCACAACCATTATGATGGTCCAGAACTGAAAGTAAAGTATAAATTTATCCCGGGCAGGGCCAGGGACCTCAGCTAGCATTGCATAAAAAATATAATGGGTTTTTAATTCATGCACTTTATTATGGTTCAGACCAATGTTCCCTCTAATTTTTCCAAACTGATTGAGGGGAACTTTTGATGCTTTGAGCATGAATATTTTAAAGCAGTCATATTCTGTAAATTAAAATGAACTGTAATATTTTGATGTGCATGGCACTAATACAGCAACTGCGCAACTGAGCACCTGTGGAGCTTAGAGGGAACACTGGTCCAGATATCTGACACAATTAGTAGAGACACAAGCATTTTTCAGCCTGAAGAGTTACCAGTAGATACAGTTTTTTAGCCTGCAAATGAAACCAAAAATATTTTTTAAAAAGCTATTCTTATGAAAAATATATTTTACACATCATGCTTGTGTAAATTTTGGGAAGAAAAAATGCAGATTTTAATCAGAGGGATTAGTTTTTAGTAAGACTGGAGGAACTGTAAAGGCAGGTATGCAGAACTCATTGACATTCTCAATCATCACAGGCATAGATATTTTTCCAGCATTTGGCATCCTCAATCACCATCTAGCAAGGAAGGCATAGCATTGATAAAGTACAGTTACTTCCCTCTCAGTTAGTGAGAACTTTAGTGTTTGTAGTAAATTTTCAACAAATTTTTCTGCAAAGCCACTCTGACGCACATCAGTGAAAAAGGCTATACCTGTAGGGCCAAAGCATGTATCAATTGTGCATAGACAGTAGACCCAATAGTTTGTGAAAAATCACAAAAATGCAGAATCCTCGAGTCTATTTCCTTTTAAAAACAGTGCAAAAATCAGTATTGTATTTTAAATACGTTTTCCTCGTATCCCTGGATATGGAGAATTCTTGGGCATATCATGTTGGCAAACCAGAGGATCTCAGTGAGCTAAAATGATTGAATGAACATGCTAAGCAACTGCATTTAGGCCTACATATGTGGGTGGATCTGACAAAACTGGGCTAAATTTTTCTACGTCTTTAAAAAATCAAGATAAAATATTTCTAAATCTAAGACGATTTCAAGCAAAATATTTTAACTGAATGCAGAAAAATGGCTAAACTTTCATGTTGTAAGCAAATCTTAATTTCCACAGAAAATTTTTCCCTCTTCGGAGGGGTTTTCTTAGGAATTAGGTCCTTCCCCTTCAGCCTGATTTCATCAGATCCACTCACATATCTGACACACAAAAGCGCAGAAAGCATTTGAATATTCCATCTCAGCACAAATATGGTTTAGGATAAATGTTTCTAATAGAAAACCCTGTATATGCCTGATGACAGGTTTGGTTCCAAGCTCCGCGGTATGAGAACGGGGATTATCTTCAACAACGAGATGGATGACTTTGCAGCCCCTAATATCACCAATGAGTGGGGTGTACCACCAAGCCCCGCTAACTTCATTGAACCAGGCAAGCGTCCACTGTCATCCATGTGTCCAGCAGTCCTAATTAACCCTGACGGCAGTGTTCACCAGGTGGTGGGTGCAGCTGGGGGCACAAAGATCACCACTACAACTGCATGGGTAGGTACCCTTAGATGTATTTGGGGAGTAATTGATTGAGGCAATTAACCTTTTCTACATTATTTTTTTCTTTCTTTTCTGACGAGCTCATTATACTTCTTTTTTTCTTGTTTGGCACCCCATTAGTGAGTGAGTTTACTTTGTTAAACGTGGTTACATTTGGCCAAGACTATCAGTACTATGTCATCCTGTTAACTGCCTTTTATTCTACCTTTTGTTGTTTTTTTTTATTTTAGTTGCCGTTTGAGAAACAGAGGAGGAATAAAATCTGTTTCTGCAAATGTTTGTTAGTTTTCTACTTGCCCCTGGTCTGTACAGAACCTACGGTTGAGCTCTTACCACTTTCGCGTTTCAAAAGAAGCGTCTGTTGTTAGTCCAAATGCCACAACAGTAATAAAGGTCTGTAAACTGTGGAGGTCCATTCTACAGCGGCTGGCCTTTTTTACATTCTTGATTTGAGGAAAGTTTTGGATCTCATTAAATTCACTGATCACAAAAAGTATTCTTGATTTCTTTTTAATAGTTTACTGTAATTCCAGATTCCTGTCATTTCTAAATGGAAATAATCAAAATTTTTTTTGTTGTGTTAGTTGGTTTAATGTAAATCAATTAAAATACCGTAAAATATAAAATTCCATGTAACATGGGAGCCATGCTATTCTGCTGTGCAAAGGCGGAGCAATGTTTATGTACAGTCGACTCCACTTAAAATGAAGTCGCTTAAAATGATCTTCTTTTAGTATGATGTTTTTCTTTTATCCCTTCCCCAATGCCTCATTTCCGTGGGAAAAAAACGCATAGTATGACATCTTTCTATCCGTTTTTACTCTTTGTGTGATCTCATTTTGAAGTCCCAAAGAGGAAAAAAAATGCTTAGTATGATTTTCCTAAACCGTGTCATGGTCAAAATACACGCCGTCATCTTTCGTAATCGTCGTTTCGCTACAGCTCATACCTGCCATTGCTCTTTGTCTGCCTCGCTTTGTTTACACCTGTTATCTCACTTACCCAGCGTGCGCCCGAGGCGCCATGCATACGACTGGATGTGGTCGCTTTGTCCATGAGTGTAGGATTTTAATTTTATTCTGCTGGCATCACTGATCCCTCGCACTCATGCGAGCTCAAATATGTTGCCATGTATTATTCATCAGGTGGATCGATAATGCAGTATAATAGTAAACGGTGCATCTGATATCGTAAAATTCACAGGGCCACTGATTTTACTCAGGTCGGGCATTGAGAGCGGAGGTTACGATAGAGAGAAAAAGCAAAGGGTTGCCCACGTGGATGTACTGTAATGGTTCTTTTCACCAAACGGTCATGTGAACACGGCCAAGCGCCCGTTTGAAATGACTAAACATGAATATTTACCCAAAAAAAAGTCTTTATAAAGCGATAAAACGCCAAGCCTTTCCGCCTATACCTAATTTTGGGTCGCTGAATTCAAATCTGTGCTAAAAAATAACACTTGATGAAAAAATTGTATTTTAAATTTTTCTTCAAGCATCCCGCCCGTGCTATTTTAAGACGCCATGGGCCTGGCGGCTTGGAGTACGCGAAATTAAAGAAAAACAATCCCACGGCTGAGTGTCGTTGAAATTTTATTGCAGCAGTAAAAGTGAAAAGTCGCACGGGCGAGAGAAAATGACTCGTCTGTTGTGAGTAGGTTGGTCTGAATCCAATAATAATTATGATTTAGAGAAACTTTGTACCGTTGTCGCTCGGCCGTGATTGCACGTCCGTTGTCGCCAGTTTGGTGTGAACGTACCGTGACACGCGTGGCCACAATTGCACAATTGTTTAATTTTTTTTTTTTAACTACGCAGTAGAGATTCTATCGTTTTCACGGGACACGGAGCAAAGACAGTCGGCGCCAGCAAATCCACGAAGGTGTCAAATACCTTGCTCACTCGGTCACCGCGGATGGGCGATGTTTATGTGTTAGTTTAGGCTCAGTGCTACATGATGCGAGTGTGACCAGCGGGAGGGTCTTGTATGATATTCACATTTAAATATAAATATTAATAATACCGGAAAATGCAAGCTATGTTTGTTTGGTTGGCGTATCTTGCATGCTGACAGTCATATAACAACGTAATGTTAAGTTGACTGACAGGTAATATTGTGTGCTAATTTTTGCCCTTTAGTTATAATGGAAACAGAACATTTTGCTTAGAAATGGTCAGACACCATCGCTTTGGGTGAATATTTTTTCTTTCTAAACAATGTCCCCTCACACACCCTAATACACATTGGCCTACACACAAAAAATATCCCCTCCTTAGAAAAAAACAACCAAAGGTCGATCACCTACATAACAATGCCGCTTCCATCATTTATCAACATAGTTTATCTAAGGTAGATAACTTAATAATGCTTAAGATGATTTAACGGATAGTAAGATGTTAAATTTTATGTCCCCTGGACATCATCTTAAGCAATGTCCACTGTATGTGTTTTTTTCATAGTTTTGAGAAAAACACAAAAAACTTGTATGGCATAGCCAGTCTACATATAGAAATGCTTTTATTTATGAGTTTGCCTCTCTGGAAACTAACAGATACATCTATCTACCTTTGACATGAAAGAGTTATGTGTGAGACAAGTTCATAGAGACAATAAGGTAGAAAAAGGACATGCATGGCAGTATTGGTCTGTGCTACATTCAGTAAAGAGACACCCATATATTAACTTTAGCATATAATGGAAAAGGCATGTGTGAAGTTTGTATAATACTTACAAGTTATACTGGTCATTTTGCTGAAGAATAGTGTACGGCTGTCAGTGTCAGATTTCAATGTCCCACCGTCCCCCAGAAATTGATCTTGTATCAGAAGAAAATTAATGTACTACATGAACTGAGAGAAAAGTGTCTGGAATTCAGCTTTGTCATGCTAAAAAAATATATTTGAATTTGAGCTGTAAACTATACAGTTTTTAAATGCATGTTTGAAAAAAAAAAAAGTGGCATGTTTGGTGATAAATGCAATTTTAAATTATTTTTTTTAATCGTTTTCATTGGAAATCATAGAAAATGGAATTGATATACATGTAGAGGATGAGAGGATCAAATTCAAAATCAGATCTGAATTCTTAAGGGGCCACACCGGGCACGTGGCTATTTTTCCACATATATTGTACAGAGCTCATACTCCAGTGTTATTTTAATTCATGTGTTAAATTCTGATCTTTTAAATAAAAAAAAAGTGCCCCTGTTATGCAATTTCTGACGGCCATATTGAATTCTTACCAAAACCTGCTCACAGATAAATTAGTTAGTTTTCAGTGTTTTTTTGCTGAAAGTTGGCATGTTTGTTCAATAGATATATATCTACAAAGTGACCAAAGGGAATTTTGATATCTCTCATAGTTGTAAAAGTTATTGCCCTGACTTTTTGCCTCTTATTTTGCTTCAAATAATTAACTGATTCGTAACCTTGGGTTGAGTTTTTACTTACCCTGACATCAGTAATTGATGCATCAAAATATTCTGTGGTCACTTTGTACATATACATTTAATCTACATTCCCTCCAAAGTAGAGCTTTCTATCTTTAAAACCCACATTTTTACA
This sequence comes from Onchidella celtica, assembly GCA_963931925.1. Taxonomy (NCBI): domain Eukaryota; kingdom Metazoa; phylum Mollusca; class Gastropoda; order Systellommatophora; family Onchidiidae; genus Onchidella; species Onchidella celtica. The sequence continues at coordinate 27,705,958 of OZ007581.1, read as the reverse complement.
GCTGTCCCAGTGACCCAGGAATGCCAAAAATTGTGAATTCGAGAAAATGAGTAAAAAAAGACTTCACTGTCAAAAACAAACCTCACAATAACATCTTTTTAACACATTTATGAGTAGAATCAAGTCAAGAAAACTATTTTATTGCTTAGATAAGATGTCAAAGTACTGAAAAATGGAATAATAGCATTTTTGATATCTCGACTCAAATTCATCTATCCTGCATGGCCCATTAAGCGACAAATGAAATTTTGAGTGAAATTTGACCTTTCTTTTTTCTTTTCTCTTGAATAAGGTGATAGCACATGTGCTGTGGTTTGGACAGAACATCAAGGAAGCTGTAGACAGCAGGAGACTCCATCACCAATTACTTCCACCGTGGATCAATTATGAGACTGGATTTAGCAAGGTAAAATTCTCCACAGCATCTTTATGAGAAAAGACTTTATAAACAATAGGCATAGATTTGAAAACCCCACAACTCTTGCTCAAACAAAAATCAAAATGGCACAAGATTCTTGATGTGATCTTGACCCATTTTCCCAAAGCCATCAGAATGTAAAGGGTTTAAAATATTTGTATATTTGACGATCTCCTTCCGAAAATCTTGTGTTATTTATGTCATTTTTACTTCTTTCAGTGGTTATTTGACTTTGCTGGATTTGTGATGCATGCTTAGTCAAGACCTGTAATTGGTCCATGTTGATTTCATTAGAATGTGTGCAAGGTTTCACACACCAACAGTCAGAGGTCAAGCAAGCATTCATCCACTTGCATATCCAACGTAGGACTGTCTGTATAAATAATGGATTGGTTGGCTAAGTTTTTTTTTAGTAGTATGCCACAACAAATGGTAATTTTATTTGTATTGATTTGAAAATGGTCGAGGGTCTGATACCATTAAGATTAATAAAATATTTCAAAAACCTTTTGAAACTAAAGGGTTTCATGGCGTATCATCTACGTGTTCCGACAAGTTTGTGCCTGTGTAAAAAAGAAATAGCAAGTTTAGCCCATTTGCTGCCAAGCCAAAGTGTCCTTCCTTCCTTTAGACTACCAGAATAATGGATGATCAAGTAGAAAGACAGCAGGAAGTAGTAAAATTAGGAGTGCAAAACAGGCTGATATATTGGCCTCACGGCAGTTTTAGCATAAAACAGTAGAGCCGATATATCAGCCTTGGGACAGTCTTCTGCAACTTATGATGGGCCAATATAATGGCCCTATGGCAGCAAGAGGGTTAACGAAGGCTGTTGTAATTTTTTAATATTTTTTTTATTATAGAATGTCACTGCCCCATTGCTGCTTTATCCTGTCTTCATTTTTAAAAAAAACTTGAGACAGGGCTATTACATGGCATAGCAAACTGTATACTACCATACCCACAAAAATCATGAAAGCGCCTCATCTCTGGGAATAGATTTTAAATTGTTGTAAAGTTGAAACAACACTTTGTAAAGTTTAACTACAAAATGATTATCTCAGAACATGCTGATATGGAGATGGAATCGAAGGCAGTACTAAAGTGACAATAATTATGGGTAGGAAATGTCGCAAAGATACATGAATTTTTTTCAAAGAGTTTCCATTCATTTGTTTATTTATAACCTGTTCTTGTAATTTATTTACACAGCCTGTTCTTAAAGGTCTTCAGCAGTTGAACCACAATGTGACAGAGTTTTCTTTGGGCGCGTCTATAGTACAGGCCATCAATGAAAGAGATGGTTTAATATTTGCTGAATGTGACTTCAGGAAAGGAGGAACGCCGGCTGGATTTTGATGTTTTTGATGTTTCTGTTTCAGTCAGATTTTATATGGTAATACTGTTGTTGAGTTGTTGTTATGATATTGTGGAAAGCTGTAACTCAGTTGAATACTTTAATGGTGATTAAGTCTGTGATTTTAGCCTGCGTGGTTGTGTGAACATTGAAAGCTGTTTGGTCATGAAATCCTGATATTGTCAGTCGACTGCTAGAACCTTGTTAAAACCAGCGAGTATGTATGTATAGAGAGATCTCACTTCCGCCAAATCATTAATCAAGGTCGCCGCGGTAAACAAGAAACTGAAGAATTGAAAGAGACTGTTTTGAACATTCTACCATTGAAGAGAAAGATGGAATTGATTGAAGCGGTGGAGAGTGGGAAAAAGCAGAAAATTGTAGCGTCCGACTTCAACATCTCGGCCAACACCGTGTCGGTCATCATGAAGAACAAGGAGCGTTATAGGGAGCAGTTCTATAGTGGACAAATCGATGTTGACAAGAAAAGAGCCCGTCAAGCCCAGCATGATGATGTTGATTCGGAACTACTCAAATGGTTTTGTTCTATGAGAGGGAACAACGTTCCACTTAGCGGCCCCATTATGAAGGCAAAAGCTACAGCCATTGCAGCCGAATTAGGGAAAGGTGACTGGGAGTGCAACGACGGGTGGCTTTCCTGGTTCAAGAAGCGACACAACATAGTTTTCAAGAATGTCTGTGGGGAGAGCGAGTCAGTGGATGTGACTACACTGGATCAGTGGAAAACAGAAGTTTTGAAGAAAGCACTGGAGCAGTACAGTCCATGCGACGTTTTCAATGCAGATGAGACGGGCCTGTTCTGGCGCCTGTTACCAGACAAGACAATGGCGTTCAAGGGGCAAGATTGTCATGGGACCAAGACAGTAAAGGACCGCATTACTGTACTCTGCTGCAGCAATATGGATGGCAGCTGCAAATGGCCACTTTTTGTCATTGGGAAATTCAAGATGCCGCGCTGCTTTAAAAGGCTGAGGAAGATTCCAGTGCACTATGAAGCAAACTTAAAGGCTTGGATGACGGCGTCTCTTTTCACAGACTGGCTGCAGGAGTTTGATCAGAGGATGCACTTTGAAAACCGTAGAGTCCTGCTGGTCATCAACAATTGTACGGCCCACCCAAAGGCTTTAACACTGAAAGCAACGGAACTTCTTTTTCTTCCGCCAAATGCCACCTCCAAAGCACAGCCATGCGACATGGGGATCATTAACAATTTAAAGTGCCACTATAGGACTGCACTCCTGAAACGTCTGATTGAGCATGTAGACGACGGCAGCGCATTTGAAACCTTCATCGGATCGGCAACGGAGGAGTTGCACAACGGATGTATTGATCTTTTTTTACTCCCCCGACGACATCAACTCAAGCGTAGTCCACTGTATTTAGAGCCGTTTATAAGCTCTTAAATGCCCCTTGGAAATGCACAAACGGGTTTTGTTTATGGCAGCAACCTACTTTCTGCTCCAAGCTAACAGTGGTTTCGCGGAGCCTTCTGTGTGCAAATCGACCAATAGTGAAACCTCTTTATACATACATACTCCCTGCAGGGTGTCCAGGGCCTGGTAAACTAAACGTTGGAGCTGGTGTTAGGGTCTTGTGGTATTTTACATAGAAAACTATGGCTATAGGGGGTATTATACGTACAGTCAGACCAGATCAGTTTTGGATTTGAGTTGGTTGGCAGTCAGCCTCCAGTTGAATTGCAATGTATAATAAGGAAACAGGACGAAAAGCGTAGAAATTCGATCTGGCCGATGGTTGCATCCTGAAAATCAGGCACTGCCTAATATTTGGGATCCGGCAGCCTTGCTCGCATACGTGATTAAAATTCAGAGCCCACGTGACGAGCACTTTACTCTGCCGGCATTAAAATTCCCATTTACAAAGTTATCAAAAACGGCATCTGAACATAAAAATCAAATCCGGAATCAGCATATCAAAATTAGCTCATTCCCTACAGTAACTTTTGTGGGTGTGGACGGGAACTCTCAACACTATCCAGTTTGAAATCTGGACACTGTTCAAAGATGTTTTTTCTTTCACTCAGTATAAACAGAAGACATAATACAGTATATAGGCATTAAAGTAAAGGAAAATCAACGAATCAGGATAGGATTCAATATTTCGAGAAGTTGGCTTAGATATTAGTGTTGGGAAATCCGTGTCCACTCGAGCCGAATATTCAGCATTCCACAGCGAAGCAAAAATCCGCGAGCTGAATATTTGGCTTACGGTAGTGAATGAGTTAAGTCAGAAAAAAGATTTGTGTATTTAAAGTCAATGTATGTTGAATGATGCACAATGCTTCACATAACCAGTTTCACAATTAAAAAATAAAAATCAACACAAGCAAACAGTCTGGAATTCTTCCATTTTTTTTAATACAGTAGTCTCCGCCTAAGAACCCGGTCAACGGGAGGCAGAAAAAGCGAGTTCTTAAGCGGACCGGGCACTTAGGCGGATACCAAAGGATACCACTTATATTTGGCTACCCGTGTCCATGGCTTATCCCCCTTGATTGCTCGGACCTGGGTCGTGACCTCATTATGAAAATTAAGCGATGAACATTAATTTTAAAAAAAAATAAATTTTTTTTGCGAATGGCCAAAGTTACGACTTATGGCTAGCAGAATGCTCTTTTCTTACAGTGATAATTGTGTAACGAATGGAATGATTCAGACTGAACAATCAAGTTGTGAATCAGAGATGCCGCTTTTAGACAACACGCGGCCCAGTGATACCCTGTGTAATAACCACAATCAGCCCTAAGTACATGTGTGCCGTGCAAACCAAGTGCATGGTCAATTACGTATAAAATTCTGTTAGACAACAATAGATGTTAGGTAATGACTATGCTAATTTAGTCTAGGACCGGCCTGCTTGCACACGAAAGACCGAACTGGGCTCCACCCTTTGTACGATTCGCTTCCCCCTACCTTCCCTCCACCCGCTCTTTTTCACTGTACTGTATGGCTTTGTTCTACCCTTGAAAGAGAATTTTGCGTTTAATAATGTGGACATTTTACGTAAAAGTGTGCTCGTCTCTCGGTCAAATGCCAGGTTCTTAGGCGGATTTTTCGTTTCAGAGCGGGTTCTTACGCATGTAAATTACAGTGAAAAAATTCGGTTTCACGGCAACAGCGGGTTCTAAGGCGGATCGGGTTCTAAGGTGGCGAGTTCTTAGACGGAGACTACTGTACAACAAAGAGAAAGATTTCCATGCTTTTAGAACCTATTTTTATGGTACAAAGTGCCTTTAGGTTAACAGATGATAAGAACGACAATCACGCAGAAGCCAATACTCTGGTAGATAGTTTAGAAAGAGTTAATAGTTCATATACGGTAATGTGTGTGCCATGTATTTATTAATAATTTATGTACAACATAATGTTTGCTCAGGTGTAAATGCATAGAGCAGCAATCCTCCTAAAGGAAAGATCTCTATGCATAATGTTGATTTCCCTTTTTAAAATTTTATACCTTTTCAATGTATTCAGGAATTATATTGCTTGCAAAAAAAAAACAACATTAGCTGAGGCTAGTGGTTACTGGTAGTTGTTAAATGAGGCCTTTTTGAAAATTTCAGTCAGAAGTCCTCCATTTTGAGAATTTCAGAATGACATCTTTGAACTTTCAATACAGGTTGATTTTGGATGCCAAATCGCAACCTTAGGTCCTGTTTGTGCTATATCCATTTTTTGAAAAAACTGGAGATCTTTTAATACGTGGAAGAAGTATAACAAAGGCATACTTTGGCTCTTGTTTAAAATGCGCAGTGGCACTTCTCAAACTGCTTCACAGTCCCGATTTATTCCAACTCCTTATCATGATACTAAAGCCATGAACGTTTACCTTTAAATTTCTCAGTTGTGCAAAAAGTGGAATTGGAACAAACAAGAACTAAGGTCGCAGAATGTTGAGTATCTGTTTCGGACCACTGATCAAGGAGAACTGTTTTCTTGGAGGTCTTGCATCTCTATGTTGTTATTCAAGTTATTTGAGAATTTTGCAATACATTCCACTTGCTCAATGTGCTTTATAAACAGTTGCTTAGTTCTTATAAACAATGGATAACTTTGTCCTTTTTTAATAATTTTTTATATATATATATATATATATATATATATATATATATATACATATATACAAAGATCATTCGCATATAAAAATTAAAAGTATTCTTATCAGGCAGAGATTATGTATGCATCTGAAAATGAATAATGATCTACTTTCAAGTCCTGTAGAACATACGTATATGTATATTGCCCTGTGTTTGTTAATTCATACATTCGTCATACATTTTCTTGTTTTAGTATGGTCATCAATGTACATGTACATGTATTTTATTGGCATTTATCATTTTCCTTCACCCTGTCAGGCTAGAAACATGTTGTGATTTGAATACATATTTGTATTTGTATACTTCTTTAATCCCATTTGGGAAATTTTGCCATAGGGTCATGGCAGCCCAATTACAGCTGGAGCAGACATGTCGTCGCCTCAGTGCAGCACCAGTCAGCAGGAAATATACAAAACAGAGCAAAATGTACTGCATCAGTAATGTGTCATGAAATTTAGTAGATTCCTTTTGTTGTTCTTTGTTGTCTTCTTTAGTTCTTTATATAATATTATGTAAGCTGTTATGAACTCTGATGTGCCGTTAAACCTAAGACCACGAAGATGCACCAGAAGAATACCAGAGACACAGCACCTCTTTTACATGTGCATGGTGAATTGTTACATGTAATTGTAAGTAGGCCACGAGTACTCAGTAGGCACTTCTGGTAAGATCTCCTTCTGTTCCACATTCTGCTATAGTCTGTCCATGGCAGTGTTTCTCAACCTTTTTTGTCCCACGCGCCACTTCAATTTTTAAAAAAATGTGCACCCCAAAATGTGATCGGACAAAGTTAGTATACAGTACATAGAAAAAGATAGAAAAAATATTTATAAATATATTCAGTATGAATACATCCCAAGAAGTTTTGATTAAAACTTTATTTCAAGTTTTATTCACCTGTTTAATATTTCAATGGAAGCCAGGGCTGTCAGTGGATAATGATGCCAACCCCTGAACTTCGGCCTAGCAGAATGCTGTTCACGCAAGCGCGATCGACTTCTGTCCAATGCTGATGACTTCCTCTCATGACATGAGTATGTAAAACCAAACAACTTCCCTGTTTGACTTGAAAAATTCTTGCTGTTTTGTAGATGAACGGGTTATTTTAAAATCCCTTGATTACAGTTCTGTTCACGATACAATGTACCTGGCTGTAGATGGATAGCAAAGAAACTGACATTTCAACGCGGATGACCGGACCTTTCTCAATCCCGGATTTTCTCGTATCCGCGGAACTCTGACAGCCCTGGTGAGCCTTGTTCTTGATGCTGGCTGCAGATTTGTTTGATTCAAGGGGCCAATTTCATATTTTTGGGCCATAAGTCACCATGTCAAACAAGCAAACAGGTTATCTGTACAGTTAAAACATGCTGTGTAATTAAGATTTCTCTGAAAAATCTCGACGCCACATTCTGAAGCTTCACACCCCTCTTAACTATTGCCATGCCCCACATTGAGAAACACATGTCTGTCGTTTCTTTCTAGCACAATGCGACCGCTGTTGTGTCGACGTGCAGCCAAACTCAAACTCAAACTGTAAGGAGGCATTCAATGCCATTTTATTTGGGGCAAAATGTGGGCAAGGATCTATAAAAACTATACCTTTGCAGCAAAATTAAATACTCTTCAAACTTACAATACATCGGTTTGTCCAATGGCAGTTTGTTTTGTGAAGGTGACACCACAAGAAGAAGCTTTCAGACTGTGCCTAAAGTAAAATGGCTACTGATGCAATGCAAATAACTGTGACCATCTCATCACTATTCCCTAAGACTGTAAACAGATTTAGCTATTGTTCAGGAGAACCAAAGAACTTATTATATTTTCAGCACAACAGGTCTAGTTAAGAGGAATTTTTGAAATATTTGCTGTTTGATTATTTTTCAGCTTAGGTGTAAGAAACCAAGATCTTTCAATGGGGCTTTGAATGTAGTTGACCATAAATATAAAAATGTATTTTTCCTATTTTTGTTACCATAGTTATTGGGAACTGTCACCATCTCATGTGATTTTGTGGCAGGGCATTGCCTAAAACACATTTCAAGTCAAGCTTTTACATTTCTGCTTCATAATTCGTTTCACCCCCCCAGTTGCAGTCCTGGTAACTGATTTTACCCCAAATGTCAATTATTTTCATTTTTTGTTTCTTAACCCTCTCCTGTCTAAAGCTGGGAAAAAAATGCAAGTCCAATGCTTCTCCATTTGTCATGCCCAGATGCCTAAGCAAAGAAAAATAACTCCGATTGCCTGACGACTGATATTTTTAAAGAAATTTTTGTGCACGTAATAAAAATGGTACAAAGATGTAGATATATGAAAGCCCTTTCAGGAAATATTATATATATGTCTATGAGTTGAATTGAAATTTATTGCAATAAAACAAAGTTTCAACTCAAAAAGTACCATTTTGTTCAGTTTTTCTGCATGTATTGTCCCAAAAAGTCATCGTTTTGAGTCCTCGTGATATTAATTTGCTATAACAGCTATTATCTTGTATACGAATATTATAAAGGGAGCAACCAGTGCATTTGATGTAGAAACATCAACACTGTTTGCACTTCCGATATTCTGTGATTTCAAAACTTACTGACAAAAAAGGTCACAAGCTAGATGCATCCATTTTTATTTTTAACTGAAGAGTGGACATCTCGTTTCTAACGTGACTATACCTCTAAATCAGGCTGCCAACGAAATCAGGCTGCTAAAAGACTTTATAAATAGCACACTGATAGATGTATTCGGGTGAATTGGGCTGATACGAGCATGGTCAGATGTAGTCATATTAGACAGATGCAAATGTGTCGCATTGGGGCCCATCAGGCGGGAATGGATTCATTTTGTCTAAAATCAGCAAGGCTATTCCAATTCATAATATTTGCTGCAATTTAGTTATATACAGAACACTTAATTAATAGAATACATGTACAGTCCAATCCAGTTATCTCGACATGGCTTTTGTCGACATTCTGGGTAACTCGACACAATTTTGAAGTCCCAACCTATTCCTTCTTTAATCCTACTAAATATTTCCCCGTAACTCGACGTGTTGTTCCATTCTTTCCTCTTATATCAACACATTTCTCCCCAACCAGAGCACAATAAGTGCACTAGATCTACTACTGTGCTACTGAAAAATGCCCGCGCAACTCCCCACATATAAGACCTCGAGCTTTATGTCTTTTTGCGGTGCTGGCGTGGCGGGGAGGGGTAAGAGAAGAGGTGTGTGGACACAGAGGATGACCCTTGGCTTCAGTAACGCGAGTGTGGAGTGCCATGCATAAGGCATAAGCGCACGGCAGTAAAAGTACAGAGTACTACGGACTGAGTTGTTTTTTTTCACAAAATATTTGTTTGCCGATGATACTAGGCCTTGACCTAGATCTCTTGGTTAACTGCCATACTGTGTGTGTATCAGTATTATCACTTCTTCTGAAGAAACAGTCAGGCGGAGGTTAAAAAGAAATAGTAGAACACTGCGCATTCGATGTATAATTACAGAATTTCTCCAATATTGGCAAATCTTTGCCACGAAACTCCGTCACACAACAATGATATTGGAGGAACGGGTAGTGATAGTAATAGTATGCCGATAATTGAAAGAAAAAGGGACATAACTGCATTATTTATTGGACACATTTCCAGTAATAGTAATGTTTGATCTCCCCCCCCCCCCCTTTTTTTTTCTCTCCCACCACGAATCTTCTATTTCGACTCTCTCTTTACTCGACACATAGCAGACTGCCCTACTGATGTCGAGATATTAGGATTGCACTTTATTATTAATGTCTGCAGCATTCAACACAGTGCAATGCTATGACAGACATGTTTTTACAATTTTAAGTACATACCAAAGACATGAAAGAGGCAAACAAGACATTCAAATTAATTTCAATGTTTGATTCTACATAGAAAAGTTACTTTTCATAATGAAGAAATGGCCACAGAATGAATATAATTATACTTGAAACATACAACAGTAACAGACGCATAAAAGTATTATGAATGAGGAAATTACCAAGAGCCCAACTATTGACTATGATTTATGAAAACGCAGACATTTTTTGTGTCATAACTCACTGTAACTCAGAAGCCCAGTGCTGCAAAAGATTAATGCAAATATAAATAGAAACAGAAACAGACGGTCCAAGACTTTTGCCACTGCTTGTCACTCTTGACCTTGTTTCCTGCATGAGATTTCCATTGGATGAAGAGCTGCTGATGTCATCACCTTGGGTTCCAGGATATTCTCCTTAATGTGCTCGCCATTGCTGTCTTTGAGGGAGGCTTGGTCAGGGTCAGACCATGTATCTGTCTCTGGTGCTGAATGGGGAATGAATGGGTGTCAGAAGTTGCTGTAATATCTCCTGCACAGTCCCAACAATACATCCCACGGGAGCCAAAACACAGCTGAAAAGTACATGGAAAATATTTGCTTGAAACCTGATGAAGAGAAGCTCACTACTTCTGACTGTCCCTTTTGAGGCCAGCCAAAAACAGCCCTTTAAAGAGCTGAACAAAAAGCTCTACTTAGAGCTGCAGAAGAATAAGGCAAAGTCAAAATGTGGCAAGAAAGCAAAAAACCTCACATAAGAACTAATAGTAATACACAAATGATACATTAAAACACAAAGGAAAAGGAAAGACAAATCAAGCTTTCATCTACTGACCTTCTTCAGGAAAATAAATGTAACAGGATAGAAATTTAAACAAATGAATAAATCATAGAATGTTTCACAAATGCGGATAATTATCATCTGCAAGTTCCAGACATGGAGTCATAGGGTAATCATAGAAAGGCCACCTATTAAGTCGGCGCCTATAGGTCAGAGCTTCGGGTTACCACCTAGAGCGCCTATGCTTCACATAAAGGCCGCATAGAATTTCGGTGCACTGTGCTCGGTAGGTTTTATTTGTACTTTTTGTCTGTTCCCACTACACACTGCACCACGTGGACCTGTGCAGAGTGAAACTGAGCTGACCAGATGCTTGCTTTAATTAAACATTGTTAATTATCATGTCTTTAAAATGATTAAAAATTTTAAAAAATTGTTCTCTTTCAAAACAAACAAATTCTGCTCGAAGACTTTGTTAATTTGAGGCCGCTGAATCCAAATCTTCAATCAAATTTCCTCTATCATCTCGTACAGATGTGGTTTGGCCAGTAGAAAATCGCCCCGCTTGCCGTAAATGAGTATGACTCATCACACCTTCCTGTCGCCCGACGATCTTGCCCGTCACCGTGTCACCGGATCGGTATCTATCGGTGCAATAAGAATGTATTTTGGATTCCGATAAAAAAAGTCCTGAAACGGACTGAACGTAGGTGGGCTCTACGTGCAGTTGTTGAAATTATGTAGTACAATTCTTCTCACCTGGAGCACCTAGTGGCTCAGTGACAGAATTCAGTGGCCTTTCTGTGGGTACTGCGTTGTTAAGGATCTATAGGGCGTACTCTAGTAGTGACCTTAAAAGACATGTTGTCTGCCAGCCATGTTGATGATCAAGCGCTTGCCGTTGGTACTTTTCATTGCCAGGTTTACACTAGTTGACAAGTTGCATTGTGTGACTCAATTCCAATATCAGTACATCTCCCTCCTTCTGAAGAACTTTGAAATTATATTGTAGATCCAGTATGCTCCTTGCTTACTGTAGGAATTCTCTTAACACTTGAACAATATACTTTACTGAAACAAGGTAAGTAGCACAAACTTCAAACAGTTTCATAACTATTTACAATAGGCTAAGTACTACCATTATATCCTTTATGGCGGCACCTTGAAAGCCACATTAGTATTCACATATGAGGCACTTGGGTGTCTTGGCCTGTCGATTGGATCTTCTCAGGCCAATTCCCTTGGACGAACTTGTCGCAGGGTGTGCTTTTGCAGGACTCAAACTATGACTCGTCTTGTTTGTTTCAGAAGGGCTGGCTGTTTTATCTCCTCCTGCCTCTTTTGAATTGTCCAGAGTAATCTTATGATCTGTCTGATCCTCTGTGGTTTCTGTCTCGACATCTGTAGCATGATCTGATATCATACTGAACTCCTCCTGGAACTCAGTAGAGATAGCATCATTTTCTTTGCAACTCGCTTTGGTTTTCTTGAATTCTATCATTTTCCCCAAAATTTCAACATTGGTAGTCCAGGGTGGAACGTTTGAAACGATGGATCCAATAAAGTAATCTGAACAATCCTCAAGTTCTTCCTGACCCCGCCTCAAATCTACTTCATGGACTTTTTTTGGAGTACTTGAACTTGGTCTTTTGGGTTGTCCACCCAGTTGACATATTGATGGGTAGTGATGCTGTTTTTGACAGTTATAACATTTCTTGCCAAATGCAGGACATTTACCCCAGGCATGAGTTTGTCCACATTTAGTGCATTCTTTTGATGAGTGACCACTGGCTTGACCTTGATACTTCCTGTCATTAAAGCTAAATCTTGCTTCAGGTTTTGGGTCTTTGTACTTCTTCCATTTGTGAGGCGTTTCTTTCCCTTTTTTCATTTTTACTGCATCTACTTGTGCACTTGCTCCATTTTGTGTCTTGATCAGTTCATGATTAAGAGCAATTTCTTTGGCCTTTTCTAATGTCAAGTCTTCTTTTAATTGTAGTTTCTGACATACTGATTTGTCTTTTAGTCTAGGAGCAATCGGTCTCTTATCTGGGTGTCTCTATCCGCAAATTCACGATATTCTGCAAGCTTGTCAAGAATTCTAATAAATTCTTCAACTGTTTCACCGTCTTCTTGGATACGTTTGTGAAAAATCAATCTCTCCCAAATTATGTTCCGTTTTGGGATGAAGTGTTCTTCAAACTTTTGTAAAACGCAATCGTAATAATTTTTCTGTCCTTCATTTTCGAATGTGAAACTGGCAAAAATATCTTTGGCTTCTTTGCCCATCGAGTAGACTAGTGTCGCAATTTGGACTTGTCTTTTGATAATTTACTGGCTGTTCTGTATCTGTTAAATCTTGTCCTCCATTCTTTCCACTTTGGATGCTGGAAATCTATAGGTTCCGGGGGATTGAGTTTAGGCATTGTTCTTGTTTCTAAATGTTACTGTTATTTTGACTGTAAGTGTCTTAAATTTGCAGGTCACGGGTGGGAAACCTTCCAAATTTCATCAAAACAGATGGTAAATCTAGATTAGATCTATAATGTCTAGATCATAGTTTATATCACTTTAACAGTACTCGAACAGTTCTTGGTCTAGATCTGTTATGCTAGAGTTAGTGGTTAGGGTCTAGATCTAGTTCTAGATTAGATCTGCTAAGCGGTAAAGCTAACACAGTCACAGTTCACACAGCACAGTGGGTAAAAATCCAAGGTTAACACAACACGTCGTTCGGGATCCATTTAATCCACTTTAAGGCTTTAAAATATAGATCTATTGTTCGTCTAGATGTCTTAGAAGATGCTTAAATTTTTGTCAGTTTTCACTACTAACACCATGCGTTTGTTCAGGATCTATAGGGCCTATTCTAGTAGTGACCTTAAAAGACGTGTTGTCTGCCAGTCAAGTTGCATTGTGTGACTCAATTCCAATATCAGTACAGGTACCCTTAGAACGCAGCTCATAAGTCAATGTCAAGAATAAAGCTGCATGAAAAACAAGGAGAAAGTCAAGATAAAGAAACAAAAGAACAAAAAGCCAAACAAAGAAGGCTGTTGTCAGGGGTGCGTGGTATTTTCCATTATAAGCCATTGCTGAACAGTGAAAACAAGTTTTCTCTATTTGGTTTTGTAGTTGGAATATGCGCCCCTAACATTAACAACACTCGACAAGGAAAGCAAGGTGCTGATGGTGATGATATGTATGAGATTAGAACAGTCAACCAGGCCAGATAAACCAGTTCTTCAATAAGTTTACTTACTGTTGTCAAGCAGGGGGGCATTATACAATGATGGGGGTCAAAACTGAAACAGCACATAGAACACCACTAGAGAGGCAGAGACAAATGTACAGCTATAAAATATGCATGGGTGAAGATACACTGCAACAAAATAAATATTGCTAAGCGGATCAAGTGATGAATTTTAGTAGCAGTAAATTTGTCCTCCCTTGACAAAATAAATTAGTTGACTTTGATATGCTGCAGTGTAGAATTAATTCCTACCTTCTAGAAAGAAATTTCTCAATCACTTTGATATTTTGAGTGGAAATATGTCTATAAAATTAGTGGAGCCCTATTTGCTCTAAATTTCAGGTTTATAAGATATTTTTTTCTAAAATCTTTCTGTCAATCAATCTTATTTCAGGTAGTCGATTGTATTTAAGTGCCGAGCTTTACAAAGTCTCATGATAATGATATTAACCCTAGTCCTGCGGGAGGCCACTATATTGGCCTCCCCGCGCAACACGCGAGACACGGGAGGCCATTATTTTGTCCGACATGCTTAACCGCGGGTCCTGCGGGAGGCCACATTTTTGTATAACAATGGTGCGCCTCGCGCTTTGTTTATTCGGTTGCCAAGGCTGTCGTTGTTGTTGTTTTTTCACATTTTTTCCACACAATTTTCGTGTGTTTATCTATCCTGTCACCCCTACTATATCTAACAAAATGGTATCGTCCGATTACGTTTATTACGATGCAACTATTCTTCATACTCGTGTAATAGTACTGACGGTCTGAAGTTTGAACTGGGGAAAATCTTGGGGAAACTTTTACTTTGATGCTGGCTGTCGTCTACATGTGAAATGAGAAGAAAGGGGCCATGTGCGTATTTGAGACGCCGTTCTTCGTCTGTAATTATGAATTCCGATGTAATATTAGGGCATGCTGCATAAAGGCGTCTGTCAGTAGGTTTTTCATGAGGGAAAACTGGGAGAAAATGACCGACTTTGTTGTTCGTCGTTGTCTTTATTTGATGTGGTAATTAGAGAGATATTGTGTTCCTTTGATTAAACCGCTTTTCAGTACATGTATGTGCTATACGACCTGGAACTGGAAATCAAATCTCTCGCTAAAACTAACATTATAGTAAGTGGACGCTTTACATAGTAGAGGAGGGAGAAGGCAATATCACGATACATGTGGTTAGTAAATTAAGCGAATGGCTTAAAAAATAATTTGTTCACCTGGATGGCCTGACATAGGGACAGAAAAAGCGCAGAGGTCTTTGGAAAATGATAAAATGTATGTTAAACGGCATATACATGCAGAAAATTCTTGATTTGGGGCCTTCCGTTTCACAATAAAACCAACTGCATATCATCACAAGTACTTTATCCAAATATCATAGGGGTCCCTTACGATTTATCCACCACTATTGTTGTTATTGCGTCCTGAAGTATACGCGATACACGTGTTCACAAGGACCCGATTGAGTCGACCGCCGAGGTTATCGGCAACACGCGAACGATCGCCTGACTGGCCGCTGGCTATCCCCGCACGGGGCGTTACGTGGACGAGTTCACTGAACGTGGGACGAGGGTTAAGAAGCAAAGTTTTACAAAATGCCATCCAATCAGAATACGAAATATGAGACTTGACACACATATATACACAAAAAGAAAGGGCTCTAAGAAGGCAAACAAAATTTATAATCATTTGGACTATGCCACAAAATTATTTTTTTTTCGCTATACAGTAGTCTCTGCCTAAGAACCCGGTCAACGGGAGACAGAAAAAGCGGGTTCTTAGGCGGACCGGGCTCTTAGGCGGATACAACAAGAGGCCTAGTGATACCATGTGTAATAACCACATACAGCCCTCAGTACATGTACATGTGCCACGCAAACCAAGCGCGTGGTCAATTACGTATAAAATTCTGCCCCTCGAGTCAGACAACAATAGATGTTAGGTAATGACTATGCTAATTTAGTCTAGGAGTGGCCTGCTTGCACAAGAAAGACGTAACTGGGCTCCATCCTTTGTGCGGTTCGCCTCCACCTACCTTCCCTCCACCTGTTCTCTTTCACTGTACTGTGAGGCTTTGTTGTATTCCGTCAACTTGAAAGAGAATTTTGTGTTTGATATCGAAATTTTACATAAAAGTGTGCTTGTCTCACGGTCAATGCCAGGTTCTTAGGCGGATTTTTCGTTTCAGAGCGGGTTCTTACGCATGTAAATTATAGAGAAAAAATTCGGTTTCACGGCAACAGCGGGTTCTAAGGCGGATCGGGTTCTAAGGCGGCGAGTTCTTAGATGGAGACTACTGTATTATAATAATAATAGTTCGTCCATCAGGTATGATGATGACCTTAACAACACCAGAGGAATAAAGAACAGAAATTGTTGAGAATTTCAACACATGGACAATAAAGAGAACTAAAGGACACAGAGGACAGAATGGAAAGACTGTTCTTTCATGACTTATGGCTTCTCATGTGACTGATAAGTCCTATTTTTGCCCTGCAGACCCTTCCGCATAAATGACAAGAGTACTCCGTTGGTTCAGTACCACTGGGCCTTTTCTTGCGCCGTTCTCTTTTTTTGATAGCCTGCTGGACTCTGTCAGCTTCCCATGCTTTGCTGCCTCTGGTAAGGGCCGCCCTCCAATTTGCACGATCAAACGAGAGCTTTTCCCACTCACTCACATCAATGGCAAAGGCCTTCAGTGATTGCTTGAGAGTGTCTTTGTAACGTCTCTTTGGGGCCCCAACATTCCTCGTTCCATTGGAGAGCTCAGAGAAGAAGATTTGCTTAGGGAGTCTGGAGTCGGGCATTCTGACAACATGTCCTGCCCAACGTAGCTGAATTTTTTTCAGGTGGCAGAAGATGCTCAATTCCTTGGCACGATTGAGGACCTCAGTGTCTGGAATTTTATCCTGCCATTTGATCCTTAGGATCTTTCTAAGGCAGGCCAGATGAAAGTGATTTAGCTTTCTGGCATGCGATTGGTACACTGTCCAGGTTTCAGCCCCATAGAGTAGGGTGGGAAGGACCACAGCATTGTACACTTTCAGCTTAGTGTCTGTGCGAATGCCGGCAACATCCCATACTCTCTTTCGAAGCCTGCCAAATGCAGAGCTGGCTTTGCTGATTCTTGAGAGAATTTCAGTATCAACACGAGCCGCGGAAGACAGTGTACTGCCAAGATAGGTGAAGTTCTCCGACACCTTCAGAAGACTGTCATGGACTTTGATATTGTATTATACAAAGGGAAATAATCACAAAATCATGTAAAGAATGTGAATGAGCAGTCAGTATGGTGTTTTGATAGTTGAGACCACATACAAATCTAAAGCTCTCTGCTTCTTGACCAGACTTCAGATTACTTACGAAAAGGTGTAAAGTAAAACTGTATTTGATTTGGCACTTTATATGGTCGGATAATAACATTAGAAATGGTAATTAAAGTAAGAAAAAAATGAATAAAATTTATGGGAACAATTTAAAGAAATAAAACAGTATAAATCAAAGCATGACATGCCACTAATCAGCATATCAGTATGCTCTTGTTTTAAATTGATAATTGCAAAGATTTCATGTTCTGCTTGATGAAAGCGAGTGAGATGAAGTTAATGGTTTAGCATGAACATAAGCTTATTTCATATTTTAGCTATTTCTTCAGAATATCTCTGTCACACCTTCGACTAACATCCATGCCACACCACTGGCAGTTTTATATGATATTTGATTGTACAACAAAAATTTCTTACCAACATTGGGTTGACTTTGGTAATTCCAAGGCAGAAGGTCTTGTGTTCTTTTAAGTGACATGCATAAAGCAGACAAGAGAATTCCACCTGCAGAACAGAGGGATACATGGATGGATGGATGAATAGATGGATGGATGGATGGATGGCAGAAGGATGGACAGTTGGACAGATGGATGGAAGGGTGGGTGGGTGGGTAAATGAATGGATGGATGGATGGGAAGGTGGATGGATGTGTAGATGGATGGATGCACGGGTAGATGGATGGATTAATGAAGGAAAGGGTGGACGACATCTGTTAATAATTTCACTTTCAGAGACACAATTACATATATTAGCTTTTGTACCCTTCTTTACTTAAAACTGAATCATCAGCCTAGTGTCACTTTTGAAGTTGAATCTGCTGGCATCATGAGGACAATTGGCAAGAGACAGGCATTAATTACTGCCGGTCCCGTCACAATCTTGATCTTTGGTTTGAAATGTAAACTGTACATGGACACTCATTTCATGGGATGACAGTTTGGAAGGGGACTCATCCTGAAAAAAGGTGGCCAAATATAAAGACATCTCACCTACAGACCAAGTTTTACTTGGATTTAAGTGGAAAGTTTTCAACAGGGGTACATTTGTGTTATCCAAATTCAAGAAGTGGAAAACCATAACTCTCTTCCTTCTGTACATCAAGATGGCTGAAAGGTGATATGACTTCACAGGTTTGCTCCATCAATGGGAATTGCGTGTCATCAGGGATGCACGATGCATGGACAGAAATGGACATTTGCCAGCCGATGTTTCCAGGAGGCAGCAAGACAGCTGACAACCCTGACTGTAAATTAATGGTTGATGTTGTATACCTGCAGGATAATGAAAATCATTAGCTGTACACACTGTTTTGACATATCAATGTTAATTTGGTACATTTCATTTACATCACAGATATAAACTGACAAGCATTTATGAAGGTAAACAAAAAATATTATAAGCGCTTGGTCCATGCCACCAAATTTGGGTTGTTTTTTTTATACCAAGGGAAGCAATCATAAAATATAATAATGCCTATATATATGAATTAAGCAGTCACAGTGAGTATGGTATTTTGATAGTTATCATTTTTGGGATCACATACAAGTCCAAAGTCCACTGTTTCTTAACCCAGAATTCAGATTATGTTATGAAAAGGTGTAAGTTAAGTCCACATGATGTACCAAACCTTGTCTCTGTTTCACTCCAGCAGTTGGTCCAAGAACAATATTAGAGGCGGATCTGAATAAAGAAAAAAAAAAAAATCAATAAAATTTATGTAAATAACAGTAAACATTTAAAAAACTCACAAATAAAATACAAAACAAATCAAAACATAATCTGCCATTTTATTTTACAAAAAAAACAACAACACTGGCAACAGTGGAATTGTCTATGATGAGAGTGGTTGATTAAAATTTCTCTTCTGAGACATATGAAAGTATATTATCTTAAATAAACAATGGAAGTACATACCATAAGAACAGGATATAAAGGCCTGGATCTTTCGTGCTGGAGCTCCTAATTCCAACAGCTTCCTAACGTCTGTTGTTTCATCAGCGTTTAGCATCCGATCAGCTGCATATACCCCAACAGAAAAAAAAATCAAATAAAAATTACACTTAACTCTTTTCGTACTTTTCACCGATACATCGGTTCCTCCGACTGACGCATTTGGACTAATTTCTGCTGAAGTGCAGTAATAGTGGCATCGGTTGTACCACAAACAACAAAAACACTGGGAAGCTAGATGGACACAGTATCGTTGAAATGCCCAGGGGTAACAAGGAGAGTACTTTTTGCCGATGTATCGGTCCCCCCGACTGACGCATTTGGACTAATTTGGGCTGAATTGCAGTATGGAAAGAGTTAATTTAGACAAATTTTAAACTACATTCATGTAAAAAAAAATATTTTGTCAACAACTGAGAAATGATGAATTTTTTACTATAGGCATACTGTAGGGATTTAAGACATAATTAGTTACACGCCATTTTAAACCAAGCTAATTATTTCTTATATCACAATTCAACCTTTTAAAACATATTTTAATTTTAAAAGCATAGGTTGTTAAAGCTATGGTTAATGAACACATACATATGTTTGATTAAAAAGTATATTCAACAAATTTTATGTTCAAATTTTAACTAGGCCTATATAAAACTATAATTAATATGAAACGTACAAGAATATGCATCTATTAAATGTTACCGTTAACATTTAACGAGTCCTCACCAATACTAAGTTTGTAAAAAAAAGAAATGTAAAATGTAGATCATGACCTTATTATAAAGATAACAACGTATGTTAGTTTTATTTGTTCCATAAAATGGCATACCTTTTCTTTCTGGCATAACATGATTATGCTGGAGATTTACTGAGACAACCTTCAGCTTATTAAGTGGCTTGTTTGCCTTTAATTTGATGTGGACTGGGCAGCCATTCCTCAAAGAACTGAAAAGAAGGAAAGAAATAATTAAATAGAGGATGATAGAATCTAAGTGGTTCTTTAGTGTCTCAACAACTTCTGGATCGATGTCAGACTCTAAATCACATGTAAATCTAGATTAGTCTTCATCACTGCTACTACCATCTTCATTTCTTATCTTCAGGGTTCGAATTTAACATATTTTTCCATGTTTTTTTTCCAACTTGCTAAATCATTGAGGTTACTTGCTTTTTGCTAAAACATGTTCAGTGCACATGAAATTGTATCTTGGCCTAGATCTACATGTATACCTAACATGGAAAATCAGGCACATCTTACAAATTTACTACCGATACTGCCTCGGTTGAGTTGCTCAATGATAACAAAGGTGAGGTCGGGGACTATCTTAGAATATAGTTAGAACACCATTTACAGTTAACATAATAGCGTATTCTTTGTTTTGTATGAATACTCATAGTCATAAAGTGAAGCACCCAAAAGGAACTCTTGCCACGCTTTCCACGTTATTTCAATTCTTTATGCGTTGACAATCTGTTGGAAAGACTACCATATCACGGAACGACATCAGGTTTCATACACCTTTGACTTCAAAAATTTCCATAGGTTTTCCATAGGCTCATTTGTATTTTCCATAGCTAAATGCGGTATTTCGGCACGAATTTAACAAACTTCAAATCTCTTAACAAAGGCTAAAAAAATGTAAATATTTATATAACTCAAACAATTTAGAACTGACTGATAAAACTAATAGGAATTTGCATTAGTTATTAAATTACATAATATACCCAAATTATGCTTATGTGCACACAGAGTTTCATGTTACTATCTTTGTAAATATATTCTCTAGTCTTAAAACTTCTGCTGATTTTGGCTATTTGTATTATAAGATACAAAAACTATGTTCGAATTTCCCTTTAAAACACCCTGCTCTCAAATTCTCTGAATTACAATTCATTTCCCATGTATGTCAATTTGGATTTGGGACTCTCAGAAAAAAATGAAACTACTTAAACAGACTTAGTTTGAGTTGTGAATCATACACATTAAAAAGAAACTTGGCACTATTTATTTGGTACATCATGATGAGTAAAGTAGGCCTGTCTCATGTGAGGTTCAGGAGTATGGATGTGTTCTAATAAACATACAGTATCCTACAGTTTTAAACAGTAAAACAACAAGAAGCATTTTTTTGTTGTTGTTGTTGTTTTTTAATGCTGAGCAGTATGAGACCCATAGACTTGTCTCAGTGAATCATGATATAGATTTAGTTTCTTGGAATTAAAAAAACAAACAAAAACAAGTCAATATGGCCCCATATGCAGTGTAGAGAGGCATTCCCCATCTACAAATACATGTACTATACCAAGTAAGAAATTGCGTTAATAATATCAGTTAGTCTATGAAATTAATTTTGATAACACATATAGATCTGAAAAAATTGATTTGGTACTACTTAACAGCAAAAGGATAACACCCACGGCATCGTCACTTACGTCGACCTACGGTATAGCAGTAACATTCATGTACATTGCCAGACATTTTGTACACATACCTCAATTACAAGGGCAGTTGTTTTTTTTTAAAAAGGGGGGAGGGGGTCGCCTTAGACGCGAGTGCGATATTTTACAAATTTAATTATTTAAATAATTCCACCAACGCTGTCGACTGCTAAAATTCGGATGCGCTCATTGTCACAAGTCATGTTATTTACCACGCGGGATGATCAAAAGGATTTATAGTGCAGTGGTTTGGAGAATGAGCAAATGGAAGGCCAATACCCACGTGGAGGGAACGCACGTGGCAATGGATTTTACTGCAATATCGATTTAATCATTTTCACAGGAAACTGAGACGGTCAGCGCCATCAGGTCTATGAAGGTGTCACACAGAGTCACACTTACATAATTGTAATCACTTCGGTCATCCATCGGTAGGTGAGATGTTACATAAGGTGTGGCGCCACGATGCCGTAACAAGTTGGAGGAGAGCTGAGAAGGGATGCGCGGCCGGAGACGAGTCTACGTATGGGTCGGGCCAGCGCGGGTTTGAGAGAGAAAGAAAAAAAAAAAGTTGTGGGATAATCTCGGCTTAAGGATTGTAGACTGTCACTTGCACCAAGTCGTATCAGTATTAGAACACAACTTTCCGCATAGCATCGCATTATAATAGATTGGGCTAACCTGACTTTTTTTAAGTGTCAGCGGAAAACCTGTCTCTAGGTTTTCTTCATCTCTGTCGAAAATGTTTACACAGGTCTACTGAGCGAGGTCTTGCAAAGTCAGGGGTCGCATTATTATACACGAGAGTAGCATTTTTACCCTCAATTTCAGCACTGAAATAGAAGAGGTCCTATTAAATACACTTATAAATCGGGAGGAGTATCAAGAGTTACAGAACTGGAGTCAGGCAAATATTTCATGTTCCGAGTGTTAATTGCCGAGCCCCGCATTTACTATAAAACCATCCATATGGAGGACTAACTCGCCACGGGGGCACTGCCCCCTGCAAGCCCCCCCACCCCCCCACAGACACTCCTGAAGTCACGTCCCTGTGGTATGTAACTCAAATGGATCTCCTCCCTGCATGCGGTATATAATGTATTAATGTATTATTTTAATTAAGACCTTTCCTTAGTAGGTAAAACACATGTGAGTTCGTAGGTCTGACCGTGATCCCATTTCTAGTACATATATGTATCATATCGCCTGTGTGTCTGTCTTCCATACCTGCATTAGGCCTGTTAGTGTTAGTATCACGCAAAAAAATATTATCGCTGATACCCCGCCCCACATGCTTCACTTCATCGCCAGTTCAAGTTAGACTAGACTCGTAAGACTAAGAGTGGACCAGTCATGTACATGACGGTCTCGGTAGTCAAGTTTTTTTTCGTTTTGTTTATTTTTAAATCTAGGCGCGTTCATGCTTCTCAGTACTGCTCGTTTCGAACACACCATGAATGAAAGGCTACATCTGAAAATTGGAACGTGGCTTTCAAGGAGAAAATGCAGTGACCTGAGCGACTCGATTGTAAAGGCATAGCTTAAAAGGAGGAAAAACTCGTGTGATGTACGTTTCTATCTTACGGCGATTGCATACCATATCGCTATGATTTCACCCACATGGTGTTTACGCACATGATGCTGGCTTCTTGTAAGCTTGATTGTCAGGGAAGATCGTTTGGTCCATGGATTTTTTGGCTCGAGCTCACTTTTTTTTTTTAAGGGGAGTCGATGACTCCAATTCTGGCGACCATCTTTTTAAAAAATCCATATTTTTTCCATAGGTTCTGACTGATTTCTCAAATTTAATAGATTTTCAATACATCAAATCTGAAATCTAAAATTCCATAGATTTTCCAGAAATTCCATGTGTACGAACCCTGCCACATAGACTAGATCTGGATCTATGACGAAATGAAGGCTGAGGCATAATACAAATGACTAGGCCCTAGGTGGTTCTGTGATATGGTACTCTTCCCTTTTTTTAGATCTAGCCTAGACTCGAGGTTTATATTATATATATTATATCTAAGATACTAGGGTCTACTTACGTGGATTGTTTGGATGCACCTTTCGAAGAAAAAACGGAAGGTCTTCCGCCCGTCCGCGCCAGTCAAGAAAACACAACTACCCCAGCCCCTTTTCGCCTGATTAGTCAATCTGACTACCGCCCATTGATACAAACTGACTAGGCCTTCACGCCCCCAGGTCCATCTGACCATTCCAATGCAGGTTGTTTAAGCTTATATCTTAATCATATTATGTTTGTTAACTTTTTGGTAAGTGGCGCGGACGGGGGGAAGACCTCCCGAAAAAACACCCTCGTGAACACACCGCAAAATAACATTGGCGTACTTCAGTTCCGTTTTGTACTTAAATGGACCTTTCAACTTCGAATTGGCTGCAGTCACAAGAAGACTTGACTTGCCGATGACAAGCTTCTCATTTTATGGAATCTCCTCTGTTCACTTTTACCATGAATTCGTCAAAGGACGAGAATAGATCCCCAACAGACAAAGTTGCCACCATGGCCAGGGCTGGGTGCTAAGGATCTGGCATGGACATGCGCACTGGCCGGGAAAAAACTTGGTCTCCCTAGCATCGAGTCTAGAGAGAGCAGGATCCTGGTCTCGCTAGACACTTCGTTAAGATCTAGATCTAGATCTAGAAAAATCTAGATTTACCTAGACTCTAGATCTATTATTTTATTAAGTATTATGGACAAATCAATATAATTATAATTATGTAAAGACAAATGAAGTTCAGCAGTGGCTTGTGCTGTCCAGATCTTCTTTTTTTTTTTTGTTCATGGGTTTTACCATGTTAGTTGTTACAATACATCCAAGTATGGATCACTCAAGTCAAAGACTTAAAAAAACTTTCTGTACATTCGTCTATTCTCATTCGTCGGTCCCTCGTTGCACCGCGAGTGATGTTGCCTTACAAAGTCAATGGCTGCGTGATCGCATAGCGGCCTCAGTCAGCCGCCGCGTACCAGTCTATCTAGATCTAGGTCATGTAGTAAATATATTTATAATCTATGTTTTCAAGACGCCATTTACTGTTTATGTTTCGCTGAAGGAACAGGAAAGCCAAGCTCGCGCATGGGCAAAAGTATACTTCGTTGCAACAATTGGTAGCTTCGCAAATTAAGTTTTTAATTCAGAGCCGTGAAATCCGGCTTGGGGTCCGACTTCGGCGGCGGCTTGAAATCCGGCTTAGGGGAGTCAATGAGTTAATAAAATCTCTCTAAAGGCGAGGTCAAACTATAATTTGAACAGACTGAAAAACATTGCATGCTAAGTGTACATTCCACATCCCCAGGTAAAATGCACTGTCAGTCGCAATTTTTGGCATAGATATGTATTATTGTCATAGTGTGCGAGTATTGGACTTGGGTGACCAGGGTTAGAATTTCAGTTTTTTTCAACCCCGTCTCAAACTGAAATTTTTCTCAGATTAGAGCAAACTAAGGATTCCAATGGGTGTCGCTCAATAGGGATTATCACAAAGACAAGACTATGGGAGCGCCCGTGAGCAGGGGGTTGCAAGCTATGGATTCTGTTCAGGGCTGGGTCCAGTCCATTTAATAGTGTCTCTCGGCATTTATAATTATCATCCGCCTAATTATAGTGGTGGTCCAAGATCGGTCCAAACGTCGGAAGAAGTTACACATGATTCACACTACAAGGCTATTACAAAGACGCAACTTTAGGAGCGTCTGTGAGGGGGTGAGGATTCCAGGGGGCAGCCCCCGCCCCCCACCGGTGAGTTAGTTCTCTAGGTGGATATTTTCATAGTAAATGCCCAGTTTAACACTTCGAACATGAAACCCTCTTTAAACTTCCTTGAGGGGGCGTTGAAATGTCCATGTCTTGTCTTCCAAGAGACAGGTTTAATGACGTAAGACTACCCTGGCATTCAAGTAAAAAGGTTCAACATAAGCACAGCTGAGTTTCTGCTCCGCCTCCACCTGAGCATTAAAAATGGAAACGCTCACAAGACAGCAGACCTATTTATGAAGTGATTTATTGCTCGGGAAAGGAAAAAAAAAGTGGCACGGGGACTCCAGCACACATTACCCTACTTAGCTACACTAGGTGTGCCGTTTGACTATGTGGTTGCGAGAGCACTTTTCCCATGACATGGACGATCCTAAGTCTAATACCCTAAAGTACCAGTTGCCCCTTAAGATCTAAGGAAGTAGGTTCTAATCCGTATGTTTTGTTCGGCCTACCCCCGACCAAACTCCACCCCAGCACTCAGTCCCTCAGCAGCGTCTTAAGGGAGGAAACTCGCCAGATCCTAGGCTATATTACAGGTCAGTTGGGCGTGACTAACCGTGCGAGTACCTTGGTCGACCGTCGACCTCAACGCTACATGGAAGCAGGAGCCAGTAACCACCCGGGTTTCCCCAAAGTGGCTGTTCTGTACTATAAATAAATGTTGGGTTTTCTTATATGACACACAATCGACACATTGTCTGCCGTTATGGGTTTGACCTCATTATGCATAAAATCATATATTAAATTTATTCTTTTATTAACCTTACTCAAAACGTTTTCTTTGCATTCAAACGCGTTGGTTTATCATTATTCCTTGAAGATATGCGCCTCTTAATAAACAGGCTTCAAAATTTTGCAGTTGCAAAATATTAACAACTCAAGAACATGATTATCTACCTTTGCCCTTGACACTGTCTTGGTTTTTATTACAAACCGGAAATGGGAATCGATACTACTTAATTAATCGACTGCCAGTAACTTCATTGAATATGATAACGAAATTAATACTTATTTCTGAAAAATCCCTCCTCTCCATCTTCTTTCTCTACATTTACATTTTCCTCATTACACCTTTTTTTCCCTAAAGTTTTTTTTCTCTTGTTTTTAAATGTCCACATGACTTGGGAATGACATCATCATTCAGTATTAAGGGAACCAAAATCGATACCAAATAGATACCATTCCGAAGGAAAGGGCTGAGCACACTTAACAATCTTATCTCCTCGAGATTTGAAAATGGAAATAATATATAAATTAACCCATACCCCGCGCACTACCCGCAAAGCCCGCTGCACGGTCAGTGACCTTACTCACGGAGAATCTTATCTGGGGTCATGACCCGTGCCGCTATGCGATGACCACAAACGCTGTCCACGTGGTTCGGTTTTTATTGATCGGTATGAAAACATTCGCTGCTATGCCTTATCACGCTTGATAATGAATTAACCAGCAAAATCTTAGTCTGTCAGTCTCTAACCAATGATCTGACTTATGATTCCAAACTGACAGCTGTAGTTTTCGTGAGAACAAAGCATGATAACTAGCCACGCCCTCCCAAGCCCTACATAAATGGTTTCATCCTGATTGACACACACTAATCAACAAATGTGGGCATTTGGGGTAAAGGTTATTTCAGAGCTTGTTTCTGATTGGTTCTTAGATACAGACAACTCCAGATGGTGGTCAGCTTGTGAGAAAATGAGATAATATTGCAAATTTGTTGAGCAACAGTTCGCATGTCAATGTTTCATCTTTTGAAAGTGTGGGGAGAGCCTTTGAAAGCTTAGTCTTTGAGATTCCGACCAGTGGTTCACTGGTTAACATGTCCATGTCACAATGCCTTTGATTTAGAAGAGATACAGTGAACAATAACACAGTGGTTACGTCTCAAAAAGGTCAGTGACCTGATGCGTGAAAATACGGCTTGCGCGTGTTGCGGTCAGCTTGACCTTCCCGACTTTTGCCGCCCGTGCGGCGTGAGCGCTTGCGAGTAAAAAGCGACAATTGCCGCCCCTCGCAGGGTGAGGGTTAATATCTGTTCAGACAAAAAAAAAAGCAGAAAATGAAAGGCATGGGCCAGATGCACATGTTAGATCGGACTTTTTCCGAATTGTACATTTTCAAATATGTACTGAATAAGAATAATGAAAAAAAAATCTTGGAGAACAGATTTTTCTAATGTGCTCACAAACCCAAAACTTGCAACGACCAAATCACAATGATCATTACGGAGAAATAAAAGTAATTTGTCAGTTGGATGTAGAAAAAACTAAAATGATAAGTCTCTGAAATGAAATTGGTGTTCATCAAAAAATGATTAAATCTATATGTTATGCACAAATTCTCCACCTTTGAATGCATAGGGCTTTTTTATTAGGCCACCCACCGTAATCAAATTGTCTATGTAGGTTTCAAATACTGTGGAAGGTGCATTGAAGTTTTGATTGTTTTATTGGTTCTGTTTTTCAATTTTTTTTGAGTTTGCTTTGGGTCGTTGACTGCTCTCCTCTGATCCCATTTTTTTCACGAACACATGACCCATGGTGTGAACACTTCATGCTGGCTGATGTAAACTACTCAGCGTGCTAGCGGTGAAGTTAGAAGACAGGAAGGAATACATGGTACAGAGAGTAGAAAGTGATGGGGCAGGGCAGGGCAGCGGTTGGAGGTCGCGTGGAGTGCAGTTTTTATGCTTGTATAAATATAAAATACTAAAATGGACCCTTTATACATTTTGTAAGTGCTTACATCCACAATTATTCCATTTGCACAAAATCTGATTGTAAAATGAGTCTCGCCATGCTGTAATTTAATGATCCGTGGCCGTACGCAAGAACTGTACATAACTGGTTACATGGTGGACAGGCCCAACGCATCGGTGTAAAATACTACTCGGCATGCCAGAACAAAGAGCAAAAACATGCTACAATGAATGCCAAAGTGTATGCACTATTAGTCTCACAGTCAGCAGCCTCTGCTTTCTTTACATCATTTTAAATAGGCATGAGTGAATTTGTCACAGTGTCAAGTGGCTGGGATTGGCAGACACAAGTTCTGTGAATGCATAATGACAATTTTTGTAACAGTAGTAAGCAGCAATGGATGCATAGGGAAGGGTTAGTGTAACTTTTGTTCATGCATACAGACTAAATTTGAGTTTACACCTAGGTGGCCGTCAGCACCACTAAGCCTGTGCCATAATGCAAAATGGATGGATTTATACCAAGTTCATGCATACGGCCACTGATATGTGCAAAAAAATTCCAACCTTTTTCAGCCGTACCATGAAAAAATGAAATGTACTGCCACAGCCGATGTTTCCATCCAGAAACCAGGCGTCATTTGGCCGGGTGGTCTGCCTTGAAACAGAATGTTATTTCGTCAATCAACCAGAAATTAAAACTGGGCATTAGATAAAACATGTGCTATCTACATATGTGAATTTATGTGTGTAAGCTTCATAGAACTTACATGTGAAGATTCAAAGTGGAAATACGTCGTTCCATTTTTTTACGATACAGACACAAGTGACCGCCAGTTTGGCCAAATGAAGCTAATTATTTTAGTAAACACCAACCAAACTACGACCGATACACTTGTTTCTGGAACAGCTGGATAAAGAATATGTTGTAAAACATTCTAAAAACCACACTTGAAAATGTATTGTCCAGTTGGCATCAAAATTATTCTATGAACTGAACTTTTTAAAAAATAAAGAGTTAATGTTACTTGACCTCTGGTAGAAACTAGAACATGAAATGATTCAAAATACTTTGATCTTAAGGCACACCAACAAATGATAGCCAGACAGGATCACACTTTGTTCAGGTTTGCAAGCGAAGCTAACTATTTTAGTATACACTGCACAAAGGATATGTTGTAAAATATTCTAAATACTACACTTGAAAACGTTCGGTAAAGATGACATCAAATTGTACTATTTAATTGAAGTTATCAAAAAAATAAAGAGTTAAGATTACTTGAGCACATTACAAACTAGAACATAATATAAAATGATTCAAAATACTTTGATCACTTATACTTATATCATAATCTGGGCTTTTAATTTTAGTGTACTGTGCATTCTTTTTAAACAACTACACTGCCATCACAGCACCAAAATAATTGGAATGGGAAGAGTTCGGGACATTCATACCACCCAGTCAATCCCTAAATCTAACATTAAACCAGTTTCTAAGTCTGTCTTTATCCCTGTTACCAATCGCTGACCCCACTGCTTACCCTTTTAACCAGAAATGAAAAGAAATATTGGGGCAGTTTGCAAAGAATTATAAGAGTTTGAAGTCATCATAAACTCTTTCCATTAGACCTAGATCCTTCAGAAAATTGAGCTAAGCCTAGCCAGCATCCCTATGTTAATCAGATGCAGCATTGTATTGGATTTCTGTAAGGTTGGTAGGATTACCATAGGGCTGGATTCCCTACATCAAACTGATGTCAGCACAATGTCATAACTAGAGGATCTACATAGGAATGATGTCATTCCAATGTGCGAACTTGACATTATTCCTAAGTGTGGGACTTCCATAGGGTTACCGGCTGGGAGGCGACAGCGTCAACAATGTTAGATTGGTTCATTTTCTGAAGGAGCTTGATTTGTACTTGTTGTGTCCCTATTTTTTATTTATCTTTCACTGGTACACACATTTTACTAGGCTTCAAAAAGTAACAGAATAAGATAAAAACAGAAGAGAATGGGTATAATATTTATTATTTTTTTAATTAAAGGGAGTTAATGGCTTTTCCCTGTTTTCCCGGATTCCTTCCCTTTATCAGTTATATGAGTTACATAATTATTAATCATATAAGCAATAAATATGGTGAACTTTATGGGGGGTTAAATCAAGCCATCATCATTCTATGCCAATTGGCCATCACAAAAGGAAGTATAAATCGCTGAAGATTCTGTTCTCCACTCGTCAGCTTAAACTGGCCGATGGAAAAATCTAAACTATGAAGAAGAGCCAATTATTGTCAAAGTAGCAAGGGTATAATCAGCCGGTGACAGAAAATATAACCATTTAATTATTTTCATCAGTAATGCTCACCTTGTCTCAAAATCTAATACATAATTATATAGATCTATTCCTTCCTGGGTATGAAACAGAAATTTATGTATTTTATAGTCAAAGACTCCAACAAAAATTAGTATGTTCATGCTTCAGATTAAAATAATAATAATAATAATAAAGTTA
Source organism: Onchidella celtica (assembly GCA_963931925.1). Classification (NCBI taxonomy): domain Eukaryota; kingdom Metazoa; phylum Mollusca; class Gastropoda; order Systellommatophora; family Onchidiidae; genus Onchidella; species Onchidella celtica. The sequence goes on along the minus strand of OZ007581.1, from coordinate 27,675,469 downwards.
CATGGGCAGAGTCAACAGTTCCCATTTTGTCTCTAAATCCAACACCTGCGATCAGTATTAGTGCCATTGCAGCCATATGAAAAGTTCGACAGAATGCGTGTTACTTCCGTTTCAGAACATTATCTTCATAGTATTTTGAAACTATTAGTTGCATGCAAACTAAAACCAACGAAACAATCTGAACTATGCTTGAAAAATACATGTCTCGAGGGGCTTATGCGTGGGAGAGGGGTTGGCCGAGTATGAAATCAGCGGTAGTCAACAGTTCAGCATTCTGTGTGAAAATATTTAAAGTGGAGGTACAGAGAGACGGGGGAGATAGGAGTAGAGGAGAAAGAGAGAAAGAGCGTGCGAGCGGTGAGAGAGAGAGAGAGAGAGAGAGAGAGAGAGAGAGAGAGAGAGAGAGAGAGAGAGAGAGAGAGAGAGAGAGAGAGAGAGAGAGAGAGAGAGAGAGAGAAATTAAAAGATCAAGTAACCAAATTTAAACTTATTAGAGGCCTATAACTTATTAACAAGCCCCCCCCCCCTCCCCCGATCACTCTGTTTATCTGTTTGTTTATTTATTTAATTATTTATTGTACGGTAGCATTAACTATACTACACGGTTTACACGTGCGCGGTATTACCATTGACAAACTGGCAGTCAAACGATTGCTCACTGGAACATTGACCTCCTCATCTTGTACAATAAATACAGTCGTAGATCCTCATGGACTTCACCTTGTAAGGAACGGTTTCAAAGTACATGTACTTGTATATTTAACACTGCAGATAAGGTAACCCGTCATTGTTTGAAAAACCCAATCACTTTTGCTTAGAGTAAATTCCACGTGAGCAACCCACCTGACTTTGTCTGAAGTTGTGAAACGTAAAGAGTGGACGGGCATTTATCCCTTAAAACATTCAAAGAGACGACCCTGAACTGCAGAGATTCTGTGCAACACATTAAAGAAAGTGAGCTCCTAAACATATACTTGTGAGCAGGTCTTTGGATATGTGTGGGAGGGATGGGGTGGGATTTGTGGTGAGCGGTTCAATTTTCTCATGACACACCTTGCACTGTGGAGCTTCGCAAATAAAGCCACTCCTCTCTCACTCTCTCCTTTTCTCTTTCCTTTTCTCTCTCTTTCTCTCCCCCCCCTCTCTCTCTCTCTCTCTCTTTCTCTCTCTCTCTCTCGGGCATGTACAAAGGGGGGGGGGGGTTTGCTTCATGGTGAGCGATTCAGTTTTCTCGTGGCTCACCTTACACTGTGCTGTGGAGCTTCGCAAATAGACCCACTTCTTTCTCTCTCCCCCTCTCTCTCTGTCTCTCTCTCCATGTATCTCTCTTTCCTTCCCTCTCTCCTTCTCTCTCTCTGCAGTGGAAAATTCTTTGGTTTCTCTGCTGATGATCCCCGTTGTTTTTTTCATCTGATTTTGTTAATAACAGATTTATTTTTGTAAGGGGCATGGCCCTTCTGTGACCCACATTAATTAACTGTATCCTTTTAATTCATGACTGCCAATTATCTAGAAAAGAGCAAAATTTAAGTAATATATTTTTCTCTGCTTTCGTTTCGTTGCCTTTCATCTTCTGCGTGAGCTGCATGCCCCTTCAGGCGAAGCGACTTACAAGCTTGGGTTTTTAAAAAAATTTTTTATGGCACATTAGAGGGAGAGAGAGATAGAGGCACAGAGAGAGAGAGAGAGAGAGAGAGTGAGTGAGAGAGAGAGAGATATAGACAGACACAGAGAGAAAGACAGGGAGAGAGAGAGGGGACGACCCACATACAACTAGGGAGAGAGAGAGAGAGAGAGAAAGAGAGAGAGAGAGAGAGAGAGAGAGAGAGAGAGAGAGAGAGAGAGAGAGAGAGATGTCCCCTTAGTTCATTACCGCCTTTAATTCATTCAGTATACTTAAAACAATCAGCAGTCAAGATTTGTGATATATGTGTGTACTTTGTGATTCTACAAATACACAAATAATAATAAACAAATACAAATTAACAGTTTAAAAAACTTGCGTACATGAATAAATCTTTTTACATACACGTATTTCTTCTTATTTATATAAGATGTTTACAACAAAATATGTCTGTAACAATAAAATTATAAAAATGTATGTAAACGTAAAGGATTTTTTATCCTTGTTGGATTTTCGCGTCTTGTCAGAATTTTTCAACAAATTTTTTTGGCCATCATGTTGGATTTTTAAGTCAGACTTGTGGGAATTTTTCAACAAATTCATAGGATTTGTCATAATTTTTCAGCTATCATCTTGGACTTGTGCGTCAGAGTTCTAAAAATTTTTTGGCCAACTTCTCGGACTTGTGCGTCAGACTTGTCAAACTTTTTTTTTTTTTTTTTGTAATTTTAACATATTTACTGATTCGCTAACACATGGACAACTTTTCCCTATTCGGGGATTCAGGGGGTTTAGTTTGCTTGTTTGAAAAGGAGATCAGGGAGACAGTGACTGAATATAAATGGGATTTTGAAGACGGTTTGGTTTTTGAGTTTTCAAAACAATGTTTTGGATTTCATGAAGATTTGTACGCCATTTTTCCTTATATTAAACCATCTATGTCGACGCGCAGTGACCGGGAAACGGGAGTTGATGGGTATGAGATGCTGGAACAGAAAGTAGCTGAGTTGTGTGCCTGTGGTAGTATTGTTGTAGTTGGAGATCTGAACGCATGAACAGGATTGTTAGGTGATGTAAGTTTATGTGACAATATTGATAGAAATGATGTCTTAAACAATTGGCATGGAATCGATGAAGATGATAATTATCATTAATTGTAACCTGTAAGTGCACAGAATTAGTGAAGACAGGGAAGTGAATGAATATGGTCATAGATTAATTAGCATTATGTAACATGAGTGATCTATTGATTTTGAATGGAAGAGCGGGAAAGGACCAAAGCAGTGGAAAAATTGACGTTTTGTAACAAAACGGGCAAACTGTTACAGATTATGTTTTATGTTCATAATAAGTAAGGTTAAATAGGTGATGTATATGAAGTAAATATACTTGTTTACACAAAGCCTGCAAAACTCCAAGTAGATTTTTTTGATAAGCCAAATTCCGAAGGCCACAGCTATGCTCCAATATACTCTTTTAGTTTCCACAGTTGACAATGGCTGACTCAACAATTTAGACAACTTAGTTAAACTCACTGTAATTTTACGCTCTAGCTTCCTCTTGCAGTTGGGCTGGGGGAGGGGACGGCATGCAGTTACGGTACGGTATCACTTTTGTCCCCCTGTAAATTCGGCCTCTGCTTTACCACACTGAATGCCTCCAAATTTAAAAAATAATAGGGGGCATGATTTTGTATGCCTTCGCTACTCAATTCTGATACATCTGCCAAGTCGTTCTAGATCTAGATCACTAATGATTATTTCTGACCACCTCTGTCAGATTTTGGAGGCCCACCGTTTACGCCTGTAATAGATAGTACATCACTATCGAATTTACGCTTCTTTTCTGTTTATCATCTCTATCGTCAATATCATCTCCCTCTTGGCCTTCTAGCCACTTCATCATTTAAGAACATTTAAGTTAATGGATCTTTTCAAAATATGCCCTACAGTATCAAATTTCTAATCATTTACTTTTTTGTTCATTTCTCTCTTGTGACTTCTTCTTAGTCTTGCTCCTCTTTTTCTTCCTTCAGAGAGAAATTCTTTCATAATTAACTCTTTTAAGATCAGAGTTATTTTTGTATTTGTATGGACTTTTTTCATAGACCATATAATATTAACAGACAATGCATTGTGCGTTGGTCTGTCATTTTTGGCTAGACCTAGCGATGCAGTGTGGGTTAAGATTTGTCTGTGCACTTTAAGATGTACAATCTAATACCAAACAAATAAACAAATACACTGAATAATTGACTTATGACTGAACTTTATGTGTGTTCTACTATTGATACACACATTAGTCAAGCAAATACCAGATGTTTCATACACGTTAGAATTCATGATTTTAGTGAAAATAGACTCCAAATTTCTTTTTTCTTATTCACACAGGCTTCTTATGGACAAAGACACACCTGGAGAATTATATGGAAAAACATAAGAATTGTCAGTATTCTTTTCAAAGCAGAGTTTATTTTCAGAAATGTGTCAGACATGGAGCAGAAAGGCTTTTTGTTGTTCGTCTGCTGCAGTTATAACTAGAGCTGTCTTAATGCATGGGCACATTGGGCAGTTGACCGGGGGCCCCGAGAGTTTAGGAGGCCCCATGCATTCAAATTTACACTGGTTTGTTAAACGGGGAAGAAACTTCTATTTCTTTCCCCAGAAACCCATAACGACGTTAAGACAGTCCTTAGTTATAACAAATATGTAAGAGTGAATATACTAAAGGAAAACATGTTGAGAGATTACAAAAACAATGAAATAATAACAGTATAATAAGAGGAAAAGTTCTTTGTCCACATCTTTTCTTTGCTCATGGAACAAGTTTTCATTAAGGTTAAAATACTATGCTCTGTGGATAAATGCATGGGTGAATGGGTGGATGGGTGAATTGATGGATGAATGGATGGATGGATGAATGGATGGATGGATGGATGGATGCATAGATGGAGGAAAGTATGTATGAACAAATACATATAGAGAGATATTATGTGTATCTTTAAATCTTTTTTCTTCATAGTTTGCCAGTAACTGATCTTACCTACATGTCAATTATCTTCATTTTTTGTTTCTTAACCCTTTCTTGCCTAAAGCTGGGAAAAAAATACAAGTCCAATGCTTCCCCATTTTTCATACCCAGATGCCTAAGAAAAGGGAACTAATTCCAATTTCCTGATGTCTGATATTTTCAAAGAAATATTTGTGCACGTAATTATTATCCAATGTTGGTGAAAATGGTACAAAGATTTAGATAAATGAAGGCCAATTCAGGAAATATTACATACATATCTATGACTTGAATTGAAATTTATTACAATAAAAAAAAGTTGAAACTCATTGCAAAATGTACCATTTTGTTCAGTTTTTCTGCACGTGTTGTCCCAAAATGTCATCGTTTTGAGTCCTCGATATTTAATATAACAGCTATTACCTTGTATATGAATGTTATAAAGGGAGCAACCAGTGCATTTGATGTGGAAACATCAACACAACTGAACAGCTGATCAACACTGTTTGCACTTCCGATATTCTGTGATTTCAAAACTTACTGAAAAAAAAGTTCACAAGCTAGATGCATCCATTTTTATTTTTAACTGTAGAGTGGACATCTCGTTTCTAACATGACTATACCTCTAAATCAGGCTGCCAATGAAATCAGGTTGCTAAGAGACTTTATAAATAGCACACTGATAGAGATATTCGGGTGAATTGGGCTGATACGAGTAATGTCAGATGCAGTCGTATTAGACAGAAGCAAACGTGTTGCATCGGGGCGCATTAGGCGGGAATGGATTCATTTTCTATTTGTCTAAAATCAGCAAGGCTATTCCAATTCATAATACAGGCTGCTGTTATTTACAGTTATATACAGAACACTTAATTAATAGAATACATGTACAGTCCAATCCACTTATCTCGACATGGCTTTTGTCGACATTCTGGGCAGCTTGACACAATTCTTAAGTCCCAACCTATTCCTTCTTTAATCCTACTAAATATTTCCCCGTAACTCGATGTGTTGTTCCAGTCTTTCCTCTTATATCGACACATTTCTCCCCAACCAGAGCACAAAAACTGCACTAGATCTACTACTGTGCTACCGAAAATGCCCACGCAACTCCCCGCATAAAAGACCTTGATCTTTATTTCTTTTTGCGGTGCTGGCGGGGAGGGGTAAGAGAGGAAGTGTGTGGACACAGAGGATGACCCTTGGCTTCAGTAACACGAGTGTGGAGTGCATGTACAGACTACAGACTGAGTTTTTTTTTTTTTCACAAAATATTCATTTGCCCATGATACTAGGCCTTGACCTAGATCTCTTGGTTAACTGCCGTACTGTGTGTGTATCAGTATTATCACGTCTTCTGAAGAAACAGTCAGGTGGAGGCTAAAAAGAAATAGTAGAACACTGAGCATTCATATCTTTGCCACGAAACTCCATCACACAACAATGATATTGGAGGAACGAGTGATGATAGTAATAGTATGCCAATAATTGAAAGAAAAAGGGACATAACTGCGTTATTTATTGGACACCTTTCCAATTTGATCTCTGAGCCTCCCCACCACCACCCCCCCCCTTTTTTTAATTTCTCTTCCAGCGTATAGCAGACTGTCCTACTGATGTCGAGATATTAGGATTGCACTGTTTAATTAATGTCTGCAGCATTCAATACAGTGCAATACTATGACAGATATATGTTTTGACAATTTTAAGTACGTGCCAAAAACATGAAAGAGGCAAACAAGACATTCAAATTTCAATGTTTGATTCTACATAGAAAAGTTACTTCTCATAATGAAGAAACTGCCACAGAATGAATATAATTATACTTGAAACATACAACAGTAACAGACGCATAAAAGTATATGAATGAGGAAATTACCAAGAGCCCAACTATTGTCTATGAGTTATGAAAATGCAGACATTTTTTGTGCATTAACAGATTGTACCTCAGAAGCTCAGTGCTGCAAAAGATTAACGCAAATATAAATAGAAACAGAAACAGACAGTCCAAGACTTTTGCCACTGCTTGTCACTCTTGACCTTGTTTCCTGCATGAGATTTCCATTGGATGAAGAGGTGCTGATGTCATCACCTTGGGTTCCAGGATATTCTCCTTAATGTGCTTGCCATTGCTGTCTTTGAGGGAGGCTTGGTCAGGGTCAGACCATGTATCTGTCTCTGGTGCTGAATGGGGAATGAATGGGTGTGTCAGAAGTTGCTGTAATATCTCCTGCACAGTCCCAACAATATATCCCACGGGAGCCAAAACACAGCTGAAAAATACATGGAAAATATTTGCTTGAAACCTGATGAAGAGAAGCTCACTACTTCTGACTGTCCCTTTTGAGGCCAGGCAAAAACAGCCCTTTCAAGAGCTGAACAAAATGCTCTACTTAGAGCTGCAGAAGAATAAGGCAAAGTCAAAATGTGGCAAGAAGAAACAGTTACACGAAGCAAAACCTCACATAAAAATTAATACAGAAATGATACATTAAAACACAAAGGAAAAGGAAAGACAAATCAAGCTTTCATCTACTGACCTTCTTCGGGAAAATAAATGTTACAGGACAGAAATTTAAACAATGAATAAATCATAGAATGTTTCACAAATGCGGATAATTATCCTCTGCAAGTTCCAGACATGGAGTCATAGGGTAATCACAGAAAGGCCACCTATTAAGTCGGCGCCTATAGGTCGGAGCTTTGGGTTACCACCTAGAGCGCCTATGCTTCACATAAAGGCCGCCCACTCAAACTTTTGCAACTGATTAGGGCGATCACAAAATTTCTGTTGTTCCCGCCCCCCACCTATAGTCAGTTTGATCTACATACGCAACTGATTAAAGCAGCGCCGCCGCCATGTGTCCATTGTATAGAGCGCCTGTCTACGTCTGTCTGGCAAGAGATTATGGCGGTCCCATACCCTCTGTTGACTCCAACCCCACCCTCACATGCCAGCTTGATCTACCTATGCGTAACTGATTAAAGTAGCGGTGTCTTCACAGGTTCATTGGAAATAGTGCCTGCCTGTCTGGTGGTCAAGTACATGTAATACACTTCGTTCGTAATTGTTCATCTCTCTGATATGAAAAAAGCGTGCTCTTATGCGAATGGTACTTAAATAAGCGTGCTGTTAATTTTGTATAGAAAAAATTATGTTTTTTTTTAAAGAGCGTGCTGTTAGAAGGATTGTGCTGGTAGCCGGCGTGCTGTTAGGCAGTGACCATTGTACTATTAATCGATCAACAAATGATATGTGATAATATAAATTACCAGTTTATCCATAAGATTTCAGAAACGAGTGCTAGCCTGACTCCAATGGTTTTTCACAACCCTTTCCAGTACATATACAGGGACAATTTCACAAAACATTTTAGGCAATCTTGGTGTAAGACAGTGATTCTCAGACGGGAGGCACACAACCCTCTCGGCAAGGGTGTGACTGGGGAGGGATATCAGTCAGAGGAGGAACTCGAGAAAGAATGCGCTCTGTACACTGTGTATATATATAAATATCAAATGAGGTAATAATTAACAGAATAATATTGCTGATCACGAACTAACAAAACGGGGGAGGAACTGTAGAACCACTGGGTCGCAAGGGGAGAAATGTGGCCCAGAACTCGGAGTATTATTGATTTAGAAGGAACGACTTAGCATGCCAAAAATAACACTTCATCCAGTTCACAGGCTCTACCTTGCTTTTAACACTCTATTATGACAAGTACAGTACCAGTGTATTTCAAAAGCTCATGCTGTTGTTGCTCATCCTTTGCCAAAAATGATGACCACAACTTCAATATGTCTTCTGCCTGGCTGTTTGTGTGTGCGGAGATGACTGATCAAAAGGATCCATTCCATAAACTGTCAGCTGCAGTGAGAGCATGGAAACACTGGAGACCGACTGCACTGGGAGGAGGTATTTTCTCTACTTTTTCCCTGCTGCCTCTTCTGTGCAATCCTTCATTCATTATTGATCCAAAAGGAATACCTTCACTGAGGGAGACAAAAGACAAAAAAAAAAGCATAATTAAAAATCTGAACAAAAATATTTATCTTCAAGGAACAGAAATGTATAAACTATACCCAGCATCCCCAAATTCAACCAGTGTAGATCTGTATTGGAATTCCCTTGTCTTGGTAGGATTATGAGAGGGGCGCTTTCCCTACATCAAACCAACATTGGTGTGAAGACATAACCAGCGGATGTACATGAGAACAATATTTTATCCATGTGCAAACTTGATATAAATCCTACACATCAGCTTTTTGCAGGGAGATATAGAAGACATTTAAACCAAGCAGGAGTTACACTGGCTGAGAGGACATTCAAGTTGCAGAAAAAGTTGTTTACCTCAGTTTACTGTGAGCAACCACTGGGTTGCAGTTCTAATTAATTATCAATATTTAAAACAAGCTCTGATGAACAAAACTATTTCTTCACTAAAAAAATGTGTGAAAATATTATTCTTTTGAGAGAGATTGGTTTATATAGGAATAAAAAAAATACAATCATGTAGGTGGAATCGTATAAAAGAGATGCTGAAGGAAAACTGATGGGGATTATTTTGAAAACAGTTATAGGTAAATGAATTTACAGTAAAAAGGAGGGTATCTTGTGCTCTTTGCTAAAAATTTTCTTGCAGTTCCAGGATGAGGGGAAAAAGATGCGTTCTTTACTTGCAACAGTAGACTAGGTTTAAGTCCATTCATAAACTTGTACAACATTAAAAGGATGCAATCTAAGAGTGAATTCATATGGTGTATTATACTCCCAGTGATACTTTGAGCACTTTAGGGCCAGATAACTGTGACAAAAGTGATGTCAAAACAAAAAACGAAAAACAAAAAATATGATCAGGAGTTCCATTTATGAAAGTTGCCTTATTGAAAAGGTACAAATGCTCCTGAGTCTTGCATTCACCATCCTTTGTGCAGCTCAATTCATTGAAAAAAAGGAAATGACAATGGAAAAGGAAGGTGCAACATCTCTTCATTTCCCAACAATCTCGTCTACATTTTATAATTTTGGGTCGCTTTTATACTGTCATTTTTCTCAAACGTGACACCTTCTTATTATATTATTGTACTATTAATTGATCAACAAATAAAAAGTAATAATATAAATTACCAGTTTATCCACAGAATTTCAGAAAAGAAAGCCAGGCTGACACAAATGCTTTTTCCCGTGTTAATTAAATGATCTTTAGCTGAAAAGATGACAGGTAAATGAAATATTTAAATTATGTAAGACCAACTTTGTCATGTCTCAAGAAAAATAATAAAAGCAGAACAACTGAAACATTCTTTTTTCTTTCAAGGACATTTTTTTTTCAACATGTGAACAAACGCCCTGAATTGTATGTGGGACAAATTCACAACTCTTGTATTGTTCAAGTTAAAGCATGTCTGACTTTTTGTCCCAACTTAATTTGAGCTCAAGGTTTCTGAACTGATTAAAAGGATTTTTTTTTTAAAGGAGCGAGGAACACCAGCACACACTTACCCTACCTTGTATACTAGGTCTGTCTAGATCTATGTGGTTGGGAGAGGACTTTTCCCATGACATGGACAACCCAAGAATAATACCATGGTACCAGACTCCTGTGGCTTTTCCCTTGTCAGAATATCTTCAGCTGAGGAATTAAAAAAAAAAACACCACAGGTAAATTAAGAGAATAGAAACAAAAAAATATTAAAACCGACAAAACAATTTCTCCTTTCCAAAGTGGCATGGTTTTTTTTTCTTCAGTGAACACTCATGTGAGACAAATTCATGAATATTATTTTCTTTCAACTCAAGGTGAATTTTATTCTAATTTTAGAAAAAAGGAAAAAAAAGTGGCACGGGGACTCCAGCACACATTACCCTACTTAGCTACACTAGGTGTGCCTTTTGACTATGTGGTTGCGAGAGCACTTTTCCCATGACATGGACGATCTTAAGTCTAATACCCTAAAGTACCAGTTGCCCCTTAAGATCTAAGGAAGTAGGTTCTAATCCGTATGTTTTGTCCGGCCTACCCCCGACCAAACTCCACCCCAGCACTCAGTCCCTCAGCAGCGTCTTAAGGGAGGAAACTCGCCAGATCCTAGGCTATATTACAGGTCAGTTGGGCGTGACTAACCGTGCGAGTACCTTGGTCGACCGTCGACCTCAAAGCTACATGGAAGCAGGAGCCAGTAACCACCCGGGTTTCCCCAAAGTGGCTGTTCTGTACTATAAATAGGGTTGGGGTTTCTTATATAACGCAAAATCCTTACAATATCTGTCCTTATGGTTAACAAGATTTGAACGGGAAATGCTTTAACAGGTTTTATTTAATTAATTTCTGCATAACTCTCACTCAAAACATTTAATTATCATTGAAACACTCTTGTTAATAATTAATTCACATCAAGACGGATGCCTATTGATATAGATAAGGTCTTAATTATCCATTAAAAAAAAATAATGAATTGTAAGAGTGATTATCTATCTTTCTCCCCATGTCACCAGCTTGATTTCCTTGCCACAAACCGGAAGTGGGAATCGATACCACTATTTATCCAAGTACGCTAAATCTTTTAATACCACTGGGTACTTCCTTTTTGTGTCAAATTCTTCATTCACTTATACTTTTCAAATACCTCCTGGAGACTTTTTTTTTGTCTGTGACAACACTTAAAAATGTAAAGTCCATTGGGGAATGAAAATGTCACGTCATCTTGGTTTTCCACATTATAAGACAGCCACTTTTAAGAAACAAATTCGATACCATCACCCAAGAGAGGGGCTCACACAACACTTTATCTGCTCGAACTTAAAATTGCCAACAGAACACACAGATCTATATTATCAGGTGGACTTAAATAAATAAATGAAACATAACAAGAAATAATTGACATTTATTCGTATCTGTCTGATGACAGGAACTAGATCAAAATCATACATTTTCAGGCATTCCATGATATTGAATACAGGGAAGAAAATTTAAGGAGAATAATCTAGAATGTATAATATAAATATGAAATATGAAAATTACAAAATCATTCAAGGGAAAGAAAAGCCTTTCTCAAATTGGACAAAAATATAATCAACACGATGAGCTTCGTTAACGTAGTTTGGCATTCATAAAAAGAAAAAAACACATGGATATTAAAGTGTGTTAGTGATTTCTCCATTCCCATATTTTTTTTCCTTTTTAAATAAATTACAAAGTAATTCAGGAGAGAAAGCAGCCTCTTGCATAATGGACCTAAAGAAAACAGAAACGAAGGACTTCCGCTGAGTGTTCGGCATTTATCCAACAAACGACAGTGGACAATAAAGTGAATCTGTAATTTCCCTTTACTCTTTTTCCTGTTTTCTAAATCTCTCTTAGTTTGTGGTGAACATTGCTGACTTTGATAGGCGTCACCCAGAGAAAGTTGTTCACCACATGTCACTCGCTGCGGACCAAAGGTTGCATGTTGATTTCCATTTGTCACTTGTCCAAAGTTTATCATCACATGTCACTTGCCATACGTGATTAGCTTTATGACAAATGTCACATACCGTACGATTTCAAATATGTCACACAAAAAAGGTCACATGCTATATCCCACTTGCTAAAAGGGTGAAGAACATGACAGAGAGTGTCACGGTACTTTTCATCTCGTAGTTATCTCAAAGGTAGAATCAACGAAGAAATCGATGACACCGTGCAATGTATGAGCGACCGAAATATGCAAGCCATGAGATTGAAGTAGAATTCCATACTTATTTAAAGTACAGTGCAATCCTAATATCTTGACATCAGTGGGACTGTCTGACTTTTGTCCAGTAAAGAGAAAGTCGAAATAGCAGATTAGTGGTGGAAGAGAAAAAAAAAGGGGGGTGGGGTGGGGACCAAACATCACCATAATGAGAAGTGTCCAATAAATAACACAATTATGTCCCTTTTTCTTTTAATTATCGGCATAATTATTGTCACCCGTTCCTTCAATGTCGCTGTTGTGCGGATCAGTTGCATGTCAAAGATTTGCCGATATTGGCGAAATGCTGTAGCTATCAAATGCGCAATGCTTCACTTTTTTTTTTAACCTGACTGTTTCTTCATACCAATACATACACAGTACGGCAGTTAACTAAGAGATCTAGGTCAAGGCCTAGTATCAACAGCGCATTAATGTTTTGTGGGAAAAAAAAATTGTCTGTTTTACTCTGTACTTTTACTGCCGTACACTTAAGCATGGCACTCCACACTCGCGGTACTGAAGCCAAGGGTCATCCTCTGTGTCCACCCCACCCCCCATCCCTACCCGCCAGCACCGCAAAAAGAAATAAAGAGGTCTTATTTGCCAGGAGTTGCATGGGAATTTTTGGTAGCACAGTAGTACTGGCAGATCTAGCGCACTTGTTTTGCCGCAGTCGGGGAGAATTGTGTTGATATAAGAGAAAAGAATGGAATAACATGTTGAGTTACGGGGAACTATTTAGTAGCATTACAGAAGAAACAGGCTGGGACTTAAAAATTGTGTCAAGTTACCCAGAATGTCGACAAAAGCCATGTCGAGATAAGTGGATTGGGCTGGAATTATAAGAGATAATGTTTTTCCATCTTTATGTCTTGGCTCTTTTGGATCATAAACAAAATGATCTTCTTTGATAAGACATGTCAACATTGCGCTGACATCTGTCTCTTGTTCTCCAAGAGCTCCTTCACCCACACGTTCTAGTCGCAGTTCATCAGTCATCATGTTTGTTGACAAAAAAAACCAACACACCTCGTACACGATGAATGGAGGACAAAAAAACAGCAACTTAAATCATTCCGCAACAAGTGACTTACCCGTGAGATATACATGCAGACAGTGGCATGTGACTTTGTAATTTGTTGATGTGGTGAGCGACAAATGACCAGTAACTTTTTGTATGTGGCTGGCTTTCTGGAAGGCTTGTAGCTGGCACCAAGCCGATGTTCCTTTCTCTGTATGACTGCATTCGTGTGCTGAAATGCATTCATTGACTTTAAGTCATCTACAATAATAAATGGCATGAAGCAACTGGTGAGCAACTTTCTCTGTCTGGCACCTACACTTGTAAGACCTCTGTTTCACTGATCATATCTCTTGGCTAGTTGGAATGGTACATCAAACATCAATCAGAATATGACTTTGTTCTGACTTAAATCCAATATAGGAATGGCATCAACCTGATGTAGGAATTCTACATAGGATTGACATCAATGTATGTATGTAGGAATGGCATTGTTCTGATGTTGGCAATCTGATCAGAATACTACTTTATTCCAACTTATATCCTAAATAGGTATGATGTCAGTTTTTTCTACATCAATAAGATGTAGGAATTCTGTGTAGAATTGACATCAAGTTTGCACATAGGAATGATATTGTTCCGATGTTAGTGATCCTATTAAAATATGATTTTGTTCTGACTTAAATCCTACACAGTAATGATATCATTTCTTTCTATATCAATCCGATGTAGGAATTTTACCTGGGATTGACATCAAGTTTGCGCCTAGGAATGACAGTGCATTGTTCTGATGTTGGCAATCTGATCAGAATACGACTTTGTTCTGACTTAAATCCGACATTGGAATGGTGTCATTTTCTCTACATCAATCCTATGTGCTATGTATGTAGGACTGATATCAGGTTTGCACATAAGAATGATATTGTGACGATGTTGGCATTTCGATCAAAATATGACTTTATTCCGACTTAAATCTGAGATAGCGATGACGTAATTTTTTAACATCAGTATGATGTAGGAATTCTACATAGGATTGACATCTAGTTTGCACCTAGGAATGACATCGTTCCAATGTTGACAATCTGACCAAAATACGACTTTATTCTGACTTAAATCCAACACAAGAATGATGTCATTTTTATCTACATCAATCCGATGTAGGAATTCTGTGTAAAATTGACATTAAGATTGCCCCTAGGAATGACATCGTTCCTATGCTGGAACATCATTTCTATGCGATAATATATAGTACGTAGACCAAAGGGCAAGCTTATTAACAGCCGGCCACGGCAAACATACTGAAAAATAATACATTATGTGATCATTTTAAAAATTGTGTCGAGTTACCCAGAATGTCGACAAAAGCCATGTCGAGATAAGTGGATTGGGCTGGAATTATAAGAGATAATGTAATGTTTTTCCATCTTTATGTCTTGGCTCTTTTGGATCATAACCTGCATGTGTTGAAATTCTCAACAATTTCTGTTCTTTATTCCTCTGGTGTTGTTAAGGTCATCATCATACCTGATGGACGAACTATTATTATGATCATTTTACAGTCTTTATTAATTATTTTTTTTGGCTTAAATTGCCTCTTCCCGGCTCTGGCATTAGCTATCCTTTGCTAACACATAAACAGCAGAAAGCAGGAAACGCTATCCAGCTCTCACTTTGTTTCACCAATTACTTTACGTTGTTCTATTTTTTCCGAGATTAGGTGCCAATTTAAACTTTGATTCATCTAAGTGGCAAATTCTTTATGCCGCAAGTTTCGCAACAATGTAAATTATCGCAACAATGGATAAAATGGTCCATAGAAATTAGTTTCTGATTAAAAACTCTTTTTGTCTCTCACTCTTTTTGTAAAAGTTTGATGGACTAACTAGTATGATTACAGACTTCCAACAATGGGAATAATTAACTTTGCATAATTGCTGCATAATTTAACATCAAGATTCCCTGCTTACATAACGGACATTTGTTTTTAAAACACTGTTCATGCGCCATGCTGCTGTCCGTCTTGAAAGAAATGCAGAAGATCGATAGCTGCCAGATCTAGATTTAGAAAAGACCAAACAGCAATGCCTACTTTGTCCTAAAATAAAATAATTAATGCTTCAAATCCAATCCAGCTTGCTGGTAGAATGTTCTTGTCCAGCAACAGAATATTTTGGCAAATGTAATATATTATAATATGTTGTATATAATGACATATACTATATGTGTATTTGCAAATGAATATAGCCTTCAAAAATATCCAAAGCATCTTTCTTTTCAGAATGTAATTTGCGTTGCATTTTTATCAAAGTACTAAAATGCAAATCAACACCAACACACCCTAAAATTAACGAAGCAATAGTGTTGCACCGATTGTAGAAGTAAAACTAGTGGAATGGACCTGAAATTTAGTGGATTTATATATAATAGATGCAGCTATATTTCAACTGGCCTTTAAGGTGAACCACACTCAGATCACAATAAATCATATCAAAATGTCCGCATTATTCTTTTAGGCTTAGTCAAAAGAGCTTAGCAGAACAACTCAGATGATTTTAAACGTGTTCTGGTCTTTTTTTTTTGCCTCTTTCTCTTTAAAGTTTGATCTTCCCTCTTCCCAACCCCAGTTTTTGTTAAGTGAGTCACAAATTATGCCTATCCCTGCTAACAAACGACCCTCGCTGTCATCTTTCTGCTTAGTCCTAGATCCTATTCTGGCACTGTATGATTTATAGTGATCTGTGCTAACCACGTTGCTGATTAACTGCCTAATCTCAGTCACGACTCGAACAGTGCGGAGTGAATAATTAAAATGGAATGGATACTAGAACAATAAATAACACCTCGCCTAGACTTTCTTTCATTAGTAATTATAATGTATTTTATAGTCAAAGACTCCGACAGAAATTAGTGCATTCATACTTCAGGTTGAAAATAATAATAATAATAATAATCACCTGGAGAAAACTGTATACAAGCATAAAGTTATACGTCGGCAGAGTCAACAGTGCCTATCTTGTCTCTAAATCCAACACCTATCATCAGTATTAGTGCCATTTCAGTCATATGGAAGGTTCGACACAGAGCCTGGTCACTTTCGTTTCAGAACATTATCTTCACAGTATTTTGAAATTATTAGTTGCATCCAAACTAAAACTAAAACTAACGAAACAATCTGAACTGGGGGGGGGGGGGGGAGAGAAAGAAAAGCTCAAGTAACCAAATTTAAACATATGACAGGCTTACTGGGCTTACTTATTAGAAGCTCTCTACGATCATTATTAATTGTATTTATCTATTTATTTATTCATCTATTTGTTACTTTGATTTCCTTACTTATTGTACGGTAGCAACCATTACACGGTTTACATTGTATTACCATGGACAAACTGGCAGTCAAACAATCAGGCAATGGAATATTGATCTCCTCACCGTGAACAATAAATACAGTCATCCTCATGGACTTCACCTTGTAACGAAAGGTTTCAAAGTACTTTTGTAGCTTATTTAACACTGCAGATGAAGTAATCCTTCATTGTTTGAAACACCCCATCACGTTTGCTTAGTAGAGTATAATCCACGTGTCCAACACACCTGACTTCTGATGTCTGATTAAGTTGTGAAACATATAAAGAGTGGACGGGCATTTTCCCCTTAAAACATTCAGAAAGACGCCGAATTGCAGAGATTCGGTGCGACACATTAAACAGAGTGAGCTGATAAAACGTACTTGTGAGTATGGCTTTGGACATGTAAGGGGGGGGGGGGCTTTGTGGTGAGCGGTTCAGTTTTCTCGTGACTCGCATTAGGGTAGCCACACAAAGGCCACCGAATTCGGTCACCGAGTCACTTGGCGCTTTAGGTGAGAAGAATTGCACTACATAAACGGACCGAATCTAGGGTGGGCTCTGTGTGCAGTTGTTGAAATTATTTAGTGCAATTCTTCTCACCTAAAGCGCCTAGTGGCTCGGTGACCGAATTCGGTGGCCTTTGTGTGGCTACCCGTAGACTGGAGCTTCGCAAATAAACCAAGGAGCTTAAACACACTTCTCTCTCTTTCTCTTTTCTCTCTCTTCCTCTCTCTCTGTCCCCTTCACTGGAAAATTGTTCTGGTCGGCTGTTGGCCCCCAATATTTTTTTTATCTGATTTTTGTTAAGAGCCCCCCCCCCCTCCCCACACACACACACACATACCCGACAGGCTATGCTTTATAGGTGACATAACCCTTCTGTGTCCCATCTCAACTGTATCATTTTAACTCATGACTGCCAATATTATTATTTAGAAAAGAGAAAAAATTCGTCAACATGTTTTTTTTTTGTCTTCGTTTCGTTGCCTTTCATCTTCTTTCATGATGTCTACTATGGAAAAGTTCCTCCAGGATACACTGGTATGCCGTGGCGCAATGCCATAGATTCTGTGGTTATCAGTCGGAGACTATATGGGATCAATCTGTCTTGGGTTCAGTACCACGTCGGCGAGCTTTTTTTTTTTTTTTTTTTAAACCTAGTACTGCTCATTATTAGGAATCATTTTGTTTCCCAAGGATTTTGCAAAATTGATGTGGAGAAACTGATTAGATGTGTTACTAGTGTGCTCCAAATTACTTCTTTTATTTATTCCTTTTCATTTAACGGGACAGTATTGCTAATTAGAAATAAAAATGTAAATCAAATTTTAAAAACATAAATTTCTTTTTAGTCAGTGTGAACTGAAAATTTCGTCTCCCTCTGTCGTGATTTAGATCTATCCTGTATTTACTGAAAATATATTTTGGGGGTCTTCTGCTTCAGCTATTTGTCATGTTTTGTTTTACATGTATTACTTTATTTTTGTTTGCATGGAAGTTTAGTACATTTTTATCTGCTCTGTCTGATTTTCTCTGTGACTTCACACCCGACAAAAAAAAAATCCTAGTCATAATTTTATACTCTGGAGCAAAGCAACGATGATCAGAGGGGGGAAAAGCAGTAAAAAAATAACAAAAGACAAAAAAGTCAGCTCTTCCCGAGATTCGAACCCCCTTACCAAATTGGCAGGTGGGTTTTCTTAGCACGCCATCGAGGAACCTCAATAAAAGCTTTACTAAGCAGGGTCTCTGCTACCAAGGACACGACAACCGATTATCACTAAAAAAAAGACAACCTGGTGCATCATTACCGTAAGAAACATCATGAGTTAGCTAGTCCGAATCGAATGAAGAGCCTAATTATTCAACAAAACAAGCCAGAATTGTAATCTGAAGGAGCACTTTCTAAATAAAATCATAAAACCAAAAATCCATCTGCGAATAAGATTCTGATATAATTTACAGATATCTGTGAATAAGGTCCAGATCTTACCTGCAGACGTCTGCGAATAAGCTGGGCCAAAATATTGATATTAGACCTGGATGTAGGTTTTATTTAGGAATAAAATCATAATAAAATTTTACAGTATTTCTTACTATAGAAAGTTTTACCTTGTTCTTGTGCATTTTGTAAAATAAATGTATAATCAAGTGATTTTCAAAAGGTTTCAGCAAGTTACGCTCAATCTAATTATTGTAGGTTTGTGTTCCTTTTACAATTCTGCAACGTCAAACAATGCTATATGTCATCTTTATTTCTAGGCGGGAAACTTTTTCAGGAGGAAGAGGGCTTCAGTTATCCAAGAACAGTCATCAAAAGAAAAACAAAAATCAGCATTGAGATGCCAAATGACAATTCAGTGTCACTCATTGTAAGCAACGTTTAATCACACACAAAAAATGGTAGCTTTGCAACTTTAAGAAAGGGGAATATTTTCAAAATATAAAACACCACAGCAATTAGTGAATTACTGTTATAATTTTGTTTGTTTGTTTATAGTTGATGAAAGGCTTAAAATCCAAGAGATTATAAACGTACCTTTTTCCATTTTAAATTCTTTTTGGAATTCATTGTATACTGGTACTAATAGTTTTTTTGTTGTTGTTGTTGTTAGTTAAGTCTCTAATGCTAGGTGTGTCTAACGCTAGATGTTCACACAGCGGCCTACACAACTTTTTATCTTCTTTTTTCTTTTAAAGCTTTGCACTCCCCTGTGTTTCTGCACTCTTTTTGTGTGCACAGTAATATTAATAGATTTAAGTCTAAACATGAGCTTTCACAACAGAAAGTCAACATTCATTGCCATACTGTTCACGTTAAGTGATGGTGTTTCGTTATTCTGTTCCTCACTCTCCCTATCACTCTTAACACAACAAATTAACTCAAAGTCCATCTTCCACTCACCACATTTAATGGAACAAAACAATTCTAAACAATACACAAAAGACATATATTTCTTTGATTCTATCTCTTGCTGTTTTTTATTCAAATATACTGGCAATATACCAAAATAATATTTTATACTTGCTTGAAAATGAAATAGTGCCTGTGACTGCATTCGAACTTTTCATTTTCTATTTGACTATACTGATAAAAAAGAACACTAAATGTGTAATAATTATGAAAGGATACACTGTCCGTACCATTTGGAGCATGGACACACAACTCAAGACATGGATACAAAAGAGACAAAATTTTTCAGCATTTCTGAAAAACAAATGTTCATTCTTACACCAAGTGACAAGTAGTGCTGAATTCCACTCAGCTGTTATCATATAAATACAGGTTTACTCTTCAAAAGAAACATTCTTCCTCGAGCAATCACTTAGGATTAGTACTTATGCAGAAAACAACTGTTTACATCATATAACAAAGACAAAGACACAACTGTTCAAGTATTCAAATAATCTAGGGTTTGACTAAAACGCGATAAGCGCCATTTGTACAAAGACAGAGATAAGTGCATCAGATAATATCCTGATATGAGTTACATGACAAGATTTTTAGAAAATTCCCTAAAAGCAATATCCAAAGGTAATAATCCATGAAATCATCCCTCTTTTTGGCAAGCTGTTATTATGACTACATATGCACCCCAAGCGTTTTGCGATAGGAGTGTGTACAGATAACACTTGTGTGCACTTGTAACAACATTCTTTTTGCATATGGCGATAAATGTCACACTGCTTTTTTAGACTAAACTTAACAAATCCAAAGGGGAATAATCTCACTTATGCATAATCTACAACTACATCTAAAATAATGACCTATAAACAAGATTATACACTAGAATCTACATCAAGACAGAAGTCAGATTCTAGATCTAGATCTAGAGTCTAGGCAGAAGCTAGATTCTACTCAGTCTGTGAGGTCTACTACAAGATCTCGCATAGATACATGTATTTCTAGACATTGATCTAGACCTATAATCTATAGACTTAACCCTCATCCCACATTGAGTGAACTCATTCACGTAACTCCCCGTGCGGGGATAGCCATGCAGCGGCCAGTCAGCCGACCGTTCGTGTGTTGCCGATAACCTCGGCGGTCGGGTCAATCGGGTACTTTTGAACACGTGTATCGTGTTTACTTTAGGACGTAATAACAACAGTAGTGGTGGATAAATCATAAGTGACCCCTATGATATTTGGATAAAGTAGGTCTATTGTGATGATATGCAGTAAGTTTTATTGTAAAATGGAAAGCCCAAAATCAAGAATTTTCTGCATTTACATGCCGTTCAACACACGTTTTATCATTTTCCCCAAGATCTCTGCACTTTTTCTGCCACTAAGTCAGACCATTCAGATGAACAATTTATTTTTTAAGCCAGGCCATTAATTTACTAACCACGTGTATCGTGGCATTGCCTTCTCCCTCCTCTACTATTTAAAGCTTCCACGTACTATGATGTTAGTCTTAGCAAGAGATTTGATTTCCAGGTCGCAGAGCACATACATGTACTGAAAAGCGGTTTTATCAAAGCAACACAATGGCCATCTAATTACTACATCAAATAAAGACAACGACCAACAACAAAGTCGGTCATTTTCTCCCCGTTTTCCCTGATGAAAAACCTACAGACAGACGCCCTTATGCAGCATGTCCTAGTATTACATCGGAATTCATAATTACAGACATAGAACAGTGTCACAAATACGCACATGGCCCCTTTCTTCTTATTTCACATGTAGACGACAACCAGCATCAAAGTAAAAGTTTCCCCAAGATTTTCCCCAGTTCGAACTTCAGACAGTCAGTACTATTACATGAGTATGACGAATAGTTCTGAATAGTTGCATCGTAATAAACGTAATCTTACGATCCCATTTTGTTAGATACAGTAGGGATGACAGGATAGATACACACGCGAATCTTGTGTGGTAAAAAAACGTGAAAAAAAACGATAGTCACGGCAACCGAATAAACAAAACACGAGGAGCAGCGCTGCCCTACAATATATTGGCCTCTCGCTGGACCCGGTTTGCAGTATGTAGGCCACAATACTGGCCTCGTGTGTCTCACATATTGCGCGGAGAGGCCAATATAGTGGCCTCCCGCAGGACAAGGGTTAACATACAGCGGATTTAGCAGAATTCAGCTTGAATAGAACCTAGATTTAGATTACCAATTCACTCATCTACAATTCGAGGGCCGCTCCAGCTCTTTTACAAACTTTCTGAAAAAATGTTGATGAATTTATCTCATTTTGCTGAATAAAAAAATTCATTTGATCAGGGCTATCATCAAAAGTAAGTCAAATAATACTTTCATTTCTTTTGGTATTTGAATGAATTTATATAACATATATATATGGTAGGCTCAATTAACTGCAGTTAACAAAAAGAGCTAACTGGAACAAAAATTGATGCTTTTCTCAAAACGAGAAACATAATGTATTCACATTTTCAAAATGCTAACATACTCTTAAATAGTACGTCTCCCTCATACTGTTCTCCATATCTGAGACATGTCCACTCGTAAAATAGGATTTGCCTTTGACCAAGGGCTTGCTTATGTGTGGGTCCTCTCCTTCATCTGTAATTGCACTAATGAAATAATGATGGATGTGCTCATAGTTCAGTAGAGGTCCAAAAGGAAAGGCATTCCATCCTGTGGGAGCAAAATAGGAATAACTGCTGTTCAAATTGAGAAAGGTTTGTTTTCTTAATATCTAATTTATTTAATGTTATCTCACAAACAGAGCCTGTAGGAACTGGAACTGATGTGAATGTAATACATACATATTTTCATTTCATATAATGCATGTCACAATTCATGATCAGCATTTTTCAAAGATTGCCTGAAACTTGATAAACACAAATGGTCAACAGAAAGGCGACTGGGTTAGATTAGTTGACACATAAGAAAACTTGCACCAACAATGAAATAATCTTGAGACCATTTCTCTTATAATAAGATTGACGAGTATATTATAGACTAAATTTTGTCCAAATTGGATATGTAATCTATCATCAAAAATTGAGGCAGCACAGTTTCATAATTTTTCGTCAAGTAGTCATGGTGCTTTAGGTGCTTACATACCCACCCTCTAGCTCTGTTATAATAAGATGATAATAATGACTGAGGTGCAATTGTCCAAGCTAGTGAGCCTAAAAAACTGAAGGCTTAACAACGGAGAATATAACCAAAGGGCTAACAACAGCCTAACCTATATAGAACATCAAAGAATAATCTGAGCCACATAATAGATTTACCTACATTCTAAGACATAATTATTTCACTGTGAAGATGTATTGCCAGACTTTCACTCCACTGCATTAAATCCATCGTATACACACCACTGACAAGAAATAAGCCAATACAAATATCTTTTTTTTTATCCATTCACTAACCTGTGCAAATAGGCAGCTCCTAGTTTGATTCACATTAAATATATTTTATGAACTGTTATCCCCCCTTGGAGTCATTTTAAGAAATCAGCTAACGAATCAAAATCAATGCTGCCATCGCCATGGTGAGGCGTCGGTCTTGACAGCTAAAATGGCCGATATCCGCAATGGGCTTATAGGCAGACAGGTCATACTCATGAATAACCATGAAGTTAGTTAAGGTATTCTAACAGAAGAAACGATGAAAAGGAAAAATATTTAGGCAAAGCATCACTGGGATAATAATTATTACACTGCAGCTGTCAAACAAGGGTTATAACCCATCTTAATCATTCAGGCATTCTATAATTTTGATTACTTCCCTTACATCAGATGTCTGCTTCTTACGGCACACTGAAAACAGTAATTGAGGGAATCTGACTTCAGACCATTTGGTATGCTCGATGCTGCACACAACCCTCTCCAGTACATACACAAAATGTTGAGGCAGTCTAGGTGTAGGACAGTGATTCTCAGATGGGAGGCACACAACCCTCACGGCAAGGGTGTGACTGGGGAGGGATTTCAGTCAGAGGAGGAACTCGAGATAGAATGCGCTCTGTACACTGTGTATACAAATATCAAATGAGGTAATAATTAACAGAATAATAATGCCGATCACCAACTAACAAAAAAAGGGGGAGGAACTGGAGAACCACTGGGTCGCAAAGGGAAAAATGTGGCCTTGAACTCTAAGTATCATTGATTTAGAAGGAACGACTTAGCATGCCAAAAATAACACTTCATCATGTTCACAGGCTCTACCATGCTTTTAACGCTCTATTATGACAAGTACAGTACCAGTATACAGTGCAATCCTAATATCTTGACATCCGTGGGACCGTCTGACTTGTGACGAGTAAAGAGAAAGTCGAAATAGCAGATTAGTGGTGGTAGATTAAAAAAAAGGGGCGGGGGGGAGGAAATCAAACATCACCATAATGGGAAGTGTCCAATAAATAACGCAATTATGTCCCTTTTCCTTTTAATTATCAGCATATTGTCACCCGTTCCTCCAATATCACTGTTGTGCGGAGCAGTTGCATGGCAAAGATTTAACGATATCGGAGAAATACTGTAGCTATCAAATACGCAGTGCTTTACTTTTTTTTTTTTAACCTCGACTACCTGTTTCTTTAGAAGAAGTGATGATACCAATACACACACAGTACGAATGTTTTGTGGGGAAAAAAATTACTCTGTAGTGCTCTGTACTTTTACGGCCGTACGCTTATGCAAGGCACTCCACACTCGCGTTACTGAAGCTGAGGGTCATCCTCTGTGTCCACACACCTCCTCTCCTACCCCGCCCCGCCAGAACCGCAAAAAGAAATAAATAGAGGTCTTATGTGCAGGGAGTTGTGTGGAAGCACAGTAGTAGATCTAGTGCACTTGTTTTGCCGTGGTCTGGGAGAAATGTGTCGATATAAGAGGAAAGAATGGAATAACACGTCGAGTTACGGGGAAATAATTAGTAGCATTAAAGATGAAAGAGGTTGGGACTTAAAAATTGTGACGAGTTACCCAGAATGTCGAGAAAAGCCGTGCCGAGATAAGTGGATTGGACTGTATTTCAAAAGCTCATGCTTCTTGTTGCTCGTCCTTCGCAAAAAAAGATGACCACAACTTCAATATCTCTTCTGCCTGGCTGTTTGTGTGCAAAGATGACTGATCCACAGGATCCATTCCATGAACTGTCAGTCGCAGTGAGAGCATTGAAACACTGGAGACCGACTGCACTGAGAGGAGGTATTTTCTCTGCTTTTTCACTGCTGCCTTTTCTGCACAGTCCTTCATTCATTATTGATCCCAAAGCCATACCTTCACTGAAGAAGACAAAAGACCAAAAAAAATGACATAATGAAAAATCTGTACGAAAATATTCATCTCCAAGGAACATAAATGTATAAACTATGCCCAGCATCCCCAAATTCAACCAGTGAAGATCTGTATTGGAATTCCCTTGCCTTGGTAGGATTATGAGAGGGGCGCATTCCCTACATTAAACCGACCTTGGTGGGATGTCATAACCAGCGGATCTACACGAGAACAATGTTTTATCCTTGTGCAAACTTGATGTAAATCCCACACATCGGCTTTTTGTAGGCTTAGTGACCGGTAAACATAATTTTTAAGACGTTTAAACCAAGTAGGAGTTGCATGGGCTGAGAGGACATTCAAGTTGCGGAAAAAGTTGTTTACCTCAGTTTGCTGTGAGCAACCAGTGGGATGCAGTTCTAATTAATTATCAATATTTAAAACAAGCACTAAAAAAATGTGCGAAAATATTTAGATTTTGAGACAAATTGGTTTTATATAGGAATAAAAAGATACAATCACGTAGGTGGAATCGTATAAAAGAGGTACCGTAAATGAATTAACAGTGTAAAAGAAGGTCATCTTGTGCTTTTTGCTAAAAGTTTTTGGTGCAATCTCCAGGATGAGGGGAAAAAGATGTGTTTGAACTACTTGCAACAGTAGACTATAGGTTTAACTCCATTCATAAACTTGTACAACGTTAACAGGATGGAATCTAAGAGTGAATTCATATGGTGTATTATACTCCCAATGATGCTTTGAGTGATGTCAAAACAAAAACCTAAGAACAAAAAATAGGATTAGGACTTCGATTTATGAAAGCTGCTTTATTGAAAAGGTACAAATGCTCCTGAGTCTTACATTCACCATCCTTTGTGGAAATCAATTCATTGAGAAAGAGGAAAAGACAATGGAAAAAGAAGGTGTAACATAACCTTCATTTCTTGTCAATCTCATCTACATTTTACTGTCTTGGGTAGCTTTTATACTGTCATTTTTCTCAAATGTTGCACCTTCTTATTATATTACTATCCTATTAATTGATCAACAAATGATAAGTGATAATATAAATTACCAGTTTATCTATAAGATTTCAGAAAAGAACGCTAGGCTGACTCCAATGCTTTTTTCCGTATTAATTAAATTAATGATCTTTAGCTGTCTAAAGAAAAATAAATGCAAAACAACTGAAGCATTCTTTTTTCTTTCAAGGACATTTTTTTTTTCAACATGTCAATAAACACCCTGAATTTTATGTGGAACAAATTCACAACTCTTTTATTGTTCAAGTTAAAGCATGTCTGACCTTTTGTCCCACCTTAGTTTGAGCTCAAGGTTTGTGAACTGATTAAAAGGATGTTTTTTAAACAAAGGAGTGAGGGACCCCGCCAGCACACATTTACATGGGTGCCAGCAACGGAGCCATCTGAAACCTGAAAATCACTTTGACCAAATCAGCCAAACCTAAAGCCACCGGCATGTAACAACGCAGAAATAAAACAACAAATACGACTAAATGACATCTAAAGCACATACATGTACATCAATGCCCTATAAAGGCAAATTTCAAATATCAGAGAACAAAACACTTTACAAGTCACAATAATGTACCAAGGTTACTATGTATTTGTGCACACGTATAACTTTCCTTGGTTCATGTAAAATATATGCAACTGCAGCAGTTTTGTTCTACAAGATGAATATTATTTCCTAGTTTTATCTGAATGTGAAAAAATTTTTCCAATAAGTTTGAAAAACCTATCACAAATACACAACCAACAAAACATTCTGTTTCACAGTTTGATGAGTTTTGACGTTTCTGTTGCCGTTTTCCATTTCCGTTCACATGAAAACCTAGGCCCAATGGGGCCTGCCTCAGATTCTTCTAGTTCTCTATGGCTTTTGTGAGTGTTTATTAATATATTTTGTGTCTCCTGAGCCAATGAAAATAGATCCTGTTGTCTCCCTTTCAATTCAAACCCGTTAAGATGGGTTTTCATGTGAACGGAAATGGAAAACGGCAACAGAAACGTCAAAACTCATCAAACTGTGAAACAGAACTAGATCTACTTCATGGATTTTTGACGTTTTCGTTTCCGAACACATGAAACATGGCTTTAGCAGTATGCCATTGTTTGTCTCGCACTGCCCTCGGCCCGTGTGGTTATAATAGAAATAGCAGTCTTATAAGCCTCGCACACACTTGCTGTATGAGTACCCATCTTTAGGACTGAATGATGTGAAATCTGGGAATGCTGATGATTTTGATGTTGGAGAACTAGAAGAATCTGAGGCAGGCCCCATTAGGCCTTTGTAAACCAAAGCATCCGTCATCAGTTAAGATCTAGTACGATGATTACGTAGCCTTACAACGTGTATCGGTACGAAATCATCCATCGTCAATAGACAATCGATTGTTGTTTAAGTGGATCTACTAATGCAGGCATCTAAATCATTAATTCTGGTGTAGGTCTGACACATGATGTCAGCACAACACATATGCGGAACAAGCGGGTCTTGACTGGACACAGTATGTCATCTCGTGACCATTGTGACCCTTCACTCACTTTCAAGGTCGCGTTATTATCAGCACAATGAAGAACAGCTGATGGATGTAAAGCGACTGATCTAAATCTGTGAATCAGCCAGAACATGACGGTAGACCAATGTTGACGATACGCCTTCGGACACGGTAAATACTAAAATAACAGACACAAATAAGGCCGATATCTTGCACTCGCACGCTTGCGCTTTTTTATTTTGATAAACCTGTTTTGTATTTTTTTTCAATTCTTCAAATTGCGAAACCGGAAATTGTTTAGAGACATAGCGAAACCGGAAATCCGGTATATACTGGAGGCCTGGCACCTAAGCATTTATCCTACCTTGCACACTGGATCTGACTATGTGGGAGTACTTTTCCCATGACATGGACAACCCAAGAATAATACCATGGTACCAGACTCCTGTGGCTTTTCCCAGAGGTAAATTAAGCGAAAAAAAATAAAACCAACATGAAAATTTCTCAATCAGCTTTTTTTCTCCAGTAAACTCTCTGGTTTACCTGTGAGACCAATTCATGATTATTATTTTCTTTTCAACTGAGCTCAAGGTGAACTTTGTTCTAATTTTAGAAAACAAAAAAGAAAAAAAAAAGTGGCACGGGGACTCCAGCACACATTACCCTACTTAGCTACACTAGGTGTGCCGTTTGACTATGTGGTTGCGAGAGCACTTTTCCCATGACATGGACGATCCTAAGTCTAATACCCTAAAGTACCAGTTGCCCCTTAAGATCTAAGGAAGTAGGTTCTAATCCGTATGTTTTGTCCGGCCTACCCCCGACCAAACTCCACCCCAGCACTCAGTCCCTCAGCAGCGTCTTAAGGGAGGAAACTCGCCAGATCCTAGGCTATATTACAGGTCAGTTGGGCGTGACTAACCGTGCGAGTACCTTGGTCGACCGTCGACCTCAACGCTACATGGAAGCAGGAGCCAGTAACCACCCGGGTTTCCCCAAAGTGGCTGTTCTGTACTATAAATAGGGTTGGGGTTTCTTATATAACGCAAAATCCTTACAATATCTGTCCTTATGGTTAACAAGATTTGAACGGGAAATGCTTTAACAGCTGTTATTAAATTAATTTCTGCATAACTCTCACTCAAAACATTTAATTATCATTGAAACACTCTTGTTAATAATTAATTCACATCAAGATAGATGCCTATTGATATAAATAGCGTCATAATTATCCGTTGAAAAAAAAATAATGGATTGTAAGGGTGATTATCTACCTTTCTCCCCATGTCACCAGCTTGATTTCCTTGCCACAAACCGGAAGTGGGAATCGATACCACTATTTATCCAAGTAAATCTTTTGATACAACTGGGTACTTCGTATTTGTGTCAAATTCTTCAATTACTTATACCTCCCAAATACCTGCTGCAGACTCTTTTTTTGTTTTGTTTTGACAACACTTAAAAATGTAAAGTCCATAGGGGAATGAAAAATGTCAGGTCATCTTGGTTTTCTACATTATAAGACAGCCACTTTTAAGAAAAAATTCGATACCAAAGCAAACTATCCATGACCCAAGAGAGGGGCTCATACATTACTTTATATGCTCGAACTTAAAATTGCCAACAGAACACACAGATATCCATATTATCAGCTGGACTTAATTAAATAAACGAAATATAACAAGAAATAATGGACATTTATTCGTATCTGTCTGAACACAGGAACTAAATCTAGATCAAAATCATAAATTTTCAGACATTCCAAGATATTGCATACAGTAAAGAAAACTTAAGGAGAATAATTTAGAATGTATAATATAAATACCAAATATGACAATTACAAAATCATTCAAGGGAAAGAAAAGCCTTTTTCAAATTGGACAAAATTATAATAAACACGACGAACTTCGTTAGTGTAGTTTTGCATTCACATAAAGAAAAAAACACATGGATAGTAAAGTGTCTTAGTGATTTCTTCATTTTCATTTTTTTTTCTTTTTAAAGAAATTACAAAGTAATTCAGGAGAAAACGCAGCCTCTTACATAATGTACATTAACCCTCGACCCACGTTGAGTGAACTCGTCCATGTAACGCCCCTTGCAAGGATAACAATAGTGGTGGAAAAATCGTAAGTGATCCTTATGATATTTGGATAAAGTACTTTTGATGATATGCATTAAGTTCTATTGTTAAATAGAACAATAATCACAAATTTTCTGCATTTACGTGCCGTTTAACACAGGTTTTATCCTTTTCCCAAGATCTTTGCATTTTTATTTTGTCCCGATGACAGGTCATTCAGGTGAACAATTTATTTTTTAAGCCAGGCTCTTAATTTACTAACCACATGTATCGTAGCATTGCCTTCTCCCTCCTCCACTATGTAAAACTTCCACGTACTATGATGTTAGTCTTAGCAAGAGATTTGATTTCCAGCTCGTAGAGTACATACATGTACTGAAAAGAGGTTTAATCAAAGCAACACAATATCTCTAATTACCACATCAAATAAAGACAACGACCAACAACAAAGTTGGTCATTTGCTCCTAGTTTTCCCTGATGTAAAACCTATCAAGAGACGCCCTTATGCAGAAGGCCCTAGTACTACATTGGAATTCATCATTACAGACATAGAACAGTTTCTCAAGTCCACAGATGGTCCCTTTCTTCTCATTTCACATGTAGACAACAAACAGCATCAAAGTAAAAGTTTCCTCAAGATTTTCCCCAGTTCGAACTCCAAATCGTAAGTACTATTACATGAGAATGATGAATAGTTACGAATAGTTGCATCATAGTAAATGTAATCGGACGATACCATTTTGTTAGACACAGTAGGGGTGACAGGATAGATAAACAAGTGAAAATAGTGGAGAAAAAAACGCAAAAAAAAAACTTTGTCGCGGCAACCGAATAAAAGCACGAGGAGCAGCACTGCTATACAATATATTGACCTCCCGCAGTACCTGATTTGCAATCTGTAGGCCACAAGATTGGCCTGGCATGTCTCGTGTGTTGCATGGGGAGGCCAATATAGTGGCCTCCTGCAGGACGAGGGTTAAGAAAACAGAAACAAAGAACTCCCGTTGAGTGTTCGTCATTCATCCAACAAATGACAGTGGACAATAATGTGAATCAGTGATTTCCCTTTACTCTTTTTTTCCTGTTTTCTGAATCTCTGTCAGTTTGAAGTGAACATGGCTGACTTAGATAGGTGTCACACAGAGAAAGTTTTTCTTCACATGTCACTTGCCATGGACCGAAGGTTGCGTGTTGATTTCCATTCGTCACTTGTCCAAATTTTTTCATCAGATGTCACTTGCCATACGTGATTAGCATTATGAAAAAAGTCACACATACATTACGACTTCAAACATGTCACACAGAAAAGGTCACATGCTATATCCCACTGGCTAAGAGGGTGAAGAACATGGCAGTCAGTGCCACAGTAGTTTTCGTCTGGTGTTTATCTCAAAGGTATAATCAATGAAGAAATAGATGATCTCGTTCAATGTATGTGCGACCAAAATATGCAAGCCATGAAATTGAAGCAGAATTCCATACTTATTTAAAGAAATTATAAGAGATGATCTAATGTTTTTCCATCTGTATGTCTTGGCTCTTTTGGATCATGAACGAAATGGTTTTCTTTGATAAGACAGGTCAACATTGTGCTGACATCTGTCTCTTGTTCTTTGAGAGTTCCTTCACCCACACATTCTGTTGGCAGTTCATCAGTCACCATGTTTGTTCACAAACACACCTTGTACACGATGAATGGAAAACAAACAAAAAAAAAACAACTTAAATCATTCCATGACAAGTGACTTACCCATGAGTGCAGACAATGGCATGTGACTTTGTAGTTTGTAGATGTGTTGAGCGACAAATGACAAGTAACTTTTTGTACGTGAATGGCTCTCTGCAAGGCTTGTAGCTGGCACCAAGCCGATGTTCCTTTCTCTGTATAACTGCATTCGTGTGCTGAAATGCGTTCACTGACTTTAAGTCATCTAAAAAAAACAAATGGCATGAAGCGACGGGTGAGCAACTTTCTCTGTCTGGCACCTACACTTATAAGACCTCTGTTTCACTGATCACATCTCCTGGCTAGTTGGAATGGTATATCAAACATCAATCAGAGTACTACTTTGTTCTGATTTAATCCAATATAGGAATGATGTCATTTTTCTCCATCAATCTGATGTAGGAATTCTACATAGGATTGACACCAAGTTTGTATGAAGGAATGGCATTGTTCTGATATTGGCAATCCGATCAGAATACTACTATATTCAAACTTATATCTTAAATAGGTATGATATCATTTTCTTCTACATCACTCTGATGTAGGAATTCCATGTAGGAGTGACATCAAATTTGCATAATGGAATGGCATCGTTCCAAAGTTGGCAGTCTGATCAGAATACGACTTTGCTCCAACCTAAATATAGCACAGGAAAGATGTCATTTTTTACTACATCAATCTGATGTAGGAATTCTACCTAGGTTGATATCAAATTTGTAGGAATGGCATCATTCCAATGTTGGCAATGTGATCAAAATACTACTGTGCTCTGACTTAAATCCAACATAGGAATGATGTCATTTCTTCTACATCAATCCAATGTGTGAATTCCATGTAGGACTGACATCTAATTTGCAACTAGGTGTGACATTGTTTCAATGTTGGCAATGTGATCAAAATACCACTTTGTTCAGACTTAAATCTGACATAGGAATGACATTTTTTCTACATGAATATGATGTAGGAATTCTATGTAGGATTGACATCAAGTTTGCACTTTGATGTTGGCCATGCGATCAGAATACAATTTTGTTCCGACTTAAATGATACATAGGAATGACACCATTTTTTTACATCAATAAGATGTAGGAATTCTATGTAGAATTGACATCATAGGAATGATATTGTGTCAATGTTAATAATCCTATTAAAATATGACTTTGTTCTAACTTAAGTCCTACAAAGCAATGATGTCATTTCTTTCCACATCAATCCGATGTAGGAATTTTACCTAGGATTGACATCAAATTTGCACCTAGGAATGACACTGCATATTGTTCTGATGTTGGCAATCCGTTCAGAATACTACTTTGTTGTGACTTAAATCCAACATAGGAGTGATGTCATTTTCTCTACATCAGTCCTATGTGCTATGAAGGACTGACATCAGATTTGTTGCACATAAGAATGATATTGTTACGATGTTGGCA
Source organism: Onchidella celtica (assembly GCA_963931925.1). Taxonomy (NCBI): domain Eukaryota; kingdom Metazoa; phylum Mollusca; class Gastropoda; order Systellommatophora; family Onchidiidae; genus Onchidella; species Onchidella celtica. The sequence continues at coordinate 27,642,777 of OZ007581.1, read as the reverse complement.
TTCCGATCAAAATATGACTTTATTCTGACTTAAATCTGAGATAGGGATCATCTTTTCTTTGCAATGATATATAGTACGTAGGCCGAAGGGTGATCTGGCCAAGGTAAACATACTGAAAAATAATACATTATGTATAATTATTATATATTACATTTTACAATTTTTTTTTTGGTGCTCAAATTACCTCTTCCCGGTGTAGCAGGCCAGACTATACCCCCGCCAGACTATACCCGGGGTTAAACTGGCCTAGCCCAGAATATACCCCGGGGTATATTCTGGGCTAGGCCAGTTTATACCCCGGGGTATACTTTGGGCTAGGCCAGACTATACCCCCCCAGTCCAGATTATACCCCCTACTTTTTTTTTAAAAAAACAAGTCAAGACCACAGTTTATTTCAACTTTGGTTTAAATTGTTCATTATCACTGTCACCAGGTATCATATTGAAGCATACATTCTTGACTCTTGTAAATTATGATACCTTTAAGATAAAATAAACATTGATATGCAAAAGGTTTGAAAACCCATTCAAATTGATATAATTGGACTTTTAACACTAATTTTACTTGTGTCCGTTGGTATTATTATTGTTTTTGTTTTTTTAATAATTAGTTGTCCATGACTTAAATATATATTGTAGTATTTTTTTTGTTTGGCACCACTGACATATACTTAGTGGCATGGTATAAAATAATTATTAGACTCATAAGTGTAACATTATCTGAATTTTATTTTAGCTTTTGAAAATCAGAAATGTGCTTGATATGTCAGAACAATTAGATCTACATATAAAGTTACAATAATGCAGAGAGAAAAGGCTGGGAAAGAACACACAGAGAAAACAACAACTACATTTTAATAGCCCAACTGACAGATGGTGCAATTCCATCATCTAACAAAAATTAAATACTTCACACAAAACTAAATACATCTAAAATTGTTTCACATGATGAACTAACTTAACCTGCCCTGATCCACTTGAAACGTTACAGAATGCTAACCAGTAATGTATGGTGCAATTCCATCATCTAACAAAAATTAAATACTTCACACAAAACTAAATACATCTAAAATTGTTTCACATGATGAACTAACTTAACCTGCCCTGATCCACTTGAAACGTTATAGAATGCTAACCAGTAATATACAGTAGTAAAAATAAGAACACGAAATCATCTTATTTACTCTTGAAAATAAATAGAATATAATCAATATCAGAATCATCATCATCATCTTGGAATATTATAAAGATAAGAGGGAATGTAAAAATGACCTACACATCATTCTAGAATCTATAAGCAGCAAAGTGTGTGTACTAACTACATGTATATATGTAAAATATGTATTAAATCTTTTCAAGTATTCAAGCAGAACTGGACAGAAAGCTTTAGTAGAGGAGCTTTGATAGTCGTGAAAACTGACATATTAAATCCACTGAGACAACTGTGCATTGTTATGATTGTAGAAAGTAATTACAGTATGTTACGGCAAAAATTCGATGGATCATGTTGCGATAATATTTCTTGTTAGTAAATTCTTTGATAGCTTATTTATAGAAAGGTATACGTTTCATGTAGCTGATGGTTTGAGTCACTGGATTAGTTTGCAGGGCATTTGAAGGATTGCAATTATGTGTTATAGTGAATAAAGGTATGTCACTTGTGGGTGAAATAAAATTTTAAAAACTTAATGTTGTATCCTTGAATATTTTGCCTGAATATGGGAGTATGATCTGGACTGGTGGAATATAGTTTCGCCTACACGACACAGTTTATTTCAATCATAGTTTAATTCATTTTTTTATCACTGTCAACGGGCACCACAGTAATACATACATATGCCTACACACATTCTTGACTTCCGTAAATCATAATACAATTCAGAGGAAAAAACGTGCATTATTATGTATTGATATGCTATGGGGTCAATATCCATTCAAACTGATATAATTCAACTTTAACCCTCATTTCACTCACGTTCGTTGTCATGTTGTAGTTGTTTTTGTAGTTGGTTGCCCATGAGTAAAATTTGCACTGTATTGTTTGTTTGGCACTGACATACACTTAGTCGCAATGGATGAAATAATTAACACACATAAAAATAAAGTTATTTTTGGCGTATTTTTGTGCGCGAATACACAGTTGTTAAATCCTCTGGCAAGGGACGTGTCAAGCTTAGGAAGGTAAAGACGGACAATTGTACAAGGTCTTTTTTTTTTTAAATTTTATTTCACACGCGAGTGACAAACCCTTATTCACTATAACACGTAAGTTCAATCTTTCAAATGCCTAATCCAGTGTTTAGATAGATTCTAGAATGATTTGCAGGCCTACACTGCCGTTTTTACACTCCCTCTTATATTTTTGTATCATTCCAAGATGATGATGATGATGATGCTGATATTGATATTTCTCTATTTTCAAGAGTAAATAAGATGATTTCGTGTTCTTTTTGTTATTATTGTATACTAGATGACCTACCGGGCATTGCCCAGAATAAACAATCATGTGATTCCTCCCCCCCCCCCCCCCTCCCCTCTCTAGTATAATAAAAGTAATAAACTACAGTCTTGCTGCAGAACTCATGCGCACCAGAACACTACGCACCAAACTGAACGCTTGACACGGTTACTTTTTATGACATGCATGGTACTATATATTAAGAAACAAACATGCAAATATACAGATGTTACATAGCAATAAACATTGTTATTTTTTGTAAATACATGCTTGAAGTAAACAACTTTTAATTATAGCCATCATCTTCCCTATCTCAATTGCCACCATCCTGCCAAATTTAAGGCCTGAAGAGTGTATAGTTTGGTCAGTTAGTCATGCCAAAGGTTGCAAGTTACTGAAATATATAATAGATTACTGGTTAGCATTCTGTAACATTTCAGGTGGATCTGGACAGGTAGAGTTCATCAGGCGAAAAAATTTAGTGCCTATTTAGTTTTATGTGAAGTGGATGATATGGAATTGCACTATCTGTCAGTTGGGTTATTAATATGTTTTTATTATTGTTTTCTATGTGTGTTGTTTTCAGGCCTTTTCTCTCTGCATCATTGTAACAAAAAATACAATGCATGTTTTACTCATGGCCAACCAATTATCAAAATAATAATAGTAATAATAATAATAATATCAACAGACACGAGTGACATTTATGCTGAAGACTAATCATACCAGTTTGAATGGATAGTCAACCCTTTTGTATATCACTGCATTTTAATTGATGTTTGTTTCCTCTAAAATGTATCATGATTAACAGAAGTCAAGAATGTATGTATGTACACCAATTTAAACTAAAGCTGAAATAAACTGTTATTATTATTTCGTCTAAATAGTATTATGATTTATGGGTGTCAAGAATGTGTTCACGTATGTATTAATATGATATATGATGACAGTGATAAAGAACAGCCTGAAATAAACTTTGGTCTTGGCTTGTTTTAAAAAAAAAGTAGGGGGTATAATCTGGACTGGGGGGGTATAGTCTGGCCTAGCCCAAAGTAACCCCGGGGTATAAACTGGCCTATATTCTGGGCTAGGCCAGTTTAACCCCGGGTATAGTCTGGGCGGGGGGTATACTTTGGCCTGTTACACCGGCTCTGGCATTAGCTGTCCTTAGGTGAAAAAAAAACAAAACAGCAGAACGCAAGAAACATTACCCGCCTCTCACTTTGTTTCACCAATATTATTTACATTGTAGGCCTACTATTTTTCCCGAGATTAGGTGCCAATTTAAACTTTGATTCGTCTAGGTGGCAAATTCTTCATACCGCAAGTTTCACAACAATGTAAATGGCAACAATGGATAAAATGGTTCACAGAAATTAGTTTCTGATTAAAAACTTTTTTTGTCTTTCACTCTCTTTGTAAAAGTTCGATCGATGCACTAGTGTGATTAGGCTACAGATTTCCAGCAATAATATTTAATAAGAATAATTCCAGAAATAATTAACTGTGCATAATTGCTGCACAATTTAACATCAAGATTCCTTGCTTACATTAGGAACATTTGTTTTTAAAAGACTGTCCCATGGCCATGCTGCTGTCATAGCTGCCAGATCTAGATCTAGATCTAGAAAAGACCAAACTCCAATGAATGCCTACTTTGTCCTAAAATAAAATAATTAATGCTTAACTCCAATCCTGCTTGATGGCAAAATGTTCTTGTCCAGCAACAGAATACTATGGCAATATAATTTAATATATGTTGTATATCATAACATATACTATATGTATATTTGCCGAAGAATATAGCCTTCGAAAATCTCCACAGCATCTTTCTTTTCAGAATGTAATTAGCCTTGCAATTTTTATCAAAATAGTGAAATGCAAATCAACACCAACACGGCCCAAAGTTAACGAAACAATACTGTTGCACCGATTGTTGAAGTCAAACTAGTGGAAATTCAGTGGATTTATGGAATAGATACAGCTATATTTCAACTGGCCTTTCAGATGAACCACATCCAGATCACAATAAATCATGGCAAGATGTCCGCATTGTTCTTTTAGACCTAATCAAAAGAGCTTAGCAGAACAACTCAGATGATTTTAAAGGTGCTCTGTGTTTTTTTTTTTTTTTTTACTTTCTTTCTTTTTAAAGTTTGATCTTCCCTCTACCCAACCCCAGTTTTTGTTTGGTGAGTCACAAATTATGCCTATCCCTTCTAACAAACGAAAATGTCAAACAATCAATCTATACAACAATACTAAGCTCACCGTTTCATACTGGACAATTGTCACTCTTGGTCATAATTAAAGGTGCAAGATCTTTAATTTCTTCATTTACTCCAGACTCCAGGAAAAGGTTTCTGTACGTGTCTTTACTTTACACATCTCTTAGTAGCTACACTTCTATGAAAAAGACGCCGCGTGTGCAGTAGTATTTCCTTTTTTTTCTTTTTTTAAGCGTGTAGAAATTCACAACCCTCGCAGAACACTCACGTTTTCCTTGGTTTGGAAGTTAACACAAAAAAGGAAGGGGTGGGGTGCTATGGAGTGAGGCGGTCATTTCTCCAAAATCACGAGGGTAACCTTGACCCAGACAAATTCAATATAAAATAATGATATATTATATGCTGCCTAGTGCAACGTGAGTATCTCCGTGGTTGTTAGTAGAAATGCATGAGCGAGTGAATACAGTACAGATAATGTGAGAAATTGATGAGGGAATAATTATGTCTAATGACATGAACGATTTAGTACAATGGTTGTTAAATTTTTCAGCCAATCGCCCTTTTAAGTTCCACATTTTCATTCATCGCCCCAGTCCCCGTCCCCCCCCCCCCCCCCCCCCCCACAACTCCACAAAATCTCTATTCAAACCCAGCATACTTTTCACAAGAAGACAGCTGGACTACCGGTACATGCATATTATGATGGTACCCCCCTCCCCCCTCCACCCCACCCCTGCCCTCTTTCATCTTTTTCGCCCCTTATCGCCCTTTTCTGAGTTTTCATCGCCCGTCCCTTTAAAAAAAAAAAAAAAAAATCTACCCGGGTCCACGACAATCCTATGATGTCTACATCGCCTACGATGAGAACCACTGATTTAGTATGTGAGAGAGTCTGTGAGTAAGTGACAAAATGAATGAGTGAACGAGTGACTGAAGGAATGGGTGAATTACTGAATGAACGAGGGACAAAATGAACGAATTCATTAATGAATGACTGAACTAATAGCTAAATGAATGCGTTCATGGATGAGAGATGGCATGAGTAAGCACACTGCACCATAAATGAATGTTACTGATGGTTAATTATGCCTACAACAAATCAAGCGTGGCTTACCTTAATTGTCTTTCAGAAAGATCCTGTGTTCAAATGTTTTTCCTTGAAAGCTGAAATAAAATTAACGTCTTAGATATTCACACATACCACGCACGAAACTGACATTTTCCTTGGTTTGTTAATATGGGGACCTAGATGAAGCAAAGCAAATTAAAAAAAATAATTTCACAGGGCTAACCTTGGCCAGTGCAAGTATTGAACGGGCAACGCGAAAAAGTGTGTAGTTTTGTCTTTGTTTCCGTGATTGTACGCACCGCCGCAAGGCGTGAGTGAAGACAGGGAGGGTGAGGGGTGGATGAGGGATGGTACGTGTGCTCACCATTACTGTGAAGTGAGTTCATTGACTGTCTGTTACTTACATACACTATTTAACTGGCTGGGGGTGCGCAGGGATGCCCGATATAAACCCTCACCCCACCCTCTTCCTCTTTTCGTCCCCTGCCCTCTCGTTCGTTTCATACATCCCACCTCCTCTTCCCCTCACCCTTTCTATTGTGTGCGGGACTAAGAGTGAATAGCAGAGAGTCGTCAATTTAGTTTTTTCGTGGTCTTTATAATATTTCGACAGCTTAGCTTGGCCACCTTTACAGTATTGGTTCAAATAAGTGCTACGTGCATGTATGTTACATATATGTAATAATACAACCTACCTCAAGAGAAGTTGAATCAGAGTCTACCTCTGGTAGTTTCCGAATATAACGCAGACACACAGACAGACAACTCAGATTTTAATATAATATATAGATAGATAGATGTAACACAAAAATGTTAAATATACCGGTATTTGATTAAAATATTGTGGGCGCTGTCTCTTAATGCGTCTGAGCATAACATCTAATGCTCCATAATGGTTTAGACCAGGGAATGGTAATAGATTAAAAGTTGTAGATATATCGAGTTTTTGTCGATTCTTGTAAGGAAATACAGGATAATTCATAAAATCGGTTCAGTCTTTTTGAATCACCTGTATAATTACGCTGGAGTGGCTTACATTTCTATCACTCAGATTTTACGAATTTTTATTAAATTAACAAAAAAAAAAAACACGTAGAAGAGAGATAAATAATCATGCCACAGCTTTCACTACTGGGCTTTGAAACACTGGATTTCTTGCCCTTTTTCACGATCTTGTTCATCTCGAGGAGTGCCTGTACAAGGACCGTATCGCCAGTTTTGTAAATTTTACAGGAAAGCGATTTGGAAGTTTGACATGACGTATCAGATGTCTGTAACGACCTCTAAATCCTCATCAATATATTATTATACATGAATGTCCTTATTCTTTATTTAACGCAAGATATAAAAGGGAAAGTGATTTAGAAGTTTGACATGAAGTATCAAATGTTTGTAACGACCTCTAAATCCTCACCAGTATAGACGTTCTTATTCTTTATTTCACCCAAGACACAAATTATACTTTATTTTTTACTTTAGTATTTATTTTGGTTCAAACTGAATAATGTCAAGTTAAGTAACGTAGATTTAGCTTAAAAATAAAACCTACTCAAATTACTATGTATCGCGTCGAGTAAATAATTCTGTCTCATACCGTTTCATTTGAAAACGTTGCAGTTTATAAAACTGACTTCTTCTATGAATAGATCTATGTGCACTTTCTCATGCTAACTTCACTTACAGAGTAGGCCTGAACCTCTAAAGTTATCATTCTGCAAACTGAGGAAGAGCTGCTCTAAAACTCTAATTTATATTGTACATGTCCAAAGTTTATGGAATCTACATTTGACAAATATCAAATTACCTCATTCAATAAGCAAGCTCACTTTCATGTCCTGCGTAGTTTTTTCTTTTCTTTTATGAATTCATGTAGATCTGATCATTGTTTGCATAATTTCCCAAAGTTTGTAACAGATAATAAAGAAATGATGAGATTAAAAAAAAAAAGAAAAAAGGTGTAGATCCAGATCCTATCTGCTGACGTCTGTGAGATGACGTATAAGCGTGGCCTTTCGTTAATGTGTCAAAACGACTTTCAAATTATTTCCACGTCTTTCTCCTTTGAAGCGAAAAGGTTGACCTTTCTCAAAGTACCAACAAAACTCATGTTGTGTTTGCCTTTTTTGTTTCTATATGGATACCCCCCCCCCCCACTTTTCTTTGGCTACTTTGCTACAAAACCACCCATTTATTCCCCCCCCCCCCCGACCGGCCCTCTTTGATGTACACACAACTTAATACTGGTTCCCTGCGTAATTCTGCTGCCCACCCCCATCCTCCGGCGTGCTCTTTCCTTAGGCATGTGGTTCTATCAATCAACTTTCTGGACGACCCCGTTGCTCAAACCCATTCTATTAACTTGAACAGACATAGTCTATATTAACACCATTCGTCACCACATGTTCTAGACACTTCAGGCTGTCTATAATAGTTGGCTGTCTATGATAGTTTATTGTCTGGCTTATTTCTTTCTAAATAAGTGCGTGTAAACTAGCTTTAATGATTATGGTATACATACATGCAGGTGTGATGATGAATCCATTCGAGGACCGTGTTTGTTCTGGCGGAATGTTGAATGAAGACACGTGATTTTGTACGAGAAGAAGACGATGTTACTGTTACAAAAACAACAATAACAACAACAACAATAAAACAAACCAACAAACAACGTAATCATAAAGTAACAATGTGTTTTGAAACACCGAGGCGAAAGCACGAGGTGTCCGTCACATTCCTTCAGATGATTGCCAATATTTTTTTTCTTTTGCCAGAAAACCCAAGCTTTTGACCTGTGTATGCGCAGTCTCCGTAAGATCTGGAAGTCTCACATTTAACTAAGGTTTCAGTTCTGTATTTTACTTCGTTTGATTTTATTGTCTGACATCTACAGGGATCGTTAGTTTTATTTTGTTTTGTTCCTATATTGCATGTATTTATTCTCTTTCTATCACTGCTACATGTAAATGTGATATTGGCCAGTTAAAATCCTGGTACCAGAATTGCTGTCTCAGTACGGGAATGTGGAACAATTGGCGTGCCTTTATTGCTATAGCAATTAGATCTAACCAAGTTCATTACACATGTAGTAGTGCGGTTGGTTCGTGGGCGCGTCTGGCGGGGTCTCATTGTGTCCCTTTTGATATTCTGTCTGTCGTCTTGCTTCTTCCTAGCACTGTGTGAACGAGATGACGTAGAAGTGCTTTCTACAGACTCGAACTCAGACTGGTTATACACGTAGTTGTGAGCATGAGCTGAAATTTTGTGGCTGTGGCAAGTTGTCGTCAATGCTACCGCGGTAGGCTATTTTGGACATGTCCTGTAGCAAGTTTCTTCCCTGGCACAGGATACCGAGATGGTTCAATTCGCCAAATTCAGCCCGTGTTTATACGCGCGTAAGTTGTGGACATATAGAGAAAAAAGGAATGGTCCGTCCCGGTATTGTCTCTCGGATATTATTTAGGCAATTTTGGACATTTCCTGTAAAGGGTATCGTAGTTGGTGATCCGTGGATAATGTCAAACATGTATTATTACATTGCTGAATTACATGTATAATAATTTCAGTAATTCCATTTTAGGTCCATGTATAAAGACAGGAAACATTCTTTGGACATTTAATGAGAAGACGAGGACTAGAACATTTAGTAACAACAGGGAAATTTAATGGAAGAAGAAGCCGGGGGCGACAACCCATAAAGATGCAGGACGACCTAAAGGACTGGCTGGGAATGCACACCACCAACGACGTCATCGGGGCTACGGAAGATCGCGAGAGATGGAGGGTCATGATCGCCAACACCTGCCGGCAGGGCACTTAATGGTGATGATAAGGGTTGTAGATGGTGGTGATGATCGCACTGAAACTTTGTGAAAAATGTATTGATTTTTCACTCTTATACCTTGCAACAAATCAGCTCAAAGGATAGTGTCCGGATTCTAATGTGCCAAACACTTATTACTGTATTGGCACTGGTGTGTGCATCTGAGAGAGGGACTTACTCTGTTTTGGGAAGAAATGGAAGGGTAAAGGAAGGAAGGGGAAGAAGAGGTAGTGTGAGAGGAAGGTCAGCAAGATGAAGAAAGGAACAAAGAAAGAAAAGGCAAAGAGGACAAGCGAAAGAAAGCAGAAAAGCAAACAAAAAACGACAATAACAAAGGATGAATGTGGACTATAATTAAGAAGATATCAGATGCGGTTTTCTTGCTTTCCCTGCTAATAATTTCTACAACTCACTTCTCTCTCCTTTTCTCTCTTCGCCCCTCTCTCCCTCTCTCATTCTCATGCCCTCAGACATGACTTACGTGAAGGAAACCAGTCTGACACATAAGTTTCAAATGTAACAATTGTTGTATTTTTGTTTGAATCAGTACATTGATAAACGCGCATTTTTACATTGAATCAAAAAAACCCAAAAAAACAGGACAATCAGCCATCCATTGACCATATGGACACAATAACTCAAAAAATTAACAACCACACCTCAGGGGCAAATAAAAAGTTTCTAAACAAAATCTAAAAAACAACCCAACGAAACAATAATGAATACTTTTGTACTTATTTTAGTCTGTTGTGAATCCATTTTTCTTTATGAACCTTCATCTCGATATGAGCACTTTTGGTTACAATTACATGACAATTACTTGAGTCTTGCCCGAGAGTATATTGAGCCTCCCTCTACCTGCTTATGTACCAAAAAAAAGCAACAACACAAGATCTGTAATCATTTGATCTTACAGTGTCAAGATTTAGTACAAAAACACAAGCGGCACATGCTGAGTAGCCAAAGTTGTGAAGTCTGCCTAGGTAGTTTAGCCTCGACACCTATCCACTGAGGTTTTTGTTTCATAAAAAGACCCTTAGATTCAATGCTTTTGGCACTTTCCTAGCCAAGATCTCTCGTTTTCACTTCACATTTCAAAAGTCGCTCATAGTCTTAGTGGTCTTTGGCCCTTTACAAGAAATTTGCCTGTGAGGATATACTTAGTACTCATTTCGTGACAAAGGGTCACCAGTAATGGTCAGCTGAAATAACAAGTTTATACTGCCGGTGAAAAACAAAATTATTATTAACAAAAAGCTGAAATGATACATGTAAATGACATTCACTTTATCGCAATATATCCCTTTTGTGCATTCAAAACTGAAATTCTTACATGACTGTGCAAAATTCTCTCTTACAGTCAAAACAAATGATGACTTGACCATAACAGCACGGCTTTTAAAAATCTTGAGAGAATATAACAATATTTACACACTAAAGATTTTGTAAGTAGCTTAATAGCATGAAAAAATGAGAGCAATCTTGCAGTTTGCTTGCAGTAGAATCCAGTAATAATGGTAGAACACACACACAAGAACAAACACTGACATTAATTATTGTATTTTGTCTTGCTTTTTGTCAGCAAGAATGATTCTGTACAGGGGATAAAATTGACATGTCTCTCACATTCTGGCCAAATTTTCATCAATTTCACTTGTACCACAATAATCATCAAAAATATAAAACGAGAAATCAAAAAAAAAAAAAAAAAAGGAGCAAAACAGAACTGAAAAAATTACATAAAAAAAAGACTAAAAAATTTGAAAAAAAAAAACCCGTTTCCTATTACTAACTGATGACGCAATGAAAACGTAAGAGTTTTTTTGTTTCTTTTGGTTGTTGGAATCAGGTCAAAAGTCACAAGACATCAATAATAATAATAAACAAAAGGTAAGAATCTTCCAAGTAGAAACAAAACTAGATCTACTATTCTTGAATGTTGGACTTCTTTCTATGTAAATTAGGCCTATGTGTCTTCACATTTAGGATGGGATGAAAAGAAAAATATCACTGCAGTGCTTTTTTTATGACTATGCTGACTTTATCACAAAACTGATAATGGCCGAGGCAACGTGTATGGGAAGAGGAGTGGAGGTGTGTATGTAAAAAAAATCACCCAAATTGAGTGTATGTGCTTCAAAGACATCCCTTGCATGTGTGAATACTTGCCTAAGTTACCAGTATTGATCTAGTTGAAAAATGTAGTGGACTTGAATTATTGGGGGGTATTTGCCATATTGTTGGATGCAACATTTTACTGATTTTGACGTTTTGTCATGAGAGTGGTTCTTTCACTCCTAATTTTATTATAAGTATTTATAAGTGTCACATGGGTGTATTTTTGGGGGGCATTTCTATGCCTGTTTCGATTATGAAACATATTAAACAAAACCCTGATTTTACACAACTCTTCAAACGTTCAACCCCAACTTTCTCAAAAAGGCAGAAATGCACATACAACAATATGGAAAATACCCGATGTTAATATGTATTTCTAAGGCAAAGTGTAGGTCATAGTAACGTCGGTGACTTTTGCCATGTGGTGTGATTAAAGTCCCATACATTGTATTTGCTCGCTTGAATTATCTTCTTCTTGATGAAATATCATTTTTAAGCTATTATTAAAGTTTGATGTGGATTTACAATGGCTTTTTCTTTAGTTTTTAAATTTCATTGTATTACTACAAAATGTTGATGACCTTTTGAGAATGACTCATATGTACTTTATACAAGATCAAAATAACAATAACAACAACCACAAAATATCAATGTCAAGAGCATCTTCCCATGACTCACACACACACAGTACATGCACAAAATTTAGTCATATTGTTTCTGCAGTCAGATCTTGGACAGCTGAGTGATCAATCTGAGGTTGAAAACAAGAACACAAAAAAACAAAAAACAACCCCTCAGTAACAACAGATTCAAAATTGAAATCATGAAAAAAAAAATGAATTAAAATGTCACAATATTAACTCGTCTTCACTTTTTTTTTTTTTTTGCTTTAATACACAGTACCACTAGAAAGCTCTCACTAAATGATCACCAGAGACCATGGTTATGTATGAGAAAACACCCACATTAGAAGCTAACACTAACAGTAACTATTGAGGACACAAATCTCGGACACTGAGCTCATAATTAACTGATGCTGTTGATATAACTCTCCATTTTTTCTATCTCTGTGAGACAAAATTACAAGCATTTCCAACTTATCATCTGTGAATATAAACTGGCAGCCATTTAATGATTTATGACAAATTTCTGAATTCATGAATAAATAATCTGGATTTAATGAAATATAACTAGGCTGACAATGAAATATAACTAGGCTGACAAATTTGATGGTTGTATTGTAGGTGCCAGTGTTATGATGAGAAATCTGAAATCTGTCACTAAATGGTTCTTAACTTCCCTGATCTTAAAAAAAAACAACTGAATCTGTGTGGCCCTAGTGAAGTTTGGCTGATGTCTCACCAGGTGAAAGAAGAAATTTATTATCTATCCTACTTTATGAAACTTTAGTATAATGTGGATTTCATTCTTACTTACTTATAGATTATAACTTGGTCTGAGAGTCAAGACACAACAAAACTTGGGTGCAAAAGTTTTGGCTGCATTTGCCGCGGACGAAAATAACTTAAATGTCAAAGACATAAAAAGGGAACACAACAAAATCATAAATAAAAAAGTGTGGCTGGCAAACGAAGCAAAAACTCCCCAGTACTTTGATCAGGTGCAGACAAAAACATTCTTTTCTGTGTTGCCTTTCACTCCCTCCGCACTGTCACCAAATCAAATTTAACATTTAACATGTTAACAGATTAAAATTGAAAATCAGGATGGCCGAGACAACCATCTCATAAATCAATAATCCTTCCTGGATCTCACAAATCATGTTCCAACAAACTGGGCACTCAGGATATTATTGGCTTTAAACTTTCATATCAAATTTTTGCCTTGCTTGCATCATGCAGCATACCCAAAACACAAAGTCTGAGGTAGGCGATGTACAAGCAAAAAACCTCCATTCTTTGAGATGGCTGTACCAATAGGGATGGTGAAAACTGATGCCAGATTTTTCATCGATGCATCCAAGAATTTTGAAGACTACAAAATGAATTTGTTTTCTTAAGAAATTGTAGCTTTTCAGAGATCGACACTGGTAAAAAAATTAGTTGTTCTTTTTTTATCTCTGGAGTGAAATTCAACACAGACATCTCAATTATACACTGCAGAGTTCTGTCCCTTATTAATGTGGAATAAATTATGACCATTGTGTATAGTACAATACTTACAAATAAAACACAATCAAAATTGGGTAGTAGCACAGTTCGTTCTTGTTGCAGTCAAAACTCTTTCTTGACTACATGACAAGTAATATGCAAGAATATACACAAGTATGAAACATCAAAACTATTAGAATGTTCTATTTACATATTTGTATAAACTTTTATGAATGAAATTGACACAAATTAAATGATACTTTACAGACAATTTATCATTGCTTAAAAAGTTTGAGTTTATTCACCGTCAAACAAGAAACAATGATATTTGAGATGACGAAATGTGTATTACATACGAGTATTGACTGCAGATGTGCTAATTTATGCAAAAAAATATTTTTATACAGACACAAATGATTTAATGCAATAATGTCTTTGTCTATTCTATGCATTTCTATGACCATTAACAGGAAGCTAACACCACAGACATTGTCAAATCATATCAAAGACATCCTCTTATCCTTTTTGCACACATCGTAGCAACTTTCACTTACTAGCCTTACGATAAGGTTTTCTGCCATTGTCTCCCTGCAAACAAAATGGACAGAAGATCTACACACAGACACACACATCCACACAAAACAACACAGTCATAAACATACGAAATTCATATAAAACTAATATGAGGACATGTGAACTTAATTGTGCTGGATTTCTAAGTGCTGAATTAACTAGGACACTTGAATTAAACAGGGCCATCGCTGCCATGCTTTCATTCTTCCTTTAATCAAAAATCAATGATATTTTGGGGCCATATACATTAAAACATTGCAGGAAAACTAGGCCCATAGTAAATGTGAAAACATGGACACCTGCAACTTCATTGCCAAATTGGAATTTCAGATATGTTCACGAAAAGTAGGCCTACCAATAAGTTAGGCCAATATTCAGTTTCCACTGCTTTTCTCTAAATATCACCAAAAAAAAATAAAAATACACAATACATTATTTTCTCATTAGAAGCCTACATAATGCCAAGAAGCCATGGACTCTCTCTTACTTTATGTCTATTCAAATGGGGTGGAAAAGTACATTCCATTCATATTTCCCACACTAATATGAATAAATGTTGAAGTTTCTGCCGCCACTACAAATCCACAAATACATAAAAGATAATAATATATGATAAAATATTTGACTTGTGAAGTTTGTACAATATAGATCTATGGCAAGAAATGACTTCAAATGTGAGTTTGGGATAATCATAACACAAAATTTATACTGACAGACACAATTTGTCTCACTCAGTCAATCATACCAAATACCGACATACAAGCATCGATAAAATATGCATTAATAGACAGATGGATAAGAGTCCACTACAAACTTTCAATGCCCAAATTCTTAGCTTTTGTGAACAAAGAGCACTGGACTAGCTAGGACATTAGCAAATAACTTTAGGAAATTTCAACAGTACATAAATTTTTAATTTCATCATTTGAGCATGCATAGCAGCAAGAAAGAAAAGCGATATCATTGGCTGTAATGTTTGGACAAAATCAGAATGAATTATTTGAAGGGTTAATGTAAATATGGATTTCTCAAGAAAACTGTTTTACAAGTAACAGACAATTAAAAATATTACTGCATACAGAAGTACAAGATCTTTCAATCATGACACACAGACAGACGTGCTTAGTTACGACATTGTTACTGTGCAATTATCCACTTCAAGTTTACATCCGCACACAAATTTGTCTGGAGTCAGACAAGCAAATATCCTGTACACATTTCACTTTGTAGCACCTTTGGAAAGTGAGAAAATTGCTGTCTGCTGAGCACTGACCAGTAGTCTCTTGGAATTCAATCTTACAAAGTTATAAGGGTTTATCTTCTAGTTCTTATCAAACCGTGGCCTCAGTTTATGTTTCTTCCAACTCCACTTTTTACAGAACTGAGAAATTCAACTTTAAGCTTTTGTGGCTTTCCAGAGTTAGAAACTGTGAAACAGCTCAAAAGTGCCACAATGCATTTTCAGCAAGTGTCAAAGTGTGCATTTGTTATAGCTCTTCTACATACTAAAAGATTTCCAGTTTTTCCATAAAATGGAGAGAAAACAAACAAGAACTAAGGTTCTAAAATAATCATATCATCATATCCTTACTGAATGTTTCTATCCACCTAATTGGATTTTAGAGAAATCCTGTTTGGCCCATAAATAGAAACTACATCACCACAGCCACATATTATTAATCGCACATGTAATATTATCTCTGATCTGCTTTATATATCTGCATCCTTACAGTTTATTCTACTGAGTGTTATATAATGTAAACTTTCAAATTATCTGTTGCAGAATTAATGAAAACCAAACAATGTTCCATTTCAACGATTGAAACGAAGTTTTACAGATGTGTAAGCTGACCTTCATTTCTCACAGTTTGAATCATATCATCCAAATGTACATTATGATCATTTCAATATAAATTTGCTGTGACAAAGTTTTGTCTTGTATTCTCTTCTGAGGTCTCGGTTATTTAAGTATGATGCCCAGTGTTCAATGTCGACAGGCCTTTAAGCCTTATCCTACATAATTATAACACTCAAATGAAGCTCCTCACATATGAAATTCTGCACAAGAAAAATTATCTGCACAACTAATCTAATCTACAAAACATACAAATATTTCCACAGATTCTGGCAAATGCAGACAGTACACCAGTTTTTCATTATACAAGTACCACTATATTATACTTCAACACAAAAGAAAAAAGGAAAACAACATTGATGTCAAATTAATATCAGCTTGGTACAAGTGATCTGTTTCTCTCCTATATTTAAAAATATTTGGATCAAATGATGCATACAATTATGGGATTATTTCAGTAATTAAAAAAAAATTCTATAATAAAAACATTTTCTAACACTAGTGAAATTACTCAGGTCTACATCTCCAGTAAACACAACTGTTCCAAGAGGGTTTTATCACTGAACTATAAGTAATATAAACTTCCTCTCAAAATTCCACCAATATTTCATATAATCTTTCATGAAACAAGAGGTCGCTTTACAACTTGCAGCAATGTATGAGACCATGACAGAGGGTTGTATTTGTCATCCTGACTTTGGAAACAGTGTTTCCCACTCTAACGGGTGACATATCACAGGAAATCAATGGTTCAAAGTGTGTTTAGAAATTATTGAGGGGTATTTGCCATATTGGTCTTTGTGACAATTTGCCGATTTTGAGGTTTTGTCATGAAAGTAGTTCTCTTACTCCTAAATTCACTGTGTACAAGTGTCATTCCAACTGGTTAAAAACCTTTTGAGACGTGTTTGTGACATAATATTTCGTGCGTTTTAGCCCTTTTTTCGACCAAACTTCAATACTCATTTTCTCGAAAAAGCATTATAAAATACCCAGCGTCATGATAGGAAGATAACTTGGTGATGTTAAAATTAGGAAATTTCAATTTTGAATCAACAGTTTAGATGTAGCAAACAGGATAATGGACTGAATCTAGCAGTTACAACCTTCTATCACAGTCTCAAATTACACTCAAGCCATTTTCCTCATTCAAGTGTCAGTATTAAAACCTCCCATAACAACATTGGGGACAAGAAAATACAATATTTTATACGGTCAAAGTTTCAACTTTTACCAGCAAAATCTCACACAACATACAAGCCTATTTAAACAGTCTGTCTTGCAATGCAGAGAACAAATAATTGAAAATTTCTTTGCTGACACATGACAAAACTACTCACAGTATAATGTTGATGAATGTATGCAAAATTACATATAACCACATACAAATGTGTATTATCATCTTCCATTGTTATAACCATATGTTTCATATCACATAAAATAGTATTGCAACTGCTGTAGATGAAGTTTGTTCTTTTTTGTGTCTTCTGTCATATGTCCACCTTGAGGACAATTCTCTCTCCATCAGTGGACATTTCCTATGACTACATGCCAAAGAAAAGAGTTTACAAGTCTGCATATGCTGAGAGACTCCACAAAAACACACAATGACGCAAATGTTGGCAGTGGTAGATCTGTTTGTTCTGGACAAGATTTTGCTATCATAAACCATTATAGACACTTGGTTTTGAATAAATAGCACCATACTCAGTTCTTGAGCTCATACAGACAGTGATAAGGGCTTCACTGTGTAGAATATGCAGCACGTATAGCCCATTTCTTTAGGGTTATAAACTCCTATATGGTTAGAGCACTGAAGGAAATCTCTGACAGCTTACAAGTCCCTTGACATCTGACAAGTCCATCAGATTCTGTTGTGATCTCCATCTACTGCCCTGTCACAATCCTCATTTATCGTGCCTCACGTCAATGAATGTGTTGTTTTTCCCAGGCAACAGAAGAACAAAACAGCCTATAGTCCTCTGTCAAACATCTAAAATTGCACAGCTGTTCAGCCAGATGTGTTATATTGATGAAACTGACTAAAGATGATCACATTTCCAGTGGCTTTCATCAAATGAATCTAGATTTACAAGCAATACCACAGAAGAATTGCAGGTGGTCCTTGTCAAACATCTGAAGTTGCACAGCTATTCAGCCAAATGTTTTATCTTGATTCCATATAAGTGACTAAAGATCTCCTTTTTGGAGTTTCCGAGTTCCACTCTAGGCTTATATGTCATCAAGTCTGTCAATAGATAGCTGAGACCTTTCTCCACAGCAAAGAGATGAAATGGCAGTTGTGCCCTATTTTTCTGTCACACAGCAAATCCTGGCCACCAAATGGTGAGTGGAAATCATGTGACAGGATATTCAAAAATTGATAAAAATCTGCAATTGTGTCATGAGCTTTGCACGAAAAGTAACACTGTCCGAAACCAAAGTGTCTAGTACTGTAAAATGACAAGTCACATTGCAATGATTACTCGGACCATATTTCTAGCTGAGAATATTTCATGAATTATTTCCTGGGAAATTTCACCGTCCACACTGAAGATTTGAAAGGAAAAATTCCGGAATTTTTAACAACCGAAGTAAACATGTTCTGAACTCAATGTTTCAGTCATTCTTTGCAAGTTTCATTGCCATAGATTCATTCTTGGACAATTCAGCTTCTCTGGATGCCAATCTAGACCTCATTCTTGACCATGTCTAGCTGGCTTGACCGTTTCACTCTCACATGCTATGAATGAGCAAGTAACTTGACTCATATTACATCAGTCTGAGTGGCTCTTATGCAAGAATCTCAGTTCAAATACCACACAAAATTCACCTAAGGAAAATATTTATTCAATTTTCAGTCAACTGCTCTAAACTGATCAAATATTTCCCGTTGCCACGAAATGTAAGAAATTTTTGTGCAGGCAGGTTGGGCCACTGAAGTAAACTTTCTGGGAGTGAATGGGTTAATGAACACCTCCATTCTGTCGCTCTGCCACTACTCCTGGTTTCAATGTAATGTTTTACTGTTGGTATATTCTGTCTTGTCTCCATCTCTCTCTCAGCAAAATGCAAGATCAGTGTCTCCCCCCCCCCCCCCCCCCCCCCCCCATACACTGAGACACTGGAAAACTGTCATCAGATATTGCCTTGCTTTTGCTATGTGTTCACACTATTGGGATCTGCGGAGAAGAGAAAGCAAACAAAAGTCAGATACAGCTGTTTAGATACTGTCCTTATACATGTAGTTTCTTTATCATTGACTTGCAGATAAATGCTAAAAATATTGTAAATCTTCGGAGAGCAAGACAACACAAAATCTTTACAGGAATAGAAACCTTATCAAATAGTTGTTTTGGCTCTTGGTTTCCTTACACTTAATAGTACTGTTTCAAGGTGGAAGAGAACATTAAAGAAGACTTAGCTCTGGCCAGTTGTATTTTCTAGTCAGAGAACAAATACTCAAGTCAGTAGGAGACACCGCTTGATAGTTCCGCTTTAATCATCTTTTTTTTTTTTTTTTTGGAAAGACCGAGTGGCCAAACAATTTAGTGAAATTGTTTTCTTTTCCCAGGGAAGGCTGTTGGTGTTGTAGCAAAGATTGCGGGTTCGATCCTCACTTTCATCACTTGTTTTTCTTCTTTCACTCCTGTTTTGCTTCTCTGAGCACTAACTAAGCACATACACTTCTAATTACCTCACCTAAAGACAGAGACCATAATGTGCCTATACAGCAAAGCTGACATTAATCTAGTTTCCCCACTGTTTCTTAGATCAGTTAAGCCATTTCCATGTTTTCAAACAAAATGTAATATATAACCCCCCCCCCCCCCCCCCCCAAAAAAAACCCAACAACTGCCGACGACGTGCCTGCTCCAGTTGTAACTGGGTGCAATGACACCAAGGCAAATTTCCCAAACGGGGTTAAAGTAGTATACAAATACAAATAAACATCTGTTACCTGCTAACTGCAGATGCTGTTTAGGTTTGTTGATATTACACAGATTCAAACCAAAGCAAACCAATTTAGCCAAACTTTACACAAACGCTGAGAATGTGGCATAAAGAACCATACCAAAACACTGTAATTGTATATTTTCGCAATGAATCCTGTTCACTGTTATACTGGTAACATGCTACCGTGTCTGGTAGACCAGTGCAGAGTGCCCTAACAACTCTGGATGGATCTGACAAAACAGGGCTAAACGTGAAATTTTTATATCTCTTTAAAAAATCAAAATAAAATATTTCTAAGATGATAAAAAATAAAAAAATAAATATTTTTAAGATGATTTCAAGCAAAATATTTCAACTGAATGCAGAAAAATGGTCAAGCTTTCATTTTATAAGAAAATCTCAAATGCCGTAGAAAAATTTTCCCCGGGGGGGTGTCTCTCAGGAATTTGGTCTTTCACCTTAAGCCCAATTTCGTCAGATCCACTCACATTTGTTACCATGAGCTGAAGAGGCCAGGGATTTGGTATAGGAAAGAATCAGGAGGTCACAGGTTCAGAGGGTTATTGTTCTCCACATTGTTGAGCCAATTGGCAATAAATGAGTTAGAGTATCCTTAATGTGAAAAGTGAGTTGGTAAATATCTTAATACATGGTGTACACAGAGTCAAAACAATCTTGAAGCAAACAAAAGGGTGCATTAAAGACAAACAATGACTCGACAAAATACGTACACAATTGAGGGGCTTAGAATTAGAAGGGATGTAAGTGCCATTTGACTACTTTTGGGAAAAAAGCCAAAAGTATTCCAATATATCCAGTATAAACCAATTGAATTTAATATTTCAGTGATTTACTCCGAGAGTTGATGCCAATATTTAAAACCTTTATTACATTCGAATGTTTTATACTAACATTTTTTTTGTTTGTTTGGTTGCTTTTTTTTTCAAAAACAGTCAAATGGCACTTAGATCTGTCTAATTCTAACCCTGTCAATTGTAAGTGGAAAATGGAACAAAAGCTTACAAACAAATGAAATAGTATATTCTTTGATGTACCAGCTCATTTCTCTGGTACGGTAATGTAAATTGATTCATACTCTTATGATGAAGACACAACATAGTGCACGGGAGAAGACAACAAAAAAAAATGCAGCATAGTTTCACTTGCTTCAAAATTGGATCACCAAAAAAGCAATCTAAGAATAACATATAGGGATGGAAGTAGGCCCTAAGGAAACGATCTGAAGATTTAGCCAATGGCACAACCATGAAAAAACCATCTGTGGGTTAAAAAAAAACAAAAAAACCTGCTCATATTTACTGACTTCTAAGGCACAGTGTTTGATAACATAGTAATACTTTATATTCTTCTTGTAAATATATTATAAAAAAAATATTAAATTCCCAATAAATATCACGGAAAAAAAATCATGGATATTCAGCTTAACTCGAGCTCTGTTCTCTTTTTTTTCTTTTATAATATGCAGAATTAATATTTCAAATGACTGGCTAATAGTGACTTTAAAATATATTTTCTGATGTCAGAAGCCATCAAACAAATAGAAACAACGGATGTGCTGGGAAGGGCAATGGTGCAAGACACAAGAGAACACAGTCCCCAAGTCAAACACATCAAAATACACAAAAACCCTTAACAAAAAAAACTCAAGTCACAAGTTGCTAGCTCAACTCTGAACTTTCCAAACTTGCAGTTTTTCTGCATACTGCAAGTGCAAGTTGCAATGCTCAGCATTTCAAATGGACTGTTCATTTTGAAAGCAAAACCACTCCAAATTAGTGCGAACACTTTGTTTATTTGTAGGAAAATGAAAATGTGTAAAGTGGAGAATTTTGTCTGTTTTCTTTTGCAGAAGTTTCCAAATTTACTTTAAGTTCTATGAAACTTGTTCCAATCCACTGAAACACCATTTGATATAATAATTGTGTTTCATCTTTACTTTTTTTGTCTACTCATCTTGAAGCTTTGAAGCTAATGAAGCTTGAGCTTCAGGGTCTCTCATCCCGGAGGAGCCCTGAAGAAACTTCTTTTAATGAGTGAAATTTTGGAAGTTGCCCTAGCGTTGCTGGCTGAGAAAGGGCCCTATAACAGTTCAAGGTTTTCATGGTCCCAAAAATATAGGTCCGCTGTTGTCCCAGAGATACTCCAGTTGAAATGAATGGAAATATTAATGGTTGAAAGAGTTTTGTCCCAATATGTATTCACTTCAACTGATGCACACTGTGCTGCCCTACAGTCTAAAGCAGTACTGTTTTGTTCTGTTTCTTTAACTAATGCAGCTAGGTACTGTGTAGACAGCACTGTAAAGAGCAAGCAACATTTGACTTGTATGTGCAAACAGAACAGAAAGTGCGAGTCACAATGAGAGTCACCATATCAAGTCACAATGAGAAAGTCGAGTCACCACACAATGCATGTACTTACATCAGTGCTGGCTAAGCTACAGGCAGTGGGGGGTCTAGAGCTGGGAGTAGGGGGGTGGGACAAAGGGTGGGCGGGGCTAGCGTAGCCACTTCCCCGAAACTCTGACTGAAACATTGGTACTCTGTAGCCTCCACTGGCAGTTGAACGGATCGTACCATTATTGTGATGCAGGGGGAAGGTAGGGTAGTAAGGTCGATGGTAAGCAGGCAGGTCCATTTCTGTGAAGGAGTGCCAGGGTTCGGGGTGGAGGCAGGGAGAAAAAAAAGCATGGGGGTATGGAAGAAGCAAAGATGTTATATTGTGCAAAGCCATTGGGTTATTGAAGCAGTGTCAAATACTGAGCAGTTCAACAATAGCATGAATGAAGAAGCAGTTTCTCATACATACAAAGCCACAAAGTGTGTGATTTGCATACATATACGTACAAAGATATGTGCTCGGCGGCTAAGCATGGTGTCATAAGCAAAGTGTCATTAATAGCAGCCCGACGCAATGTCAGTTAAGACAAAAGTAAAACTAGCTTTATTTGCAGTGAATAGAAATTGAAACCTGTGTATACTTTTTGGTCCAAATAACTGATATGGTAAACCTATGAGATACTGAAACTGCAAAGAATCTCCAGTACAACACAACTTTAAATTCAGCATTTTTTTTATTTTTTCCCCTCTTTATTGCTAAGAGTTGGGGATTTGAAAAATGAAAAAACAACAACAAAAAAAACCCCATAAAATAAAAAAAAAAAAATTTCCTTTTCCTTCTTTACGTCAAATAATAACCAGTTCTCTGCCAACATATGCAGGTTTCACTCATTACAAAACTGAGATAGCAAAAAACGAAGAAACCAAGCACAAGTGGTGATGTTGCATACAATCCCATATAATGGTAACTGATTTATAACTTACAGTCTCTATAATATACTAGCTGAGGTTCCCGGCATTATCCGGGATAAACCTATGGACCCACCCTTCTCTCTCTCCCCCTCTCTTTTTCTTTGTGGTCTAGAAAGCTTCCCATATGCTACAGCCTTACTACAGATTTCATGCGCACCAGAGCACAATGCATTCATTTCTGATAGGGAAATTGCATGCACCAAATTGAACGCGTATTAATACATCGTTTCCGGTGCGGTGGGCTTGCTACAGGGAGCCAAAACACTGATCATTGTATTTTGCTTTTTTTACGACTTTTATTTAAAAATACCTGAAACTTGAATCAACACAATCGTTCGATACAAAAGCAATTGAACTGGATTAATTGACACTTAAGAAAATTGAGTTTATAATTTTTGAAACTGTAATTTAGGCTGTAGCGTCGAGCAAAAAAAAGAGGCGAAATTACACCACAATGAAGTACTCCCGCCGTTATTTTTTTTATATAATAAGATATATGGTAAATTCAAAGCTCATATAAGCCAATGCCTTATTATGAAATCACTTCCCCTGGTTACAACCGAATGCATTGGCAACCAATTTGTTTTGGGTTACATTACAATGTCATGTCCACCGAACAAAAATTGCCAGATGGATGTTTGAGGTTGTTTAAGTTTGTTGCATAGGGTATTTTTCATAGGACTCTGCCCCCCTCTTTGCCTGGTCAAAGTGGTGTTACATGCCTCCCTACAGTGATACAAATGCAGAACCCATTACTTTGCCGGATGCATATGAGAAAACAGAGTGTGCGTTCACTTGAAGTATTTATATGGGGGAAAAAAGCACTGTAGGTAATGAGGTCATTCAGCCAAAACAAATGCAAAAAAAAAAACAACAACAAAAACCCCCAAGAAAATGAAAAAAAAATTAAAAAAGCATTGACATTGTTAGTCAGCCAGTCCTGACCAAAGAGAACCCAGCAAAACATAATATGTGACGTATTATCCATTCTGCTCTGTTTCTCATAAATGGTAAAGCTCTTGAAGACAGAATTTCGGGACCTCTTGTCTTGACATTTACTGTGTCCACATTAGTGGTTCTTGGCGGACCGTTGTCTAGTTACAAAACTGAATGGCAAAAATACAGAGTTGTGTTCACTGGTCAGATTTAGCTTGCTATGTAAAGTACAACGTTCCTCTAAAAATAGCTGTCCCCATTTGGTCTGACCTGACTGATACAATTATCCCCAGACACACCCAAGCCTTTAAACCCTCCACAGAACACCTCCAGTGCACAGAACTATGAAAGTGATGTAACTATATGATCTAGAGATAACTGCAGGCATTAACAAACCTTGTTCCTCGATCTCCAGATCTTGCATACCTCCATCCTTTCGTTGTCCATATTTCCTGGCTGTAGATATATGGAAAATGCACATTCAGGTTAAAAATCAAGCAATCATAATTTACACAGATAAATTTCCACAAGCATACATAGGTGGGTGAATCTGTCAAAACCATGCTATGGGTGAACATTTTTTAACCTCTTTAAAAAATCAAAATAAAACATTTCAATAATGATTTCAAGCAAAATCTAGAAAAATGGCTGAAATTTCACGCTGCCAGCAACTCCATGGAAAAATTTTCTCCCTTTGAAAGGATTTTCTCAGGAATTTGGTTGTTCACCTTAAGTCCGATTTTATCAGATCCACTAACATATCTTGGGGTATTTGCCATATAATATGTGACATGTTGTCAGAATGCCCGACTCCAGACTCCCTAAGCAAATCTTCTTCTCTGAGCTCTCCAATGGAACGAGGAATGTTGGGGCCCCAAAGAGACGTTACAAAGACACTCTCAAGCAATCACTGAAGGCCTTTGCCATTGATGTGAGTGAGTGGGAAAAGCTCTCGTTTGATCGTGCAAATTGGAGGGCGGCCCTTACCAGAGGCAGCAAAGCATGGGAAGCTGACAGAGTCCAGCAGGCTATCAAAAAAAGAGAACGGTGCAAGAAAAGGCCCAGTGGTACTGAACCAACGGAGCACTCTTGTCATTTATGCGGAAGGGTCTGCAGGGCAAAAATAGGACTTATCAGTCACATGAGAAGCCATAAGTCATGAAAGAACAGTCTTTCCATTCTGTCCTCTGTGTCCTTTAGTTCTCTTTATTGTCCATGTGTTGAAATTCTCAACAATTTCTGTTCTTTATTCCTCTGGTGTTGTTAAGGTCATCATCATACCTGATGGACGAACTATTATTATTATTATTATGTGACATTTTGCCCATTTTGAGATTTTGCATGAAAATGGTTCTCTCACTCCTTATTTCATTGCGTATAAGCATCATTCCAATTGGTTAAAAGCTTTTCGGGGTATGTGTTTGTGATACGATGTTGTCCTCCGATTTTACACAGCTCCTCAAAGTTTTGACCCATTAATTTCTTGAAAAGACAAAAATGCATGTACACAACAATATGGCAAATACTCGACGATATTTCATGGATGTTCCTATATAGAATACACCAAAAAAAAAAAAAAAAGGGAGACATTTCAATCAGAGAAAATACTGACCTTGTTCTTGTAACTGTTTCTTCCTTTCAGATTTAGGATAAGGTTTGTGGATGACTGCACTCATGTTACTGTCTGTACTGTAGGGACTCTGTGGTCTGGCAACTGGCTTATGCTTCCTGTATTTCTTGTTATTGCCTGCAGGGAGACATACACACATGTACACCATGTAGTATAGTTAAAATACAACAGAAACATAGCAACGGTTGGAAACCAGAATGTTCATGTCCAAAATAGTCAAACTGAGAAAAACAGGTTTGAAATTTGTAACCTTAATGAAAGTCATATTATAAAACAAGTAAGACCTCCGTTGTAATCATGAGAGGCTTTTCAAATTCTGAGCCTTAAATTCTACAAACTATCATATTATGTATAGAAAGACGGAAAGGTGTATGTGGGTATATTTCAAAAGGTCTTGAATTTCACTATATTTTTAACACTTTCGTTGATTTTGAGCCACAACTGAGACAAACACGAGAGAGTGTTCTGACATTTCGAGCTGGAAAAAGATGACATATTTTCATAGAGTGGAATTAAAACTTTTGACAAGGAATTTCGTTCTGCGCCTCAATTTACAACTCAGCTTTAAAAATCATATTTGTGTATTCCCCGAGTTAGCGGGCCAATGAGTTCAAATATGCAGGAGCGATGTCATTCCTATGAGCGAACTTGAGGTCAGCCCTATAAGATCGACTGACGTAGGTTGCTGACTGCTGAGTCAGTCCATCTCAACAAAAACAATAAACTTACTATTTTTAGGATCTGATACAGTGGTGCCCACAACAGTTAATCCGGATAATTCTGCTGCTCTGGCCACGGCCGAGGCAAAATCCGTATCTGCCAGAAATGAAGAACTGTTTGAACTACTGTCGTCATCGTCATCATCAAAGTTGTTGCGGCGACGGTCGTAGTCACTGTCGTCGTTTACATCATCCGAATCTGTCTGACTGGGCCATCCAGTCTTCATGGAGCCTGTGATGTTGAGGGTGGTGGTGGTAGTGGTGGGTAAGGGATGGTGTTGGTAAGATAAAATGGTTGGGTGGGGTAGCAAATTTGGGTGGATAGGTGGGAATTTGGGGGGTGGAGCCAATCATTGTCAAGGGAGGATGCAAAGGTGGGTTCATTATTGGGCAGTCAAGATGGTGTAAGACAGAGACATAAAACAGAGACATAAAGAGTCAATTTGAATAAGAAAAGAAGAGAAGGTGAGAAAAAAAGAACGGGGGGCGAATGGGAGGAGGTGATTGAGGATAGACAGTTGGAACAAAAGTAAAAGAATTGATTACATTATGTGTTGAACAAAAAATATTCAACAAAGAGTATCAAAAATAAAGACATTTAAAATGAAAGATGAAATGGGAATTAAAAAAAAAGGGCAGAAGGGAAAAATTGTAAAAAAAAAAAAAATAAGTGGCAGGAGGGATCACGGAAGGATGGAGTGACACAGAAGAAGAAAAGAATAAAAAGGCACAAATAAGAAAGATGAACTGATCTAAATCTCTGTAGCCAAAATGCTGTGCTTGAACTATTGAAACTTTTGTGCCTCTTTCACAAATGTGCATCATCACCACAAAAACTACTAAAAACATTCACTTCCATGGCATAAAGAATAAAACTTCCACTAGGTAAAGCCTACTGAACTGCTATATTCTATTCTGTAACATCCGAGATACCATGCATTCTACTTACTTCAAGTGCTCAGTACGACTTTATGATCAGACTACAAAATGCAGCTTAACAACTCATTAATACTATAATATGTGTGTCTATAATACTCAACTATCTGAGCATCTAGACTTTAGACCAACTACTTTTTCAGCATGCCAAATGTATTCGTTGTCTTTGAAACATAGGACACACAAATTACTCCAGAGATGCTCATAATTTGCTAGCTATACGTATGCATGCTTTCTTTTTTTATCTACTTCGTCTGTGCAATCATTTCCGGCAATTCAGTCTTTGAAGTGACTGAACTTATCATACCGTATTTTATTTCGATGTCAAACGGTGCAGAAATTTACATGCAGCTCTTTATTAACTTGATAAAACTATATTTATTTGAATCACTAAATGTTTAATAAATCCGCTAGCACATACATTACTGTGTTGATTAAACTATCTGAACAAACTTGAAAGACTAATGTAGCACTTACAGATATAAAACAGCACTTGAAAAATATGCCGTCCTACCAAGCCTAAAACAAAGGCAAAATTTGCATCTAGAGACTAATCCTAAATACCCATAGTTTGCTGCATCCATCTCTACTAATAAATTATTTTGAACACAATCAAAAACGGTCTATCACCAACGACACTTTTCTGAAACACTCAAACTTAAGTTTCAGAAACTAAGTGTTAAATGCTAGTAAAAAGCAACTTAGCGAGAGACCTGAATAAATGCAAAATTACAAACTGCAAAAACTCATTAGTGTCAAAGGTACTTAACACAAGCAGCCAGTAGAATCTAGTCAGCCCTTGTTAATAAAATAAGTGAGTAAGGCACACTGAAAGTGGCAGTACTGATGCACATTCCATCCAAGCAATACTGTAAGATTTGGCAGGCAAAGCAAAACTTCATTACGGTTTACAAAGCCCAATGCAAATTACCAAAAAAAAAAAAAGTGGTTGGATAGCCCAATTGAAACCAAACAACAACAAACAAAAAATGACTAAAACTTCACTGCAACCCAAAACCAAGTGGGAATGCTGGGATACAGTGCCAAACGTGCCAAATTTGGGGCAGAATGAGGCAAAGTAAAAAGTGATAGCTGGTAAATAAGGCAATGGGACAACATAAACATTGGACTGAACTGTGAGATTTCAGAATAATTGTTCTGTCCGAGCTAGCAAAAGAAGGGAATCAAGGAGGGGCCACAGAGTTCTATACATAGATTAGAACGGGAAGTAGATCAAGTCACTGTGCACCCTATGGTGCCTTGACATGAGACAAAAGGAGGGCAGGGTTCCCACACAAAAATCTGAAAAATGGTTCACACTTTTGTGCACTATTAGTCTGGGCTGTAATTAATAGTTGCTTGCCCTCCTTTTGTCTGCAGTGGTGCAGCACTAGGTGGCCACGTGAATTGCCACCATCTTTTAGTTGACGGAGGAGAGGTGGCGTGGCACAGTGCCCTTTCTTGTCTATTACATAGCTCTGTGGGAGAGACTTGAAGAATGGGACTGTGTGGAGGAATTTAACACTGGCAGAATGAGATTGTAGGTCCTACTAAAAGGTTGACAAGAAATTTGACAGGAAAATACTTTGGTGGTTTCGGACAAGCAACAGAGGTGATGTGATGCATGGCTGGAAGGAAAGACCAAGGGCTTATAAAGGTTTTGGGATGGAAAGGTCTGGGTCATCACAGGCTCCATGCTGTCAATGTAATGTCATTATGTCAACAAAGATCATACATGTTCAGGAAAAATTTCGGGGCAGTACAAATATTAAATACTAGGCAGCATTTTCAACTCTCACAGAAATCTACGTCTGTAGGCTTAAACTTGACAAAGGATTTGTCTTTTTATTTAGAAAATATAGTTATATTGACCACTCCCATAAAACTTAACCGGTTTTGCTGAGCCCAAATTCCTCTTTTCGTCGCTTTAAGTCCCGTTTCCCCACTTCATGACTCAATGTACTTCTCTTTCTATAGTATTTTATATGGTAAAATGCAAATCAACTTTTCCCTGTGAACTTTTCAGGACCGGCAATTTTAAATATCTAAATATTTATAACAAATCTCTAAAACAATTATTTCAGGTCTAAGCAGTGTTTTGCTGTGGGACATAATTTAGAAAAGAATGGACTCATGCATAAATGACAAGAACTTTCACAGTCCCAGTATTTTTAAATCTCCGTTGACCACTGGTTTATAAATTACACCTCCACACCTGCATTTTTCATGATAATCTTTTGTAAAGTTTTGTAGTTAGTGTCAGATCAACTTTTTAAAACTTTAAAATCTAATCTTAGATCTAAAAGTGAGATACATTCAAATCTTTTGTATCACATTATGGCCTTGTGCCAATGTTTATAATAAGTGGAGGTAGATTAAAGCAATAATGGGGTGATGAAATGTGTAGCTTGGAATGAAGTTTGCACTTCATTCTTCTTTGTATGGAAAAATCCCAGATAAAGTCCAGGACACTGTTTTCAAACAATACAGTGTTTGCCTACATTGATATTCTTATATAAAATTCGACATTTCTTATTATATTTCAGATGTATGGAATTACATGTTAGTTTTCTTGGCTGCCCCGAAATTTTTCCTATAAATGAACGGCTTGAACTGTTCAGAGAAAGAAATTCATTTCTGGTTATAAATTGTTTTAATCATGAATCACGTAGCAATGAGATTAAACAAGCTGTAAGTTATCAACATATTATATTATAGTATATCACCCACATATACAGCAAGAAATATTTTAATGTGAATGTTCACTCCACACTCAGTTTCTTTTCAAAGAAAACGAGTAAAAGCAATAGATATTAACAGATTATATATCGTTGATTACATATAAGTATGATAAAAAAAAGCCTTTTCAAATATTAAGTTGAAAGCAATATATTACAGGAGATCTTGTATTTAGTGGAACCTTTGAATACACAAGTCGACTTCCATCTCACATACTGGCGTATCAGCAACTTTACAGGGGATTGTTGCTAAGTTTTAGCAAAGATACTAGAGACAATAAGATGAGACACTCCCTTCTTAGCACCTCAAAAAACATTATGCATACAGTTTGCGTGCTGGGGCCCATGGCACATTGTGTGAAAAGAATGCTTGATATAATGATAAATTAATGATGTGGATTTGATACAGTGCTACTGTGACTTTAAAAAAAAAGTTTTCCTGCAGCGATTGAATTTCAAGTTATAATTACAAATCAAGTGACTTCAATTAAGGCCTATTGCGATAGCTGAACAGCGAATAAAATTCAATATTTTCCTCATATTGACTTTATAAAATACGGCATTGTTCATGACTTCCGTGCATTCGCCGCTAGGTGGTGGTGCAAAATCTGTGTATGCTAAACATGCTAGCTGTCTCATCATCATCTCACTGAATCTTGTATCTTCCGTTTTAGTAAAATTGAGATTTCTTATGTACAGACAAGATTATAATTTCAAAACTATTAAAGATATCGATATGCCAGTTTGTGAGAATTTACATCTTGCCACAAGCAGTGATAAGTAACTCAGTATCACCCAAATCATTACAAAGCCAGTATGTGAGACGGTCCATGAAGTGTTAAAAAAATACAACAAATTCAGTCAGCTGAACACGTGGTTGGCTGGAAAGAGAAAGAGTAGAATCATTTAATAAACATTGAAAATTTGATCACTCTGGGTCATGCAGCCAATAGTTCTGGCAGAAGAAACAGTGAAGAAAAAAAATGGGGGTCACACTCTTGAAACACACATGGGCACACTCGCACTACCTGAGACACTGCCCTCCCCGTTGACACTGGAGTCTGGGGTGGGACAGTCAGTGGCTCGGTGGACGTCCATGTCCGACTCCCCTGCATAGTCAGGTACCCCCTCGGAGGTGGGAGACTCCGCCCTGTTTGAATATACATGTAACACAAAGCCAAGTTTACTAAATACCCCCAGTAGAAATCTGCTATGTTTTGAAAAAAACATTGTAAATGCTAGAAATCTTACAATTTTATGGGAAATGCCAAACAAATCATTTCATATTGTATCATAAAAACCACAGAAAAACTGTGGGGTCGCAGCAGGGCTATAAGCAAAGTCAAAATTGAGCAAAAAGAAAAGGTTGTATGTTGCGAAGCCCCGCGTGAGAAATAAAACCCAAACAGTACAAAGCAAACTAAAGAGAAGACAGAAAATGCATTATGGGTTTTATTTCTCACGCGGGGCTTCGCAACATACAACCTTTTCTTTTTGCTCAATTTTGACATTTCATATTGTGTAGTGCTTTAACCCTACTTCTGTTACAAGATCATTAAATTGCTAGTTTTGTTTAGCTATGAAGAAATGTATACTTTAGTGGAGTTTGTTAATCAAAGATAACCTTCATATACTAAATTTGTAAGATGAAAACTTGCAGTTCAAAAACCCTTGGCGGGACACAGTACATGTAACTCTTTCCTGACAGTATTAGGGTCGACCTTTGTTCAATTCCATTTTATACCATTTTTTAGAGATATACTGTGCCTGTCTTCTTTCTCTTTAACGGTCCATCATTTTAACATATTTCTCATTTGGTGTTCACTTAATGATATGAATTTTTACCTCCATTGGCTTCAGCTGAATATCCTTTTAGTTGTACACTGTGCCATTTTATGTACATTACCTCTAGTATTTATTGAGAGAAAGAATATTTCCATTTTGAAATGACCAAAAGAAATTACTATTTGTACAAAACAATAACCCAGATAGAGAGACAGAGCATTTATTTTCACAATTCCCTAAGTCTGTAGTAACTCACAAATTTGGAAAATCAATTTTCATATATATTTGAGGACATTCAAGCTGTATCAAATTTTCTTGGTTATAGTCTCCTATGCCGAAAAAGAATTGAATAGCAAATTTTTAAATATTCATCACAACTAGACCAGCTGTGCTAAAATGAAACAGTTTTTTGCTTTTTCCTGAAATGTGACCAAAACCGATTACTACAGTTTTAAGGCATGGGTGATGACATTTTATTCTATAAAGCGATGATATCAAAAAGGGATCCGGGAACAAACTATGTACAATGATTTCTGAAAGAATGAAAAGAAAATAATTACATGAACTTTCTGAGGTTTAAAAAATTTATTCTGGAAATAGACAAGTTAAGGGGCCATATCCATGTTGTATGTACACTCAGAAAGAGGCATCTGAAAAAGTGTATGTTGGGTGGTGTGGGGGGATCGGTCGAAAAATTGCCAATGATTTCTGAAAGAATGAAAACAAAAATAAATTTTATAATCTGTCGGGGCTTTTTAAGAATTTATTGTGGCAACATGACAAGATAGGAGGTCGAAAAACTGCCAAAACTGAGTGTATGTCATGAACCTTATTGATGGCCTGTCATGAACATTATTGATGGCCCCTAAGAGATTTGAATTCTGGGACATTACCTCCTTCCGTAGCCTTGCTGTAGACACTCGCTGGCTAAGCTGGGCAATGAGGACTGACAGGCTCTGTCCATGTGGGGTCCGTCCTGTACCCCTGAGGTTGACTGATACATGTGACCTTGAAGCTGTTCAAGGTCACTGGAGTTTCGCTGATCATTAGTGTCCATGGGTGGCATTCTGTACCCATGGAGGGCTATGGGTTGGTACGGGTAGGCGGGGTTGTGGGGACAGGGCCCGCCTCCGGTTTGAGTGAAAGATGTGGACAGGCCCCCTTGGGGATAGACCCCGCCCACTTGAGGGTAGATCCCGCCCCTCTGATCATTCATGTCACTCGCACAAGGTGGACGTTGCGGCACAGTCACAAATGAATCAGGATGATGTGGGTGGTGCTGGTGGAGGTGTGGATTGTAGGATGAGGATGACGATGAAGATGACTGGGGTAGCGGAACATTTGACGGTTGCTGTATGCTGCTACCGCAGTTGTGACAGGACCTCGGTGACTGACAGCGGTGCAGCATTGCATCCGCTGTCTGCGGCCGCATGGAGTTTAGCGGTTTAGGCGAATACGGCCTGTCGGAGTTGTAGTTACTTCCACTACTGCCTCCGCCGCCGCTACCACCACTTCCATCCTGAAAGTTACCACCCACATCTCCATGGAAACGCCCATGGGTAGGACCAGGGTGGGTGGGGTATTCTATATCTGAGTAAGGTATGTTTGCACGGAGTTGAGGAACCATGCGATCGTGGGGTACAGGGCAAGAGCAGGCTGAAATTTTGGATACTGGAGAAATAGGGCTACGGTTGTCCATGAAACGAGTCTCGGCAATATTGCTGTTGTTGTTGTTATGCCGGTGAAGGGTAGACTCCCCTGAGTGATCCGGGGGTGATCCAAGCTCACTGGGTGGTGGGTGCTCTGGAGGCGGGGGAAGTAACTCAGCCCAGTTGACCATCAGTTGCTTCCCTTGTCCACAGCTCGAGCATGCACCAATTTTGGAGTATTTGTTGCGTTTCACAGGCATTCCATTTTCATCTGTGCAAAACATGACAATAAGATCAACACTGTAATATGTGACATACATAAATATTGTAACATACACAAACACTGTAGACCACAAGGCAAAACAATTACAGTTAGTAACTAAAACGTGAATCTCAGAAAATCGATCTTCAGGATTTCAAAGTCGTGGCTTCCCTCTTTCTAGTATTTAGTGACTGCGGCTCTTTCTTTTAAATCTCTGCAGCCAGCAACCTTACCTCACTCCGACACAGATTTCCATATGGTTGGTAGGATTACTGTAGGGGCGGATTCCCTGCACTAATAGCTAATAAAGTTTGGAAGTAAGGACAAAGTAAGATTGTTATACAGAGTTCTTAGGAGGGTATCACACTAAGTCCAGATTGGCACAGTCAGCTGCTAGTAGATAAGAAATACACGGCATAATTTCCTATTATATTTTCTTAGAAAATCTGGGAAGACCTATCATACTAAGCTGGACCAGACACAGTCAGCTTCTGCCATTATTTTCTTTGGTGTACATTTTGCTGGCTGTGACATACTGGGCTTAGTACGATACTGCCCTTATACTTAACAAACCTACCTGTGGTCAAACTACCACTGTCACTGCCAGGACTGACCATCCCTTCACAATGTTCATGAGGACAGCCAGCTGCTGCAGAACAAGAAATACACACATATACATTAACATGAAAAAAGACATTCATGGCAACAGTCAAAATCTGGTAAAAATGAAAAAGTTGGATGTTGCAAAGTCTCACAAAAGAAAATAATAAATAAATAATGCAATACAATACAAAGAAAAAAAAAAAGACAAATCAAGCTTTCTGTCAACATAACGAGTGTGAAATACAGATAGCTTAAAACACATGCAGCTCCATGATGTAGTTTATGTATTTTCCTTCTTATTTAAAATAATGGGCCTCACAGCATGTCTTTGTTCTATAAACTAGTTATTTATTTTTTATATCTTCTGAGGGATTTTCTTGGGGCTTTAAAGGGAGAGAGAGGGAAGAAAGATTTTTTGAGGCAGTCAAGGATAAACAAATAAACAGTTTCATAATTCAGTGTAGGGTCATGGATTTGGGTATGAGAACTGGGGTGAGAGAGATGGAAGAGGGAAAGAAAGGGGAGAGAAAGAAAAAGAGAAAGAGAGAAAGAAAAAGGGAGGGAAAGAAAAAAAGGCAGAAAAAGAAAGAGAGAGAGAGAAAGTAAAAAAAAAGAAAAAGTAAAACAGAGACTAGAGAGCATGAGAGAAAAACAAAAAAAATGAGAGAGTGAGAGCAAGAATGAAAGAAAGAGAACGAGAGAGAGACAGAAAAAGAGTGAGAGAGAGAGACAGAGACAGAGACAGAGACAGAGAGAGAGAGGGAGAGAGAGAGAGAGAGAGTTATAAATCTCCCCTCCGACAGAGCCACAATGAGGCACCAGATGGCCTGTGTCTTCCAGCCCAATCCTCTCACAGTTTATACATTCAAAGATTCTTGTGTTAACATGCCAAACAAAGACAAAGGAAGGCCTTGTACTCCATTACATAGACCTGAGCATTTCAAAACTGCTGGATAATGCAGAAAAGCAGGCAGGTTTTCTACAAAATCAGTTAGTTCACCTTTCACACACAGTGCAGAAATGCCCAGTATACAAGCCTCTCATATTATACATCTCATATTATTACTTTAATATCTGTTTGTCAAACACTGACCAAAAAAGATATATCGTCAGCTGGCAAAGGAAACCGGCCAAGTGACAAAATTTTAGATTTTCACTTTTTTACATAATCAGTAAATTTATGGTCTGATACACAAGCCCACCAAATGTTTCTATGAACAAACAACTTTAAGCTGCATTCAAATTCAAAGACATAAAACCAGCCATATTAAAGTAATCTTAGTGGCTGCTTGTTTGCTCACAGATCCAACTGACGACCCTTCAGCATCTTGAATACAGTGCAAGTTGTTAGGTGTTGTCAAATAAGAATTATGAACTTCTGTCTAATGGCCATTACAACAAGCATGTCTCAGTTTCGTAGGCTGCCAATCCTCATACATGTATTAGGGTAACAGGGTTAGCAGTCTACTAGGCATAGAAATGCTCTTTTGTGCTGATGCCAAGTCTCTAACCTTTGTCTTAGTTTTCATAGCTAATACTGATTTTAGCAATGCTTTGGTTATATATGGCCCTCAGCCTTTTAACTTTTAAGTCGGTTTTTGTAGCTAACGCTATTTATAGCAATGCTTTTTTGTACATGGTCTTGTCTTTTAACATTTGACTTAGTTTTTGTAGCTAACACTAATGATTTTTAGCAAGGCTTTTTATACTTGGCCACAAGTCCTTCCCTTTGGACTTAGTTTTTGTAGCTAACACTAATGATTTTCAGCATGGCTTTTCATACTTGGCCACAAGTCCTTTACTTTTGACTTAGTTTTTGTACTTGATGTTCTTTCATTTCATTCTGCACATAGGCAAGTATTAAATGTTCTATCTTCAAGGGTAGGAGTACAACATTTTAGTGAAAGCAATGTCATTTGTTTAGTTCACATACTGAAAAATCATGGGCAAACAACTGCATGTGTACCAATTAGAAGTTGTTAGCTGGGTAGTTGGGTACAGATCACGAGATTTCAGCAGCTTTCACTGGACAACCAACTTCAACAAATCATGTTATTTTTTCAACCAACTTCAACAAATCATATTATTATTACAACCAATTTCAACAAATCATGTTATTACAACCAAACAAATCGTGTTATTTCAGAGATCAGATATTATATCATATCACAGAATAACATGGATGTTATTATAGAACTGAAACTTGTTGATTATAAACAACCAAATCACAACAAATTTTCAGCCAGCAGCCAGGACATAAAAGGTGTAAGCATGGAAGAACAGAGCTGTCAAAAATATTTTTTTAATTAATGAGTGCCATAAACTGTCCCAGCAAGCATCCTTAGGTCAATCTGATGTAAATGTCTTTGTGGGTGACCCTTCACATTTTGGCACCTACAGCAGCTGAACTTTTTGTGCACTCTTTTCTGTCTGAAGCCATGCCTTCTGTCTTTTTTGTACAACGGGACAGTAGCAGCTAGTTTTGAAAAAAAAGGTATCCCTAAAGGGCCACACACACCTTACGTCCTTGACCCAGGTTTGCACATCCAATTTGCAAAACGGACGAAATTCCCAGCGTGTGTGGGCAAAATTTTGCAAATCACCTGGGTGCTGGCCCGAGTCCAAGTTTTATGGATGCTCCTAATTTTTCGCCTGTGATTGGAGGTGACAGGGAGTGGCGGAGAAAAAAGTGGACAAATTTTTTTTCGTTTTTTCCTTTTTGACTTCAGATTCTTAATCAGCGTCAAATTTACTCCAGGTTTGATACCAAAAACCACATTTCTACTTGGAAATTATTTTTTTTATCAACTGCCGCACTTGTGAAAGGTGGAATGCAGTGCTCACTAAAAATTACCATGGTCGCGGACGATGTGTGTGTGGGCAAAAATTACAACCAACCAAACCTGGGTGGTGGCCCGGGTATCTCGCCTGGAACCATTAACTGGGCCGAGGACGCAACGTGTGTGTGGCCCTTTAAAATTGTGTTTTTCTTGAAAATTCTGGTATTTTTTAAACTATAATAATTCTCCCATCCCCTCTTAACACCTGCCCCAACCTAGTTACATCATTGTACTATTTTTGTATTTCTTTCTCTCTCTAAGTCTGTTCTTCCACAGCTTACACTAGGTAATTAGTGAATTAGTGTGTTAGATATAAAAAGCTGGGGTGTCAAGCATACCATAGGAGTAGTGACCTGTGTTTGGCCTGGAGTTGTCTGTGTTGGAATCGCTGGACCGCATCTCTGGTTTCTGACAACTGTCACCTGACCCGCTGGCACTTGAGTGGACATAGGCATGGTTGATTGGTCGAAATCCAGAGTCAGCCGCCTGTGGGTAAGGGTCAGAGGTTATGAGAGAATGTATCCATATACAAACAAATATGAAATTGATGAAATAAACAGTATGAAAATTAAAAACAACAAAAAGAAAGTACAAAGAAATAAGAAAAAATGAATCTGCACATAGCAGGCACTTTACCTTATATTTTTAATGTAGCATATAGGAAAATAACAATTTCAATTAACAAACAAAAAAACAAAGAAATATATGAAAAATATGAAACAGAAAAAAAATAAAACAGCATAAACATGGCAGTTTAACATACTGACCATTTCTGTTCAGTTGTGGTAAAAACTCATAGCTACAGCAACCTACTTTTACTGCCAGTCCTGGCTTTCCAACCTCAGAATTTTTTCCCACATCAATACCCGAACAGCTGCCCCTGACTTAATATAAAACATTAACTCAGAAATATGTATAGATACAAGCTAATTTGACAAAACCGGCACTTACGCTGCCCTGACTGGGTCTTGGTGCTGGATTGACTCCCTTGTTGATCAGCGTGGTCGTGGCATATGGAGCCACAGACGATGCTTGCGGAGGTCCAGGTCGCTGGTAGAAAGTTTTCATCTGTGGCATGGACGATGCCGCGCTGTAGACCTGACTGCCCTCCATCCCTTCCTTGTGACCGCACTCTAGCAGACTGGCCAGGTCAGACTGGAGACCTCCATAGGCAGCTGGTGGGAGGGAATCAAATACATGTAATTGAACAAACATGTTACTACAGATCTGTACATATCAATGGTGGGTGTTCCCGCAGGGTTCATACAAAGTCTTCAAAACTAATTTTAAGGATTTTTTTAAGGACTTCCTAAGGGATCACAGTAAACAAATTCAGGACCTGTGTGCCTGTGACCAAGAAATATTACATGTATGCAGCACTCAAAAGTACCCATGTGCAGGAAATATTACAACTATACAAATGGTGTGCAGCACTCATCGAAACGGAATGTTTCCCGTATCCAGAGTTCAAACATAGTAAATTCACTCTGAAAAGTTCAGACATTTCAAAGTACCAATTATCCAATATGCAATTGGAAGATTTGAATTTCAAATGTTTCAACTGAAACACAAATTTTAAGGACTTTTTAAGGACTTTGGCATCATTTTCAGAATTTAAGGACTTTTTGAGTACTTTTTTTTTCTTTTATGAAAATTAAAGACTTTACAGACCTTTAAGGACCTGTGTGAACCCTGTCCTGCTATTGTGAACAAATTATTGACTTTGTCCTGTGAACCCCAGTCTTCCTAGATGAGTACGGTAACATCCAAAATATTTTGTAGACAAAGGTAGACAAAGAATAATATCTAG
Source organism: Onchidella celtica (assembly GCA_963931925.1). NCBI lineage: Eukaryota > Metazoa > Mollusca > Gastropoda > Systellommatophora > Onchidiidae > Onchidella > Onchidella celtica. Next base: position 27,603,348 of record OZ007581.1, on the reverse strand, counting down.
AGAATTTGAACAGATGGGCGACAGGGAAACACCAGGACAATATGGGCTTTTTGAGAGCATCCGAGCAGAGGAATGAGTGGCGAACCATGATCGTCGATATCTGTTCCAGATCCGGCACTTGAAGAAGAAGATGACCAACATCCAAAATATGCTCATCTCTAAAGGGTTAAGATTTTTAGCAAATCTCACTGCTGTCATTGTTCTTTGCCTCTCAATGAGAGGGGGGTTATGGAGAGAGGGGTGGGGAGTAATTCATGCTTAGTATCAAACATTGACTAACCATGAATATTTCCTTCTTTCTGTGAGTAGATGACATCGTCCCTGGTCATGACACTGCCCGCCCGAGCTGATTCCTCAGATTTGTGGACTGGCACAGCTGGAGATATAGTAGGCACGAAATTAGTCCGTGGAGTCAAAAGGATTTGAAAGCGAAAGAAATATCTTTTCAATAAATCTCTAGTAATATTTATATATATACAAAAAGAAAAAAAAAATATTTGTACCCAACTGGCTCAAAATTACTACACTGATCTTTCTAAAATTTGACATGAAGGAGTGAAATATTATCGCCAACTATTTAGACTATTATTATAAGAGCATACATTTAGGTGTGAAATCTTTCTTTTATTTACTTTAAGTCAGATTATACTTCAGCAAAACGCATCCATCCTTCCATTTGCAAAGGTTTTTCATTATGAAGGGGCATAACCCTTAAAACAGGCTCAGCAATTGAAAGAATTGCACGAGTTATGTCCCTTGCGCCAGAAAATTAATATTCCCAGGTAAGTTCCAAATCATTATTCCCACTGGCTGAGGCATAAACACACCTAACTTGTCTGGTGACCCACATCAGTAAATCAGTTAATGGCACTTTGAGATAACATGCTGATTCAAATTTCCCCGCAGAACAAGAGGAATGTGCAGGCTTTTTTCTTTTTATTATTATTATTTTCACAAAAACACTTCCTAACCAGCAAACTCTACGTCAATCCAACATAAGATTTCCATAGGACTGGCAGGATTACCATAGGAGCAGGTTCTCTAAATCAAAATGATTACATCGCCATGCATAACCTTCAGATCTATGTAGATACACGACATCATTCCTATGTGCAATCGACGTCAATCCTACAATATTGCTTGCTGGGTTTCTTCTCTCTCCTTGGCCAAGCCGTCTCCCCATGACATAGCCTCTTCAGTCAGAAGCTTCTCACTTGGTGCTCCTCAGTATATTCAGTTATGATTTGTATGTACATAGATCTTTTCCTCATACTATCAATATCTTTGGGAGAATTGCCTCCTCTAATTACATGTACTGTAAACCGTCCAAAGTCTGTAAACCATCCAAAATCTGTTAGTTTCTGGCTCATCAAACAGAAACCCTGCCAGTAGCCCTACAAAAATCCGATGCATAGAACTGAAGTCAAACCCTACATAGACCCGCTCATTACGACATTACACCGATGTTGGTCTGATTCAGTGAATCTGACCCTATGGTAAGCCTAAAAACTTTATGGAAATCCTACACAAATCAACATTGGATTGACGTAGGGATGATGGCTGTGAACATCAAAGGAATATTGTCACAAATCAATTTACAGGTCTACCTTTAAAGTGTAAATTAAGCACCCAGACACGCTAATGTAATTGGCTTTGGGGGTGGGGCAGGACAGAGAAGGCAGTCTATTCACAATGCATTTCATATTTTCTTTTCCACAGCATTTTTTCTTCTATTTTTTTTTTTAGTTGGAAAAAACAACAACAAAAAAAAACCCAGATTAGTTGTCGTTTGTTCTGAAAGGGCGTATCTTTTATTTAGCAAAAGCCGAGATGATAAGTGCTGAGTCAGAGATGTAGCCTACAGCCTGCTTTCATCTTTTCAACTGGCACTAATCCAAATTCAGACCTTTGCCAAATTAACAGAAAAATGTCCCCTTAGAATGACAAGGTCTTATCTCCACTTTTTGGCTGAACTGAGTTACACACTACACACGGCTTCCGTAGGCCTTCTCCGTTGTGTGTCAAAGTATCAAGCCGATTCGATGTGTAATTTGTGAGTATTACTAAAAAGAAGAAAAAAAGGTGTACCTCTGAAAGCTATGAGCACATGAAATTTCAATCATCAATTTCATGAAAGTTGAAGAAAGGAAGTTGGAACCTTGTCATTCTAAGGGGATGAAAATTAATGCTTAAAATATCAAAATAATACCTTTTTTAAAATTTCAGTACCCCCCCCCCCTTCCTCCGGAGACGAGCCCCGCCCGCGTACCCTGGCCGGTACTGTGCAGTACTCACCACTGTAAGTGCCATTATGAGCCATCTTCTTCTTCTTGTTCCTCCTGCGTCGCCGACACAGCCAGATACTGAAGACACACAGAGCCAGCCACAGAGTGCCGCCTATGGTGCCCACCAACATCCAGATAAACCACGGCTCGCTGATAATGTTACTGTGTTCTGGGCCTGAAAAGCACAGAGACGATAGGGAAGTTAGATAACCAGAAAGATCTATGTTATAGTGTTAAATAGAGAAATTAGATAACCAGAATAATCTATGTTATAGTGATGAATCCCTTGAATGCCGATAGCCTATTGTCCGAGACACAGAATGCCGAGACGAATCATTCCTTCTTTCACGATATGTCCACAAATTGCGCACCTATACACACGGTGAATACCACTCTTTTTCGTTCAATTATGAAGGGGTGTGGTGCGAATTGTTGCATTCCTGATATCGATGATACGCGCCCAACTCCACGGAAGGAATGCGACGAATTGATTCGTCTCGTTATCCTGAGTGTGTCTAGTGTATTGTCATGAATGATCTTTTGACTGCTGCATTTGAATCTGTTAAGACATTTGAATAAATTTGATACATTTTGCGTTCGAAGTTCCCATTAACCTTTGGGAATAACCAAAATCATCACATTCAAAAGTAATAAGGAATATTATTTTACATCATTGCAATTATATTGCTTTGGCACTGAAAGTCGTACATAAGCTCTATATTTAACAATCCCATAGCAAGGTTTTGGGTTTGGGTTTAACGGTCCAAAAGTGCAGGCGAGTAGGAAACGGCAGCCTAAGCCTTAAGCCTAGAGGGTGTATGTGTGTGAAGGAAGGGGGTGGTGGTGGTGAGAAAGTAGTCCTCAGTGTCCGTCTGTGAAGGTCTGTGAAGTTTTGGACAGGATAAAGCGAGCACACAGGGGCTGATGCTGGACATTTTGAACGATTACGTAATACACAGAAGTGGAAGGGACAAGGTATCGGGTTAGGACGGGTGTCCATCGGGCATGGTTGGATGGGCATCTCTAGGCATAAGTGGGTATCGGGTAGAGACGGTTGTGTATCCAGTTAGTAGCCTAGGGTCAATTTTGGTAACTTGTAAGTGCACTGTAAAGTTAAACAACGTTGAACCCAGTTGGTAGATCACCCCTCTATCTCAATACTTCCGAGAATTAAAAATTCACAATAGAACTGTGAGAATCCTTATTAAAACATAATTATTAACTGTCTTAAAATAATAACTGGTATAACAAATACTGATGATGATAACAGTATTAATAATAATAATAATAATAATAATGACGTCTTCGGTGAACAACCATCAGAATAAATTAATATTATTCACATAATTTAATAACTGTCTTGAAGTAATGATCGCTAATGACAATTAATAATAATAGTAATAATAATAATAATAATAATAGGTCTCCGGTGAATAGGGTTACTTCAATGCAGCCCAAGTGCTATGGTTGCGAGCTCATGAAAAGAGTGCAGTCATTTAAAGAAATTTTGACAAAGCAATTACAAGCGTTTGCTATTAAATGCCTTAGAACAAACAGCAAATGAAAGTCTTAAGTAAATAGTGGAATGTGAGAATTAAAGGCAGACCATTTCTGACCCAGGAGACAAAAGGGTTATGAGAAAGTAGAGAGCAGAACAGAAGAAAAAAAAGAAGAAAAAGAAATAATCTCCATTTCCGCAGTCGGTAACATAATAATAATAATTTAAAAAATGACACATGGACGGAAGTTACGCCTTTTTGTCTTTCGCAGACAAACCTCAACAACAATTACAGGAAAATAAACAACAACAAAAAAAAAAGGTCTCAGAAAAATAACTAAGGGGAAAATGATTTCAGTGTAGGGAAACGGCCGGGGTGGGGTGAGGGGAGGGGTGAAAGAAAGATAGGAAGAGTGGAAGACGGCGAAGAAGACAAGGGAAGAAGAGGTGCGTCGTACAGAGTAACGATTACAAGATGATAATAATAATAAAAAAACAACCCACCCAGAAATGAACCTGAGAAAAAGTGGAGGAAAAAAAAGGGGGGGGGGGGAGTGATAGAAAGATGGAAGGAGAGGATGCCAACGGATACAGAAAAGAAGAAAAAAAGCCCCAAAGCCTCTCTTATGTGTGTGTGTGGAGAGGGGGGGGGGACTGGGGTGAAAAAAAGATGGACAGAAAATAACACGGGAAAAATAATTTCGGTGGAGGGAAAGAACGACAGAAAAGAAGAAAGAAGACCCTCATTTCTGTGTAATGGAATGAGTCGCCTCTGATAACCAGCAAAAAACAAACGATCATGTTGACCCCCCCCCCCCCCTCCAAAAAAAAAGAAAAAAAATTTTTTCCGCCTTTTACAAAGAGGTCAAAATAAATACACCCTTCAAATAATTACATAAGCGAAAATTTAATGGTACCAGATCCCGGCATGGAACTCTCCTCTGTCGAGAGATCTTTAACAAAAAAATGGGTCACACGATCAGCCGCTCATTATTTGTTCGCAATTTTACAAAATTGCTCCATTTGGCACTGACGTCTCCTTGGGATTGTGCGGAAGACGTCCAAAAAAGCAGGTCGGTGTGCCATAACAAAGGGGTGGGGGCAGCATTTTCTTTTGACACGGCGCTCATTTTAGCACTGCTAGCCGCTTCCGTTCAAAATTTTGGAGTATTTTTTTTTATTTAAAGACCCCTTTTTTTGGGACGTGAATATGGACACAATTTTGAGATATCCCGGAGTTAGTTGTTGTTTGTTCCAACTCCATTTTTTGCACTACAGAGAAATCCGACGTTCAACGTTTGTGGTTCTAAATTTCGTGCTTTCTCTGACCCTCATACACTCTTTGCATTTCTCGCTCTCTCATTCTTTCACTCTCTCTCTCTCTCCCTCACTCACAATCTCCGTTACACTCGCTTTCTCGTTCCCTCTCTTCCTCACTCTCGTTCTGTCTCTTTCTCTCCCTCTCAGACACATCCCTTTTCCCTTTCTCGGTATTTCTCTCATTCGCTCTGTCCCCCTCAACATCTCCATCAAACACTCACTTTCCCTTGCTCGCGATCTCTTTCACTCTCATTCTCTCTCTCTCCCCCACACATTTTCTTTCCCTGTCTCGCTATCTTCCTCGCTCATTCTCTCTCTTACTCACTCTCTGTCTCCCTCACAAAATATTTTTCCTTTTCTCGCCATCTCTCTCACCCTCATTCTCTCTCTCACTCATTCATTCACTCTCTCTACTCTCCCTCACACATTTTCTTTCCCTATCTCGCTATCTTTCTCACTCATTCTCTCTCTTGCTCACTCTCTCCCTCACAAAACCTTTTTCCTTTTCTCGATATCTCTCTCATCCTCATTCTCTCTCACACAATATACTCTCTCTCACCCATTCATTCAATCTCTCTCTCTCTCTACTTTGTGCTCCTTCAACCTTCCGTTAGAGCACATATCCCTGTTCCCACCACTTCCAGAATATGAAATCTCGGCTCATACCCCCCCCCCCCCCCACCCCTCCCTCCCCTCCCCCTCCCACTTACATTCTCATTTCTCTCCCACCTCTATTTTCTCACCTCACTCTTTCTCCTCCTCACTTCCAAACTCACCCCTCTCCCTGTCCTGCCACATACACTGCCAACCTTCTTCCCATCCCCGAAATCAAATTTTCATAACGACTAACTCAATTTTCAAGCACTCTTAGCACCTCCTCTACTCCAACCCTCCACGGCTATCAACAGCTTTTTTTTTTTTTTTCTTCCTGTTTACTCCCATTTTTTTCCCTAATGATTCTCAACCTTTTACAACCTGTACCCCATACATTCATGTCTTCGGGGGGGGGGGGATATCACACATACTAAGCCCAGTGCAACAGCCAACACAGTCAGCTGCTGGCAGACAAGAAGTACGCACCATAATTTCTTATATTTTCTTAGTGAATCCAGGAAGACACTATCATACTAAGCCCAGTCAGACACAGACAGCTGCTGGCAAACAAGAAATGCACACCATATTTTCCTATTATTTTCTCAGTAACTCCAGGAAGACCGTATCATACTAAGCCCGGTCAGATACAGTCAGTTTCTGCCATTATTTCTTGGGTGTACTTTTTGCCGGCAGTAACACTGGCCATGACGTTCCGAGCTTAGCATGATAACCTCTTTTATGGCTTAATTTCCAAATTGATCAGCTTTAAAAACAAGAGCATTTTTCCAGATTTCGGATTTCACTGTGTAAGTCGAAAGTGGGCACTGTCTTACCTTTGTGAAAAGTTTCATTTCTAATCTATAGTTACATGTATGGGTATATCTATCAGGAAATAAATAATAAAAGAGATCTAGATATTTGCCAAGAGCCGAAAATCATCTTCCTCAAAAACTGCTTTTTGATGTTATGTGTGTGTCTGTATGTTGCATGCATTATCTAAGGCCTTGGTACTTTCCTCTGAAATCCCATCATTTTAGCCCAAAGGGACCCCCCCCCCCCCACTCCTTCAACTCCCCGGTATAAGAACCACTGCACTGTGTTATTCCTGGTTGAGAATCAAAGCAAACCATTTCAACATATTTCACCTCCCTCGCTGTTTATTCCGTTTTTTTTTTTTTCCGCCCTCAACCTCAGCTCAATACATAAGTGTTGAAAACGAAACACGGCGCGTTTCCTAATAGCTTGTAATTCTCTTCAGACACAAATCATAACCAGGAGACGATAGGACAAGATAACACAACTGAAAGCCAAACAACGAGAATGCAGGAGAGAGAATCTGACAAACAATATCGCTGAAACAACGCAAGAAAAATTTAAGAGATGAAAGAAAATGAAAGGCAATTAAAAAAAATATAGGAATGTTGAAAGGTAAACACATTTACATGTGAGACAAAAGGGAAATTATTCGATTTTCAAGGCTTGGCCAGTTCACAAAATTGGATAGCTTTTGGCTGAGACATTGGGAAAAAACCTACAACGTCGCACTTTATGGTATTGGCTATGGCACTGATGATCCCAGTAAAACAAAACAAAAACAAGAGCACAATTTGAAATTATGGAGTCCAAACTAAAATTTCATTTCTATTGTAGAGATTTTTTATTGACTTACAGCTCATAGATCTTTTTATTCTGAGCATTTTGATACTTTATTAATTGAACGAGCTCAATAAATAAAAAAAGTTATAGAATTTCAAAGTTCGCAGAAAATCGACCAAATTCGGGATTTTTTTCATTTGGTAAAATTGGCCAATTTTAAGGACCAGTAATTTTTAATACTTACTTTACTTTACATGTACTTTACTTTTTCCGATATAGCAGTCTTCTGGGCTTGTGCCCTTCGACTTGTTGCCATGACATAAAATGTGTAGGTTTGGTTGAGTTGGTTTGTTCCTCAGTGTAGAGTGTTTTCAAAGTCTGGGTTGGTTGGTAGCAGTGTAGTTCGTAAATCACGAAGTGATGGGCAGTCAAAAAAGGAGGTGCGATACGGTTTCGTAGGGGTGAGGGCACAGTGAGCATAAGGGTTCCTTCTGGGAGTCAATTGTAATTTTTTATAAAACCTACCGAGAACCCCAGATACCGGTGTATAACCTCCAAAGTTTAAATACATTCAGCCTAATTTTTTTTCAAGCAACTACAACTAATCACATAAAATTTGAAATTGTTACTCCTTTGCTCACACGCTGTCTTTTGCATATCCGAAGAAGACACTATGCCTAAGGGTCCACGAAAGAATTATTTTCTGGCATGGACTTCCAGCGTGACTTGCCTTTTCTGAAAGAAGCTAAAACTGGGTTTTTATGTGTACAGAAACGGCAACGGCCAGCGTCAAAACCCTCTCAACTAGTGAAATAGAAAGAATATTTTAATCGCCGTTTCCGCATAGATGGAAACACTCTATCTTTCTTTTCATTACTTGATGGATTTTTGACATTTCCGTTGACGGTTCTGTTTCCGTACACATGGAAATAGCAGCATTAGATCCACAGCTTGATTTAATAACATTTTTATTCACATTTACAAAACTCTTTTCAAATCTATACAAGAAAACTTTTCAAAATTTTACTAGTGTGGTAAACTTTCTACAGAACTCTTCAGTTCTATTTGTGAAATTTAAATTGATGAAGCTCTGAAAGCCAAACATAACTAAAGTGCATAAATAGACCTTGAACGGCGCAAAGTGGCCGTTATCGTACCGATGCGCCCTAAAATCCAAACTCAAACTCGACCGCCTCACACAGTGCCACCTTAACCGTTTAGTACTCATTCTTAGATTATGCAAGACTTCTGAAATGTTCAGGACTGATTAGAATGGATGAAACGTTTTGCAAAACAAGTATTTATCAACGAAAAGTTGTTCATATTTTTACTATTATTATCATAACTATCGTTTTGGATGAAAGTGTTATAAAAATAGGATATAACAAGTCAGATCATCATCGTCCCCTCAAAACTCAGTAATCGGTTGTGACTACTTTTCAGGAGAAGCAAAGAACTGTTCTTATTTAGCACAACTGGTCTAGTTACAATGCATTTCTGAAAGTTCGTTTTTCGGCTTAGGAGTCTATAGCGAAGATCATGCGGTGAGGCTTTGGACGTAATTGAATATAAAAGTGATTTCTCGAATTTTTGAGTTGCTAGTCTTCATGGACGGCGACGAGAGTGGAAATATTTCATATATATGGAGCACCGGGTACCACAGGAATAAAATTAATTTCATCTTGTCTAGGGTGGTGACTGTCCAACAAACCCATTTTCATCATTAATTGGGGTCTCGCCGACAACAGTGGACAAAATGGATATCTGCTCAATCTCTACGGCAAAAATGAAATCTTCAGGTCTCGGAAAATCTCGTTTCAGTCTACAGTGACGATATCATGGTCCTCCACATGGCCATCTTGACAGCGCGTTCAGATTTTTCCATCGATGAAGACCCTGAGCTGATGTGTAACTTAAAAACCTTTTGTCCCAGTTCTCAGCTGATAATGTCGCGTATGCAAACCAGGCCTGCCCTGCAAATCGCAATCAACTCTCCAGCCACAGTTTCCCCTGTTTCTCCCTCCCTTCTCATCTTGGCTCTCAAATCTGGGCCCGTCCTAATTTCATCACACGATAGACCGACATTAGACAGGAAAATCATTACGGCGTGATGCCAACCTGAAAATTTGATAAAACCTGTTTCCTGGAACAGGCTCGCCCCCCCCCCCCCTCTCCCTTCTTTGCTACTTCATCAGAAACCCCTCCCTGTTCCCCCTTTCTTCGCGACTTCATCAGAATTTTCATCATCATCGTCTGTGTCTTCACCATTATTTCCCACTTCATTTTACATCATTATCAATTACAAGCGTCGTCTCGGTCCTTAATGCCTTTCATCGTTTTTTCATCATGTCGTCGCACTATACCTATGATTATCTCCCACTTGTCTTCATAACTGAATTTTATTTTCGCAGCTTTCGGCCGGTTCGTCCCGTCTGCCGATTCTGACAATGTGGTGGAAGGAAAGAAAAAAAAAAAAAAGAAGTCCCGACCAATTCCATTTCTTTAATTAACCGAGACTCAGGCAAAGGGGGGATAATTAGGAACATGTCCAAGATGAGACGAAGCGGGTAGGGGTGAGAAGAATAGAAGAGAAGGGGGGGGTAGTGGAAGAATAGGGGGTGGGGGGTGAATCTTCCCGTGAAGAGAAAATTATTTCCCCCACCCAACTTCACTTCAAGGGGATTTAATAACACTTTAGTTCTGTGCGGCTCCGGCTCTGGGTTGTCACCCTTGTTTCCAGCCCAGTCAAGATTTCCAGATTTTGGTTTGAGTGCTTGCCTAGTCATGCAATGTCAACCCTTCTCCCTCTCCCCCCTCCTCCCCACATGTCCTCCCCAGAATCCCCCTCCCCCTTCACCATCCCTCTCTGCTTCCATTATCCCCCCCCCCCCCCCATAGCATTTCACTCAAAGAACAGATGTTGGCTTTGTTTCACGCCGAAGGAAACAATATAAAAGAATAACTACAGAGAGAGTAAAGGGACACTGCAGATTTGCCACCACAACTTTGTCATCTTGGCCATCCACACAAAGTCTGGCTATTTCAAACCAAGAAGTACAGAGAAATATGGAAACAAACCACAACCTTGGTTCTTGTTTGTTCTAGCTCCACTGTTTGCACAACTGAGAAATTCCGCGTTAAACCTTTGCGGCTTTACTATTAAATATTATGACAAGGAATTGGAATAAATCGGAACTGTGAAACAGAGCGATAGGTGTTACAACACATTTTAAACGAGTGTTAACGTGTGCCTTTGTTATACCTCTTCCACATACTAAAAGATCTTCTGCTTTTCAGAAAATGGAGATAGAACAAGCAAAAAGTAAAACATACAAAAGCACTCTCGCGAGGAGTAACACACGAGAAATGGGAACACGCCCGGGTTTTCAGCCCTCGCCCCCCCCCCCCCCCGCTCCAGTAGTGAAGTGGGAGCAAAACTGAAGGGAAATAAAGATGAAAATGAAAAGAACTTGAAACAGATGTGATTTTTGTTTATGATGCGTCGAGGGCGCTGAGTGGCCTCTCGGAGGTTCTCATAAACTCATTAGCCATACGGTGGAAATTACACTTTAACACAAACTTCGACAAGAGGAGTGGCCCTGTTAACACTTGCATATCAAAGGCAGGGGCAGGTGCCGGGGAATTAAAACGCACGTACAAATCTGACCAGATCCGCGCCGAAATAAGTCGTAGCTTACGTCTAAAGCTGAAAATCAACCGTATGGGAACTCTACTGGCATGCCTTTAGCAACGTCTTTTGAAATGGGATATGTCAATATGGTGTCAAAGGAAAAGGTCACGCTCATCCTAACTACACTGGAACACGCGGGAGAGAGAGAGAGAGAGAGAGAGAGAGAGAGAGAGAGAGAGAGAGAGAGAGAGAGAAAGAGAAAGAGACAGAACCTAAAGGCGGGGTATAACTTACTTATTCAGTCCTCTCTCTCTCTCATACACACATACAAAAACAGCTAATATCTGTAGAGTAAAATTCGGCATTTTGGCAAAGGAAAAGATGCCTGAGGTTTTCTATCTCTGTGCCGCTTTCTCTTGTCGTCATAGTGGTACAGACAGACAGACAGACAGACGGACGGGCGGACAGAAATACAGACACACACACCGACAGACACAAGAATGCATGTTACATCGACCCGCACATATACATACACACACAGATACATGGGATATTTACAAGAGACACACATACAAACACACACACATACACTATGCGCCCTGACTTATCAGTTCAACCACTCAGAGAGACAAACACATGACAGTACCCGCCGAGAATTCCGTGCTCAAGTGGTCCTTACTAGAACTGGTGGTTGCTACATGCACTGAGCTAGGGACGAGGGCAGTTACAAAGGTCTGGGCCTGAGAGATAAGGGGGTGCAGCCCTGGGGGTGAGGTGTGTGTGTGTGTGTGTGTAAGGGGAGAGGGGTGGTGGTGGTGAGAGGTTAGTCCTCAGTGTCTGACTGTGAAGATCTGTGAAGTTTTGGACATAGCGAAGTGGGCGTGGAGGGGCTGATGACGGACACTGGGGCGATTACGTAATACAAAGAGGTGGAAGGGAAGGGATATTGGGTGTGTAACGGGTACGGTTGGCTGGGCATCGATAGGGATGGGTGGGTACTGGGGTAAATTCGGATGGGCATCAGATAGGGACAGTCGGGTATCTGGTAGGAACGGACAGGGGGGCGAGAGGGAGCGCGCGCGCGAGAGAGAGAGAGAGAGAGAGAGAAAGAGAGAGAGAGAGAGAGAGAGTTTTGATAGATGGAGCGTCTAGGAGACAGATGGAGCGAGACACACAGAAACACAAACGGAAAGAGCGAAGAAAGCGATAAGAAAAGAAGAAAGAAAGAGATGCAGTTAGAAATCGAGATAAAGAGAGACAGTGAAAGAGAGGCGGAGAGCGATAAACGAAGTGACATAGACAATGAGAGAAATGAGATAGAGAGGGAGTGACGGGGAGTGGTAGAGGAGTGACAGAAAGATAGACAGATCGAAAGAGCCAATAGGAGAGGCAGAGATGGACACAGAGAGACACATGCACAGAGAGAGAGAGAGAGAGAGAGAGAGAGAGAGCAAAGTTAAGGGGAAGAAAGACACACACAAAGAAAGAGAAAGAGAGAGAGAGAGAGAGAGAGAGAGAGAGAGAGAGAGAAGTTACTGAGGAAGAGAAAGTGAGCGTCGGGCAAATCCAGGCCGTAAAGAAAACACGAGAAACAAATCCAGCCAAACCGAGTGAAGGATGTTTTAAGAGGGTTGAGAACCTGGTGCCGGAAGCCAGCAATGACATCACGTGACTTTCACAAGAGGTGTCAAGACCTGAGCCTTCTTAGTTCTCATTTCTCCAAGACCATCTTAACTCGTGGATTCTTCTTTTCTTCTTCTTTTTTTTCCACGAGAGTGGAACAGAATGGAGATAGAAAACTCACACGATTTGAAGATGCAATATTATGTCAGAGGTTCCCGACCTGTGGGTAAATTTATACCCAGAGAGTTAATTCCGCCTATCCGGGAGGTAAACTTGCTGATTCTGGATTTGAGCAGAACTTTTTTTTCCAATGATAACAATAATGAAATACACTTATATATAGCCCCTGTCTCCACATAGTGGACTCGAAGCACTTTACAATGAAGTAGTAATAACTCTCTCTGTCTCTCTCTCCCCCCCCCCCTTCCTCCCCACAAACACACATCCCTTATGTCTCTCGCTGTAGAAGATCTTTGGCTTCTCGGGGGCGTCAGCCGCTCTCTCTGCTTCTCTCTTATATACCAATAAAATACGTTTCCATGCTATTCAAGACATATAAAGCTTTATAAGGAAGACATTTCGCCAGCTAGTTAGCAGATATTTCCGATGCAGGGCTGATTTTAGCTCTGTTTTGAATTTTTCAAATGAAGAAATATGAAGAAATTCAGAGTTGTACGGCATGAAAGTAAAATTTTCAGTGTGTATGACACTCTTTCATTGTAAGGCGCATGGTATCTGCACAGAGTTGTACGGCATGAAAGTAACATTTTCAGTATGTATGATACTTTCATTGTAAGGCGCATGGTATCTACACAGAGTTGTACGGCATGAAAGTAACATTTTCAGTATGTACGATACACTTTCATTGTAAGGCGCATGGTATCTACACAGAGTTGTACGGCATGAAAGTAACATTTTCAGTATGTATGATACACTTTCATTGTAAGGCGCATGGTATCTGCACAGAGTTGTACGGCATGAAAGTAACATTTTCAGTATGTATGATACACTTTCATTGTAAGGCGCATCTGTTCATCATTCTTTGTTCACTAGTAGGTGAAATAACCTTGTTATTTACTATTATTATTGTTGCTGTCGTTAATTTTGAACTTCAAATAATAATATTTAGAACAGTGCTTTGAAATTCCCCAATGTCGGTTCCCTTATTATGGTAGAATTGTAAACTCAAGTTACTGAACAAAATAGGGCTGGGATAAATTGGTTTTCAAGAAGTTGCCACGGGGTAGACGGGACGAAACTAGCTGGGAACCCCTGTAATATGTCGCTGGAAGAAAGAAAGAATGAAAGAAAGACAGAAAGAGGAAATAGAGGAAAACTGAACATTACCACGACAGCGCCTGTGTTTATGCCTGGAGAACTTTGTTGTCGAGAGTTCCTCTCTCAACAGATGGATGGAGTTCCCATCTTATTCAACCGGATGCTTTTCACTTCCACACCGACCGCTGCTCGAGAGTTCCACATTAAAGCTAGGACATTTTGTCAAAGGGAGATTTCGCCTCTCGATAAAGGCTCTTATTGTTCTTAGAAGATCGCGAATGTCAGTGAACTCGCGTCACGAGATACTGCAATATTTTCGATGACAAATTGCCCGTTTTGTTTAAATCAGCTGTAAAACACGGTGACATTACGAAGGCTTCAAAGGCAAACTGCCCAGGTAGCTCAGAAATCACGACAGCAGTTCCTGTTTGTTCTATCTCCATTTTCTGAAAAAAAATGGAGACCTTTTAGTATATGGAAGAGGTATAACGAATGCGCACACTGACACTTGTGTAAAATGCGTTGCATGTGGCATTTATCAAGCTGTTTCACAGTTCCGATGTATTCTAACTCTTCATCCTAATACTAAAGCCGCAAACGTTTAACGTCGGATTTCTCAGTTGGGCAAAAAGTGGAGTTGCAACAAACAAGAACTAAAGTCCCGAAATGTCAAGTTCACATGAGGAAGAATAATACTACATAAAATCCCTGCTTTGGTATGAAGAAATCCTGCGGTGTACACATTCCAGCCTAATGTGGCAAATGCGATGTTAGTTAAAGAAATATGAGGGCCGTTACTTTTCTTATTATGGTCCAAATGTATGGAATACCTTCCATGAAAAATGGAGAGATATTTCTTCATTTGAGAAATTCTAAACTGCTGAAATCAGTTCTGTATGTACAGACTGATAATGTCTCACTTAAATCTTGAATGTTTTTAAGTACATAGGGGTGAGAGAGAGAGAGAGAGAGAGAGAGAGAGAGAGAGAGAGAGAGAGAGAGAGAGAGAAAGAGAGAAAGAGAGAGAGAAAGAGAAAGAGAAAGAGAAAGAGAGAAAGAGAGAGAGACAGACAGAGAGAGAGAGAGTCAGAGACAGAGAGAGAGACAGACAGACGGAGAAGTGTTTTCCTTTTTCTTCACTTCATAAATTAATTTATTTATGTATTTATGTATTTATTTATGTATGTAGAGATTTTACTTAATAAATAAATACGTATTTCAGGCAATATCTCTGTAGTGTTTAAAAAGAGCTCATAATTATATTCTTCCAAGTGAACAGTTAATATTGCTGGTCCTATGATGAAACCGAGTACTGGCAAAACCGCACCTGACGACCCTTTTAGCAAATAATTTATGACATTCTTGGAAACTTTTTTCTCTACTGGTTCAGGGGAGGCATAATACATGTATTTCAGACGATTGTTTGTTTTAATTCAAATCGCATTGTTGAGGTCTTCGTTTGCGGACAATCTCTGTCCTGTGCAAATTACATCTCAGTTAAAACTGCATTTGAGATAATGAACACTTTCATTTAAATTTGATTTTTCTCACTTACACGGTTTCATGGTAGGGCCAGTGATATATATAGCTTGAGGTGGAAATGGGTTGGGGGTTCATGAAGTGTTTCAGACTTCCATCGAAAAGTAGAGAATGGCTCGAAACTCTCGAACTTTGCTGACTTGTTCAAGATTTCACATTTCGCATCTCCCCCCGGGGACAAAATTTCAATATGCAACTTCTCCATCCTTCACCCTCTCATGTCCTGCACTACAAGTTATTCCTTATAAATAATAGCGACATTTCGCAATGAATAGGAGAACGCCTGGAGTCACCGAGCATTGCGTGAGAAATAATCCATGCTTTACAAACAAAATGTGAGCCTCCAGGCGAGGGTTTCTCTGTGAAAAACTGCCGTTTCAACGATATTTTACGTGTTGCCTATTTTTTTGGTTTCTTCTTTGCAACAACTTTTGGCATACAGGCATCGGGATATCGATACAACAGCAGGGTTTGAGAGCTGCAGGGTTTTGAACCTTTTTTGCTTCGTGATCCTTTTGAGAGCTCTGATCACCAACCGAGATCCATCCTCCTCAATACCCATTCAAAACAACGACAGCAATAACAAAAGCTTTCATTGAAACCCGGATAAAAGAGAGAGAGAGAGAAGAGAGAGAGAGAGAGAGAGAGAGAGAGAGAGAGAGAGAGAGAGAGAGAGAGAGACAGAGAGAGACAGAGAGAGAGAGACAGAGAGAGAGAGACAGAGAGAGATAACGGCCATAATTATTGTGCTAGGAGAAGCAAGACGATAAGATAGGGCCAGACCCTGCCAGAAGCGCCCACCAACCATCCGCAGAGAGAGAGAAAGGGAGAGAGAGAGAGAGAGACAGACAGACAGACTGACAGAGAGAGAGAGACAGAAAGAGAGACAGAGAGTGAGACACACACACATAGACATAGAGAGAGAGAGAGTGTGTGTGTGTGTGAGAGAGGGACAGACAGAGACAAAAAGAGAGCGATAGCCACCCCCAGGATGAGAACTCCTCCAACAGAAGGACTCACTGCCACTCCTACTATAAACTACAGCAATATTTATCCTGGAAATTCAAGAGTTTGACGGCGACAGGCGTTGCTACTTTATACAAGTTTCAAGTGGCTGAAAAATTGCAAACTTCACGTTTTTAACCTTTCCTTTATCCAACTGCAAAGAAATAATTATAAGAAATAAATGTTTATTTGTTTAAAACTTATTTAATTTCTTGTATAAACAAATTGGCAAGGGCTACAAAGAAATTGTTTCGCATTTCGCAGAGAACAAAGAAGCAAATGTATTTCATCACAGTTAATTACGGTGATTAACATGCTTGTTTATTTTATTCATTTTACTTCTTCCGTCATCGCCCTCAACTTCTCCTCGTTTCTATTCTTCAATCTCTAACTTGTAGTTGCTTCATGCTGACAAGTAGAGATCTTTGTTTCGTTGCACTGGGGGCCATCTGTACCTCGAACTTCAAGCCCGAGTGCTTCAGGCTCTCCTACTTTTAGAACACTTTTATCGTATGTTGCCTTAACCTGCATGCGCTTACATTATAAGAGACCTATTACTATTTCTAATGTAGCAAAACCGACAAATTTGTCACGAGTGGAGTGAGCGGGATTCAAGGATTACGGGGGCATGGAAGTGTAGGGATTGACTCACGGGATAGTGAGGCTGCTCACCTATATTGACTTCTGTTAGTTAACGTTAAAGCGTGAAATGTTGTGAGTTGGGGGGTCGGCATGAGGCGAGAGCGCTGTACTGACAATCGCTGCAAGTTAAGGAGTCCCAGGGGACAGACGTGAGATCAGAGGCAGTCGGGAGATTGTTGTGTGTTTTCCAGTGATGACTGGTAGGTTGAACTATGATTTATAATTATGATGATTGATGTATTATATTCGCCTATGACCATGATGTAAATAAGTATATGTGAGGAATGTGGAAGTCAGTGATTACTGTGTATAGAAATGTGCGCCATGAGCGATAGATGTAAGTTAGGTTCATGGATTCGTAGCGAGAGTGAGTGCTGTGTGGTACGGTGGAGGTGTGTTACCGTAAGATGTGTGGTGAGTGAAAGGTGGACTATTGTGTGTACGCTTCATGGTTTGTAATGAGGGGTGAAGTGGTTAGAAATGGTATGGTATTATACCAATGTAATGTTCTTCTTGTAGGTGCCGGGGTCGGGCCAAGAAGCCACCCGCGGTGAGCGAGCAGCACAGGGGATAGGCCAGCATAGGGCCGAAGGCTACGCATAGGCCAGTGGGGTGAAGCTGTCGAGGAGGAACGCATGAGTCGTGGTAGTATGGCCACAGACAGGGATGTGTATAGAAATGTTAATGTGCTCTTAAGATGTATTACATGTGATATTAAAATACTGTGCCATTGAGATACTAATGTGAATTGAAGTATTAACGTGCTATGGACATGTTGAGGTGCTATTGGAAGGCTAAGGTGTTATTGCCATAGGGAGGTGCTATTGAGAGACTGCGGTGCGAAAGAAATACTAAATGTGTTAAGACATTGAGTGGAGAGGCTGAAGCCGAAGTGCCGTTAAAAGTAACTACCGGGTTGTGGACCCGAGGAAGAGTGCTTGAGGGAAGAAGGCCGTTGGACGGCAGTTAATTGAGTAATATAATGTATGTAATTGCATCTTTATCTTTATCTTTATGTTTAATAAATGTGTGAGTCTGATGGGTTGTTCTGTTAAGTGTTATACGTGTTCGTTCGTGATTGTTGTCCTGTTATAATTATTACATCTCCCAGTCTGGGATTTGTGACAAAATTAATGTGCACAAAAGTTTTTACACCAAGCTGTAGATCCAGCCTCTTTCAGAAAGGGGAAGGCCAGAAGGGCAGCTAATGACGTCACGCCAGACAAAATGGAAGAACTGACTGACCACCACGGGTTTTCCTCTCTACCACCCCCTCCCCCCCCACATCGAGGGGAAAAAAATCCCACCCACCTACCCCTCGATCTCCACGCTACTTAACACTTCATTTGGTGTCTTTGTCCACCCTTTTGCTCGAATTCGCTACTGTCTCAAGAGCGTTTGTGTTTCTACCAAATCGTCCAGAAAACCAAAAGCAAATGCAATTAAAACCCCGCCAAATGTGGCGAGAAAGAAAAAAAAAAATCCATTAATTAAATTTCACCCAATAATGAAAAATCACACAGTAAATAAAGCAAAGAAAGGCAACCGGTGACGTCAGAGGTGAAATCCATTACGTTTTTGCACAAAGCAATTCCTGTGTAAATGAAACTCGGATAATTGACAAGAAACTATTAGGGAGAAGAAAACGATTAGGAGATTAAAAAGAAAGGGGGAGGAGGGTTGGACGGGTGGGTGAGAGGGAGAAAGGATGGGTTCTGTCAATGCGAAGGACACAACACTTCAGGGGCGGCGAGTATCCTTGGGAAGAAGAGGGGGGGTCCCGTGTGGTCAAAATTTGTGACTATTTGAAGGGAAATAGTAGGTGAGAGAAAAGGCCTAAAAAGAGAGGCTGGCTGCATATTGCTGTTTGGTCGGCACCGGCTTTTAGTGGTACCATGGTAGTTTGTCCATTAACCTTTTTCGTACGTCCTGGATACAGATGTAGACAGAGGGGTATAAAAAATTCAGCCAAAATTAGCACTGTTACACCCCATCCCTTAAATTTTCTGTATTCCTCAAATTGCATACCAGCAATCTGTGGGTGTCATTAAAATTTTGTTCTGGGACATTTTCTTTTGTTTACTTATGTTTACCTTTTTCTACCCCTATCCGTATGTCCTGGGTACAAAATAATGTAGACATACCTCTCATACAAGGATTTATACTATTTAAAGTCACCCATTCATTTTTCTTCATTAAAGAGTTAAGTTCAACGACAGTTTCAAACCCATTGCATTCGGGATTTTATACGCATTCCTTAACCCTCTGGGCCCTGTGTACCGCTAGTTATACACAAAAATGTATCACTGGACCGCAATTCTTACAACCGTTCAAGGCGAGAAAAGCATTTCTTTTAGTAATATCTACAATATACACTAAATCAACCAAATGATCAGGAAGATCTCTTAACGAAGGCTCTAAGAACAAATTCTCAGAAAACCATAATTTCCCGATAAGCCAAATGGGGGCGGGGCTTAGAGGGTTAAGTAACTGCGTATTGGGTACGTTGATTCAAAAATTGTTGCGCTTAGACATGCATTGTTTCAGCTAATCTGAGGGTACAAACAGGCAAACAGATAGCATGATAGAAATTTTACTGTACGTAGATGCTACAAACATAAAAAACTGCTCATAAGTCTTTCATGAAAGTGCGCATTTTCTGTCAAATAAACTGATTAGCATAATGTCGCCCCACCCCACCCCTATGAAAAAAAAAATGTACCTTTATTGAGCTTTCAAAAAAAAAAAGTTACGGCCACGGGCTAATTCAGCCTTGGGAAATAAGATTTAACTCATTAACGACAGTGATCACCCAAACAGCGTCTTCGCGCCTGCCTGCCCTCTCTAGTTCGTTCGGAAAAATGTCAACACTTCTGAAACAATGGAGTCGGTCACTACTTTAAAATTAACAAAGGAGTCGTGCGAGGCATTCCCGCCTGCAGTCTTTATTGGATCTCCCTCATTTGCATGTCATCGTGGAGCTCTTCAGTTGGAGGAGACAGCGCGCGCCATCCGCCATTTTTAAT